>OX454415.1:96815482-97242985 GCA_949715475.1 Microchrysa polita
CCGAGAAATGTTTTTAATTGACCATAGAAAAGCACTTGAAAAATTCGGTGACAACCGCCTTTTAGCCGTCTCAAATTTTAAATTAAAATTCAAACAATTTAAACGTAATTTTTGCACCGAACCACCTGGAAAGCACATCGTTCCTTCGAGATAGCCACCGAGATCGTTTTCCAAGCTCTAGCGTTACTATTTGGCTTCAAATCAACTTGCATTCGAAAAACACTTCATACCTGACGACAGCTGCACGAACGACAACAATTTGCGCCAAATCAAGCACCATCAACAACACCTCGGGGCTCCACTGGCAATTGGCAGTAATCTATACCTACATAAGATCACTTACATTCAACGAAGCTGGGGTAAGCACATTTCCAAGTATTACCATGAATTGTAAACACTGCTCCGACGAAATCGCTGATAGGGGTTAAGACGAAATCGATGACACAAAATGTAAACAAACATACCACTTTCGCTGTGCAGGCTTTTTCGAAGCAAATTTTCGGAAGCTCTCGAAAGAACGCAAGAAACCGTGGTTTTGCGCATTGTGTCGCAATGGCCATGGCGTTATTCAACAAATCCAGGAAATGGAAAAGCGCATAAGAAACGAAATAGTCGCTTTCAAAAGCGAAATGCTAGAATACCGCAAATCTGTATATTATTGCTGCGCAAAGATCGACGATTTCAACTTGACAATAAATGAGTTCGGCATTAAAATGGATAACTTGTCTAAAACGTGTGAAACATTATCAACCGAAAACAAAGACTTGAAAGCACAACTGAAAACATTACGAACACGCGTCGCAAACATGGAACAACAATTGCTGGAGACTGAGCTAGAAATTACAGGAATTCCTAACTCGAAAAATGAAGACCTATATGACGTTTTCTCACAAGTCTCAAAGGCTCTTGAGATTCCTCTTAATCGAACACCAATATCAATCTCAAGAGAATCAACCAAAGTTCAAGATGACAAGCCGAGACCAATCTAACGGGACAAGTACTTACACTCACCCTACAAAACAACAAAATTGCTAAGGTATTTTGTATCTACAAATCACCTGTAAGTAAAAATGAAGTATTCATTGGTGAACTGTTCAGTGCAGCACCTAGTCAGATCGATTTTGATTTTGATATAGTATTTAAGGCAATACCAATTATTTTTCAAAATATGTACCATCACAACCCACTTTACATTAATTTTTAAAATTTCTATACCCTGCTGCAACACAAAAAATAAGCATGCGCAAGCAGAAAAAAGAGAAATTGAAGTAATTGATTACGATCAAATGAAGCAACAAAAAGTTCAAACTGATTGGAATTCAGTAATAAGCCAAAATGATAACGCTAATATGTCTGCAAGCAAGTTTGTTACAGCTCTTATAGAAGTAACTGCGAAATCAACAAAAAATAAAGCATGTAAAAAATAAGCACATATCACAAAACCGTGGGTAACACAAAGCATTATAACATCCATCCGTACTCGAGATAAAATTAAAAAAGGCTTAATCTAGAACCTTTTAACAGGGCTTTGATTTCATAATACATAAAATATAGCAATCAATTGAATAAAATTAAAATGAAAGCAAAACGAAATTATTATCAGGCTTAAATCACAAATGCAAACAAAGTTATGTGAAATTGTTAATACAACGACAAATAGGAGTTCAAAAGAAACAGTTCCTACTGACCTAGCATCGGTCTTAAACTTAACAAATTCTATGAATCACCAAGAAATGAATAAACATATAGCGAACTATTTCAATGACACTTTTATAAAGATTCTAATCTAAAAACAAATTCGGCAGCGGGGTGGGACCGTATAACCATATATACCCTTAAACAAATACGGAACGAAATTTTGAAGCCACTGACCATACTTTTTAACAAGTGTTTGAAGGAAGGAGTTTTCCCGAGTGTTTTCAAAAATGCTACCGTAGTTCCAATTCATAAAGGGGTTCCAGAAATGATATTGGAAACTACCGCCCAATATCACCTCTCCCGACGCTATCGAAGGTATATATGGAAAAGATATACATATATGTATGTGGCTATCCAATCATAGGCTCAAATTAAATATTAACAAGACCCAAGCGATGACCTTCTCAAAAATGCACTTGGCCAGCCTACTTACGATAGATTGGTTCTTCATGCGGGAAGTTGTTGCAATGAAGAACATTTGAATTGTCGAAACGAGTGCAGTGAAATTAAGCTAAACAATAACTCTGTAAGTTATTTAGTCGTAAAAATCGACCAACATCTTAAATGGGCAAGTCACATTGAATATATAAACGTTAAACTTAGAAAATATATTAACCTTTTTTATTTATTACGTGGAATTCTTACGATACAGCAAATGAAATGTACCTATTTATTTTGCATATGTTCAATCGGTCATTCAATGTTGCATTGTCGTTTGGGGAGGGACATTCGATGTTCATCTCGGGAATCTAAAGGTAACACAAAAACATATCATCAAACTTATTTTTAATCTACCGCGCATGTATCCGTCAATCAATTTATTTATCAAAGCCAGAGTATTGGGAG
Source organism: Microchrysa polita (assembly GCA_949715475.1). Taxonomy (NCBI): domain Eukaryota; kingdom Metazoa; phylum Arthropoda; class Insecta; order Diptera; family Stratiomyidae; genus Microchrysa; species Microchrysa polita. The sequence continues at coordinate 96,818,027 of OX454415.1, forward strand.
TAGAGAGACTATACTTGAAATCAGCGCTATGCCAAACATATAAAAAAGTAACGCGCGTCCCGACAAACCAACCACGGACTACTAGATACAACCAGTGCAGAATGATAGTCCCTTTTTGCTTTAAGACACTTTCAATGAATTACCACATGAAATTAGACCGAGTCCCACTTTAGCAACATTTAAATTACGAATAAAATTTTGGCTTTTAGACATAACAAATGCAGAATTCCCAAACCGGTTTTCCTTTTTAATTTAAAACGAATTACACTTTCATCTACTTCTAATGTTGTATTACTAAATTCCCAATCTTAGAGATAAAAACAAACCACATTAATCTTTTCTTATTTTTTATTTATATGTAGGTATATATTTTTTTTTGTTTTTATACCCTTCGCTCATGGAATGAAAGGGTATATTAACTTTGTCATAAAGTTTGTAAGGCATTAAAGGAAGCATCTCCGACCATATAAAAAGTATACATATATGATCAACATGACTTGGGGAGTCGATTGGAGCATGTCCGTCTGTCTGTCTGTTGCGACGCGTTTTACTCGGCGGGTATTGAAGCTAGCAAGCTGAAATTTTGCACACGTGCTTCTTATTGTTGCAGGCTGTTTGTATGTTTGATTCACCCAAATTGGATGACTGGGTCATGGGGCTGCCATACAAACCTAGCTCCCCAATTTGAGTTCTTCTAAGGGGCGATTCAGACTATAGACAAGATTTACTAAATCCTAGATTTAGTTGACAGTTGTACCATATTGTACTGCAATTAGAATAATGGAAGTACATTCTACTATGCATTTTGAATTTAATGACATACAATTTAATCTAGTAGGCGGGTTTCGACTCGATTAATTTAGTGGTTTTAGTAAATCCTGTCCATAGTGTGAATCCCCTCTAAGAAATACTTTTTTATTTGTGTGCCAATTTCAACTAAATTTCACACAAATGTGTTTCTATAGATAACACAAAATATATGCAAGACTGGATCAAATCGGACCATGGTGTCATGGGGCTGCCATACAAACCTAACCCCCTAAATTAGGTTCTTCTAAGAAAAACTTTTTTATTTGTGCACCAATTTCAACCAAATTTCACACAAATGTATTTCTCTTGATGACACAAAACATATGTAAGATTGAATCAAATCGGACCATGGGGTCATGGGGCTGCCATACAAATCAAACTCCCCATATTGGTTCTTCTAAGAAACATTTTTTTACACTAATTTCACAAAACCTTGAATTAATGTGTCTTTATCAAAACAACTAAAAAGTTCAAAGTGAATGGAATCGTACTGTTGGGTCATGCTCCGGCAACCCCAATAAAATTTTCCGAGTAAAAATTTTTATTTGCCCACTTATTTCAACCAAGCCCAAAACTTTTGTCAAGACGGAAGAAAAAGAATGAGGAGGGGGATTAAATACAAGTCATAGGTACGCGCGAAAAAACTTTTAGCCCAAGCGAAGGGTATCCAAATTTCGGCCGTGCCCGAAATTAGCCTCGGCCCCGCGGGTTGGCGAGCGATGCGAGCAGGGGGCGAAGCCCCCTAGTTATTTTGTAATTTTATACATTTTATAATAGAATTTCATTCATTTACATACACTTCCCGACAATTGGATAGACGCACTCAAAAATGCGACGTAATTTTTTGAATGCTGAGAATATTTCGATTAAATTTTATATTTAGTTCTCTTTTGTCTTTTGTGATGCTGCGTGTTAGGTAGCAACAATGAACCGAAAATTTACCAAATCAAAACGGCAAATTCAAAGTTTATCATTTTGCGACTGTTACAAGTGTGACAGGATAGACGCACCCACAAAAATTGGTAGTTAAACAAATGTTTTAAATCTTTTTTATAATTTTTTTTTATTATTAAAAATGCGTATATCCTCCATCATTGCGTACGACTTCAAAAAGTCTCTTTGACAAGGAATTGTACAAACTTTTTAAGTAGTCTAATGGGACTTGTTGAAAAGCCCTATTAGTCCTTCCCTTTCGAACTGTCTTCCATCCGCATAAATTTTTCGCGACAACCACCCCCATACATTTTCAATGATATTAAGATCAGGAGACATAGCCGTTGAACTTATCGTTGAAGTTAGTTTTCTGAACTTCCAAAAGTTGAATGTTGTCCGCAGAGGTTTGCCGGCCTTCCACCACAACCAAATCTATGAGACGATGGTAAGAAATTGTAGCCCATACCATGACGGAACCTACAGCACTATGACGACGAGATAAAAACCTTTCCAACTTCCTCAAATCGTGAAAATAATATTGGAAACCATCAGGCCCATCCAAATTAAATTTTTTTTCATCGGAAAATATCACCTGATGCCATTGATCGGTCGAATGATTGTGAGCCCGGCAGTACTCCGAACGAGCTACTTTATGACGAGGGAGTAAAGGTGGTTTTTTCGTGAGTTTTTTTCCGTTTTAGATGCTGACACGTTTTAAGGACTCTTTGTACTGCCCGTACACTGGCAGAAGTTTCAACCTTCCCTTTATCTTCGCAGCAGATGACGCAGAATTCGAGGCTTCTCGTATAATTGCCCTACGTTCTCGTTCTGTTGAAGCTCTTGTTGTACGTCCTTTTTGGTTTTTGCCATACATTTCCGGATTTTTCTAAAAACTGCAACCAAAATTGGACGAAGTGTAATTTGTCACTGGTTGTCGCGAAAAATTTATGCGGATGGAAGACAGTTCGAAAACAGGGAAGGACTAATACCGGCAATTAAAGGGGCTTTTCAACAAGTCCCATTAGACTACTTAAAAAGTTTGTATAATTCCTTGTCAAAGAGACTTTTTGAAGTCGTACGCAATGATGGAGGATATACGCATTATTAATAATACAAAAATTATAAAAAAGATTTAAAATATTTGTTTAACTACCAATTTGTGTAGGTGCGTCTATCCTATTGTCGCACTTGTAACAGTCGCAAAATGATAAACTTTAATTTGCCGTTTTGATTTGGTAAATTATCGGTTCATTGTTGCTAGCTAACACGCAGCATCACAAAAGAGAATTAAATATAAAATTTAATCGAAATATTATCAACATTCAAAAAATTACGTCGCATTTTTTAGTGCGTCTATCCTATTGTCGGGGAGTGTATATTTTTTATATTTTTATTTTTTTCTTCCCATATACATACATATAAACTGAATTTGCTTCAAATGATTATGATGTAATAATTCAAATTTAATACAAATAACAAACAAATGTATCGAAATATCTGAATTTTGACAAGGTAAAAAAATGTATAACTACAAAATCTCCTTCCACAAGCTGATGCTTTTTAGGAGACAGTCTAAAGCACAGAGAAATGACAAAATGTAATACAGTCAAACCTGTTAATCGGACCACTCTATAATCGGATCACCTTCTAATTGGACCACCCTTGGTCAATTTTATTTGGTTTTTCATACAAAATAACCTTTATAAACGGACCACCTCTTAATCGGACCATGGACCACGATCGGTGACTCCAATTAGATGGATCAGTACTAGACGTACCTCCACAATCGGACCATATCGGACCAATCACTGGATAAATCTCCAAAATCGGACCAAAACTTCAAATTGATTCTTACTTGAGCAGTACGAGGAAATTTTTTACCAACAGACAGGCAACGTGGCAAGACATTTTGTTGAATAAAAAAAATCTTAGAAATTTCGTTACTACATTCACTTCAGTTCTGATTACAATGATGAGCTATATTATTTCCTATGACCACGGGAAATTTCGTAGACAGCATCAACCATTGGATCAGTGTTGGGTAGATGAAGTGCTGAGACAATTCTGGAGTTTCTGAGACTAGGGCCGTATTTAGCATCTATGGCGCCCCTGGGCAGTAACGAATTTGCCGCCCTCCGCCACAAGATAAGCTTGAAGGTAGCAGTTGTCACCTCACAAAGGAAATGTAAGCAAAACGCTAGCGGGCGTATGTGAAAAATTGAAAATTTCATATTTTTTTACTACTACTAATAGTCCAGTACAATTGGTTCAAAATAGCCCCAAACCTAAACATCCAAAAAGAAAAGAAATTTTTGATGCCAAATTGTTGAATACACTGCCATATATACGCAGTAAAAAGTTACACTAATTTGCGTCATGGGTTAAGGGGGGAGGGGGTGGCAAAGGGGTGGAAATTCAGTTTCTTGCAAATATCTGGAAAACTATGAGTCTGACCTTAAAATGAGCTGAGGACAAAACAAACAACATAAAATTACCTTTGTAATGATATGTAACACTCTAGACATTTTCTCAGAAAATTATACCCTAGACCCAAAAGTATTATAGTGAATTTGGATTTTTCGAGTTTTACATTTCGCACTGTAACTCTTGATAGAATAGACCTACTGTCATAAGATCTTGTCCATAACAAAATTTATTTGATTCGTACCAAAAATTGGAGTGCTCCGAATATTGACGCCCCCTCACTCCTCTTAACATTTTTCAAAAAGGCATGCCTGTAGCTTCTTTTTAAACTGAGCCAGGCAGATCAAATTTGGTGGGGTGCCTAGTCTAAGCTCCATTATGCTCCCCACCAGAAATTATTACCATCCGATCAAAACTAAGGGTACCCCCCATACAAAGTGAACGAAAATTCTAACAAATTTCACATTTTTCATTTCTAAATTCTATCTAAAACGGAAAAATAAAATTTATCTCTTAGACCGTCATTATAACAGTTAATTGTAGTCCTCTGAATGTATGTTCAAAATTTTGCATCAAAGCGTACACTACAAGTATCAACAAATTATGTTTGAAAGTCATTGGTACTAGTTCAAAGGCTCTCTCTCTCTGGTTCCTTTTAACCCCTAGTGGGGCATGGGGCATTGACTACGCCTCTTTTCCACCTCTGCCTATTAGCAGCCATCGCCTTTAGCTGGTCCCACGATTTGCCTATAGACTTTCCTTCTGCCTCAACAGATCTTCTCCATGTATTTTTGGGTCGTCCCACACGACGGCTAGCATTGGTTCCCTGAGGATTCCAATCTAGAGCCTGTTTAGCAATGTTTTTTGGCTCTTTTCGAAGTATGTGACCTATCCACTGCCACTTTCGCCTTTTGATGTCGATGCCTATCCTATTTTGGCGAGTAATTTTGAGGAGGTCGTCGTTTGATATAACCTCAGGCCAGCGAATTTGTAGGATGTGTCGTAGGCACTGATTCACGAAAGTTTGCAGTTTGGTGGTAATGTTACTGGTCACCTTCCACGTGGAACACCCATATAAAAGCACAGATTTTACATTGCTTTCGAAGATCCGGAGTTTGGTATTTCTGGAGATGTTGTGGTTTTGCCAGAGAGGAGTCAGGCTGAAAAATACTGCTCGGGCTTTATTTATACGCGACTCTACATCGGCATCAGCCCCACCATCCGCGGTCACTACGCTTCCAAAGTAAGTAAAGTCCTCGACTTTTTCTATCGGTTGTCCGGAGATAGAAATGGTGTTTTGCCCTCCTGATGACAAGCTCATGTATTTAGTCTTAGCGGCATTAATTTTTAAGGCAGCGCTTCGACTTTCACGATGCAAAGCATCCGTCATTTGATCCAGATTATCTGGTGTGTTTGAGAGAAGGCAAATGTCGTCCGCGTAGTCCAGGTGCTGAAGGTAATCGAATAATTTCCACCTGATACCCTTACTTTTATGGTCGCGTAGAGAATCGCAGATTACGTCGTTGATGGTAATAAGGAACAGCATTGGTGATAAAATACAGCCTTGTCTGACTCCATTATTCACCTCAAAAGGACTGGACAATTCACCCTTGTGCAAGACATGACATTGGGCTCCATTATAGGACTCCTTTATGATGGAAGTAAGTTTCTCTGGCATGCCTCTCCTACGCAAGGCTGTCCAGATATAAGCCCGGTCAACGCTGTCAAACGCCTTCTCGAAGTCAATGAACATAAGATGTAACGGGGATCTCCATTCAGCGGATTGGAGTGAGGGAAGCGTCAATGGTCGGAGCACCTCAATTTTTGGTACAAACCAAATAAATTTTGTTTGTAATAGAATGAACAAGATTTCGTCACCCTAGGTTCTTTCTATCAAGAGTTACAGTCGAAATGTAAAACTCAAAAAATGTAAATTCTCTATAATACTTTTTGGTCTAGGGTATAATTTTCCGAAAAAACGTCTAGAGTGTTATATATCATTACAAAGGCAATTTTGTGTAGTTTGTTTTGTCCTCAGAAGATTTTAAGGTCAGATTCATAGTTTTCCAGTTATTTGTAAAAAAGTAAATTTTCACCCCTTTGGGATCCCCTCCCCCCTTAACCCATGGCGCAAATTGGTGTAACTTTTTATTGCGTATATTGGGCAGTGTATTCAACAATTTGGCATCAAAAATTTCTTTTTCTTTTGGATGTTTGGGTTTTGAGCTATCTGTACTAGACTATAAGCGTATTTTGATTGCTTGAAATTTTTTTATGTTGCTTCCCAAGGGAGGAATCCAGGTGTTCCGTGCACCTCCCAAAATTGTTTTAGGAATGATTGAAACTCCAATGATAACAAATAACATAGAAATCTGTACAATTCTTATTACATTCGGCTTTTCACTTTCTTTAGAAATGCGTTCATGTTTTTTAAATTTTTTTCTTTGTCGATCGTTTTGAAAATAATAATTTGCGAATTACCCCAACAAATAAAATTTCCTATACATATTAGCAACATATTTAACCATAGAAAACGTCATACCGAAAAAAGCCCAAAATTAAGAAAGCTTACGGTAAATTTTGAACACACCTTGACCTAATTTGTTGTTGGTGATAAAGATAACGAAAACGAATTGGGAAAGCACTTACTGATGTTATTAAGGAAAAATCATTCGGTGCCTAAAAAGTTCTAGATTTTCCTGATCTCAATTATTTTAAATTATTTTTTATTTTCGGTGGAATTCCCCGTTTTTCTTTGAACAAAAAATAGCCAATTCGAAAATTTAAGCGTAAGAGTTCCTAACCGTTTAGGTAAACCGATTCACCCGATAGAAACTCAAAAATTTGATAGCCAATGCCTCATTTCTAATATCGAGACTTGGACCTCTCCTGAAACCAAATCCTTGCTTCCCAGCGAATTTGATGTGTGGACAAATTTAAGAAGTATTTGACCAAACGAAAATGTGTGGTTAGATGAGTTACTTGCTTGGGGCGTTTTTAACTTTCCAAAGGATCGCTATCACCATAAATATTTTTGTTTTTTTTTTCTTCAAGTTTGGGGCAATTTTAGAGGCATGGAAATAGGAGCCAAATACTCGCGTATTTATATCATCTAATGTGTCTTCAGGCATAATGTTTAAGGTGAAACCAAAGATGATTTATACTCCTACTCTAATTGAACTAAAGGCCACGCCATTTAGAGTGAATGAGTGTGTGCTTCAAGCAAAATTTTGCGTAGTCCCAATTTTTGAATGCGAAATCACATTGAGTTGAGGCTGCGATTAGGTGCTTTGAATTAAGACGAATTACATATTCATCTAACTATAGAATAAATTAAAAAAGCAAAATATTTTCTACAATTATGTTTGAGTTTTCAAAACCCATATTTCCCATAATTTTAAACCAATGAAAACATTTAAGAATTTGCCGCCCCTCAAATTCTGCCGCCCCGGGCAGTAGCCCAGGTTGCCCATATGGGAAATCCGGCCCTGTCTGAGACAAGAGGATGCAAGTGAAGTTAAAGGGAGGATTGCTTGAACCATTAACCATGACTTTGATTATAGAAACGCTTGATAAAATATTGAAGAATATTCAAAATTTCGGTGGAACTGAGTGTAGGAAGAATTTATAATAAAAAAAATCACAAAGGAGTTACGCTGTTGAGCGGTTTCAAAACATTAATTGCATAAGACATAGTTGACCTTTTTACAAGTCCAATGTTCATGAATAACGTTTAAAAATGATTTCATTAATTTTTTGTACTTTTCTGGCATCCCTTAGTAATCGGACCACCTGCTAATCGGACCAAATTTGATCGGTCCCGTCAGTGGTCCGATTAGACAGGTTTGACTGTATTTAAACTATGTAATCTTATATTGTGAAATAAATTCTTATACATATACTTGTCGGTCCTTAATTATTTAGAAAAAAGCATCTACTCAATATTAGATGGCGCCACATGTGTATAGTGTGTGGGGACAGAATGGCGAACTGTCCTTCTCCGATGGTTAAGATTGAAACTCACGTATATCGAGAAAGTGTCTTTATTTTCACAGTCGTTCGCTCGACGACACGCACACGATTGACAATGTTTTAACATAACCTTAAAACCTACATGACATGAAAATTGACAATTTAGCTACGAACTACCAGGGGCGCTGCCATCGCTAATTGGAGAATTGTTACTGTCGCCTGATCCGCCACATAACTCCCCCCCTAGCACTCTACTAGGGCAGGGTGCGATTTGCCTTGTCGCGCGACGTCCTGCATACGTTCGGTTGCCGCTTGTTTATTTATTATTATTATTTATTAGAGGATGTTCAACAGAGCCCATAGGCCCCAATTACAGAACAACAAAAGTTAAATATTAAAAAGAGAAGAATGAATAATTACATATCAAAATGATGTTATTTAGACAAATCAGGAAAAAAAAAAATACATGAGGGGGAAACGAAATTTAGAAAAAAGAAAAAAAAATGAATGAAAAATTATTAAATTAACGAAAAAATACATAAGAATAAAAAAGAAAAAAGAAAACTAAAAATTACTAACGAGAAACCCTTTCAAAGATAATGTTCCTTACTGCGAGTTTAAATAAATAAAGTGAAGAGGGGAAAGGACCAAGTTGGAGAAAGTCGTGGTTTCTTGGTAATCGTAACAGTGGCGAATGAAAGTATAACTCTGTGCGAGCGAAAGGAATTACAAATAATGTTGTCAGTCTAGTAGGTCTATTAGGAACGCGAACAGTGATTTCGTTGATTAAAGACGGCAGAGATGGACTGTTGCAAATATTGTAAAGAAAGCATTCATCCAGAAACACTCTGCGTTTCTCAAGAAGAGGGACATTTAAAAGTGTCAGACGATCATTATATGAACAATAGGGGACCCGGTGTTTGAAGAGAAGGATGCGAGTAAATTTACGTTGCACCGACTCGATAAGAGCATTTAAGTACTTTAGGTGAGGGGACCAAACAGGAGAACAATACTCAAGAATGCTTCGCACTAGGGAATTGAAAAGCAGGAGACTAGTAGAAGTATTGTTAAAAACTTGCGAATTACGAAGGATAAAGCCAACCGTTCTAGATGCTCTGTTGCATATATCAAATACATGCAGATCGAATTTTAGTTTGCTATCAAAAAGGACCCCCAGGTCCTTAAAGCGGTCAACTTTACATAATGAAGCGTCTCCAATGTGATAGTCAAATATCATTGGATTCTGTTTAAGACAAAATGTCAAAGTGTGACACTTTTTTACATTTAGGTTAAGATGGTTTATTTCACACCAGTTTCCTAATGCATCTATGTCATTCTGAAGGAAAAGACAGTCATTAACTGACCTGATGGCTCGGTAAACTTTCAGGTCGTCGGCGTAAAGTAGACAGGAAGAAGAAATTACTAGAGGCAAATCATTGATGAAAATATTAAACAGGACAGGTCCTAAAATTGATCCCTGGGGAACACCTGATGTAGGGCAAAAAGGAGAAGAGGAGGAACCATTATAAATAACCCGACACTCACGATTACATAAATAAGACGAAAACCAGTTAAGAAGGTTACCATTGACACCAAACTGCTGTAGTTTAGCAAGTAGGATGCTATGATCAACAGTGTCGAAGGCCTTAGAAAAGTCGGTGTACACAACATCAACTTGACACTGATTGTCCATGGCCCGTGCCACAGTATTCGTAAATGTCATCAGATTGGTGCAGGTTGAACGACCTTTGACAAAACCGTGCTGCTGCTCAGCAAAAAGCGTAGAAACTGTTGAGTAGAGTTTATCATGGACAATACGCTCAAGAATTTTTGAGAAGCAGGATATAAGGGATATGGGACGGTAGTTAGATACCAAGGACGAATTAGATGTCTTGGGAATTGGCAAGATATTAGCTGCTTTCCAGGATTTAGGGAAGACGCCACAATTGAAGCTTAGATTGAACAATAGGGATAGGGGAACGCATAAAGATGAAGACAAACCTTTAACAAACACATTTGGTAACTCATCTGGACCAGAGCCACCATCTGCTTTGAGGCTTTCAATAATAGTAGCCACTTCAAGTGGACTAGTTGTGATTGCAGGAATTTGGAGAAGTGACGATGAGGTAGGCATCAAGTTGGAGGAAGATGAACTAGTTGCAGTAAAAGTAGAAGCGAAGAATTTGGCAAACAATTCGCAGGCCTCGCTTGGATTAGAAGCAGTAGAGTCATCCAATTGTAAGTATGTAGGCGAACTGGATGATGATTTCAGGGATCGTATATAGGACCAGAAGGGTTTTACATGATTAGCTGCAAGAGAAACTTCTATATTGCTGTAATAGCTTAGCATTGCGGTTTTAGTTATGCGCTTAGCCTCTGCTCGACAATGTTTAAAGTTGGAAAGAGTAAGGGGAGACGGAGAGCGTTTCCACTTGCTACGAGCGTTACCTTTCTTGCGTAACGCATTGGCAACCTCTTGAGTAAACCAAGGGAAGTTTTTACTTTTATTAGGCGAGAAAAGAGGAGTAAAGCGCGCGATGAGAGTGCTAAGATACATATAGAATTTATCAACAGCATTATCACAGCTTAGATTGTCGAAAAAGGAAGACCAATCAACTAAGTCCAATTCAATAGAGATTGAGTTAAAGTCAGCTTTGCGGAAGTTAAATCTGCGAGCATTAGAGACATGTTTAGGAGTAGATTTCGGAAGTGCAAGCACTATACAAAGAGGAGGATGATGAGGGTCAGGGTTCACGTAATTGTTAAGAGAGGATGATAGGGATACACAGAAAGGTGAAAAATTATGCATGACCAGGTCCAGAAGACGGCCATTCGGATTTCTGACATAATTTATTTGTGATAGATTACAGAGTGACAAGAAGGATGAAAGCGCTAGAGAATAAGAGTTTGTGGATGTAATATCTAAGCTGCAATCAGAGGCTGTCCATAATATGGAGGGAAGATTGAAGTCGCCACACATTAAGATGGAAGATAGAGGGAAGTTTGTTGTAATAAAAGAAGTAAATTCGATAAAAAAGGTTTCATAAACGCTGAGAGGGGAACTGCAGGGAATATATACGCATGTCACTAGAAGTGTTAATGATGGGGAGGGTTTAATCGCTGAAATTACGCACTCTACAGGATGAGACGGCATGAAGTTTGTACAGAGCGAACTAGAGAAGGAACTTTTAACAGCAACAAGGACACCACCGCCGTCTTTTTTGTTAAATAGGCTGAGATTCCGATCACTGCGGTAGACATTATAGTTCGGAAGCATTTCGCCGCAAAGGATACTTTCATTTAACCACGTTTCAGAAAGACAGATAATGTCATCATTATTTAAAATACAAGAAAGATTAAGTTCATCCAATTTAGTCCTAAGCCCACGCACATTTTGATAATATACAGCGATCGTATTATTGTTAGTTACGGCGCGGTCGCCGGGAGTTCTTTTGAAAGGGCTTCCGTTGAACAGAAGTAAAAGTTTTAATGAAAGCCCCCTCAGGCCAGAAATCCGGTTTAAGAAGATTCTCATAAAGCGGAGAAATATAAATTTTAAAGGATGCAACGATGCGGTCTTTGATGTCGTTCGCAGTGAGTTTTTTGCAGTTAAGCAGGTCCGGCCTGTGGCCTAACTTAGCACAGATGTAATTGATTACATCGTCTGTGGAGGTGTTGTAGGCTACCCGCGATAAGAAGATATGGAGTGGCGGCGACACAATCGTTAGAGACGGACAAGAGTCACTCCTTGGTGGGCCCGTTGGTGGTCGCGCAGCAGTCGATTGTGTAGGCTGATGATCGTGAACAGAAACTGGCTGCTGAGGTGCCACTGCTTTTTGCAGAAGAAGTTGACTCGGATTCAGTGTGTTAGGCCAGTTACACTGAAAAGCGGATGGAGGCGGCGAAAATAACAGATTAGGCGTCAAATTAGGTGACAAATTCGGCGATTGGAGCTGTTGTTGTTGTGGAGGCATATTTGGTGCAAGTAGATGAAGAAGAGGGCGCTGATCGATATTCGAACTACTCGTAGATTGAAGATCGGCAGTGACGATAAGACGCGGAGACAAGCGTTGAGGAGGATTTTGATTCTTCGCTCGTTGGCGGGTATACACTCCAGATGCATCCATGGTAGATGTTTCAATGGTAGAAGTTTCGGGATCATTCGGTAATTCAGTATGGGCAGCTATTGACTTTAATTCATCCGATGCAGACGAAAACTTATTCGATAAAGTCCTCGATAAGGTGCTTCCAACGGTCGTCGCGTTGCGTCAACTTGAAGAAATACGTGGCAGCAGGATTGAATATCTTTATGCACAAACACCTTATCCTTCTTATAATGTGCTGTCGGCGATGGCTGCAGTTGCCTCATTTTCTCGCGAAATTTCTCCAAGAAATACTGTGGATCTGGGTCATCAAGATTAGTGAACATAAATTCACCGGGGATTCTTAGCGTCGTCCCGTAGATAAGTTCAGCTGGTGCACAACCCATGTCCTCCTTAATTGCGTTTCGTAGCCCGAATAGTACAGTGTCAAGAATTTCCGTCCACTGGTTCTTGCCTTGACATGTTAGCGCTGCCATTAAGGTCCTATACCAACGCTCGAGTATCCCGTTCGTCTGTGGATGGTAAGCACTCCTTCTCGTTCTTTTACAACCAATTAGGTGTGTTAGAGCCGCAAAAACCTGAGCTTCAAATTGGCTGCCTTGGTAGTTAGTTATGACTTCCGGGCAACCGAATCGGCATATCCATCGCCGATGGAAAGCTGTGCTGATTGTATCGGCATCTGCAGATTGAAGCGGGACGGCTTCCGGCCAACGTGTGAAACGATCGATCATGGTGAGAAGATAGCGATATCCGTTTGACGATGGCAGTGGTCCTACAATATCCAGGTGGACATGTCGAAATCGTTCTCCAGGCACCGGGAACTTAATGTTCTCAACTTTCGCGTGACGGCTGATTTTGCTAGACTGACACGAAAGGCACGTTCGGACCCATTCCTTGATGTTTTCGTTCGCATGCGGCCAAACAAATTTCTTCCAGATCGCTTTGCTCGTAGATCGGCCACTTGGGTGAGATGCGTTGTGAACCATGTTAAAAATTTGCTTTCGAAACTGCGGGGGAATGTACACACGAGCGACTCCTTTTGAAAAATCACCAAATACGGTGTTGCTTGTGTTGTCGATTCGCACCTGGCGTAAATCTAGTGCGGTATTGGAATCCAAAAGCTTTCGGAGTTCTGCGTCAGCTGATTGTGCGTCTGCCAGTTCCTTGCTGTCGATTATGCCCGGAATATCAATAGTCTCTATTCTTGAAAGTGCATCTGCGACCACATTCTCGCCTCCCGACACATGTTGTATGTCGGTGCTAAATTGACTTATAAAGTCCAGTTGACGAGCTTCCCTTCGGCTTGCCTTATCCGAACGCTGGCTGAAAGAATACACCAAAGGTTTGTGGTCAGTTCTTATTGCAAAGTGACGGCCTTCTAATAGGTACCTAACAGGTAGATTGCTAGAAGTTGGCGTCCATAAGTACTGTATCGTCTTTCAGCCTGTCGGAGCTTCTGGGAGTGAAAACTTATAGGTTCCCATTTGCCGTTCGTCTGTTGTTCGACAACTGCGCCGATTCCCATGTCTGATGCATCAGTGGTTAATCGAAGTGGAGCTCCTTCTCGGGGGTGTGTTAGCCATAGCGTGTTAACCAAACTTCGTTTGCAATCTTCAAAGGCCTTCGTAGTCCCTGGTGTCCAATGTATTGGTCGGTTGTCGTTCTTCTTCGAATCGCCCAACATTTGATGCAAGGGCGCTTGGATGTCGGCTACCCGTCGAACGAATCGACGATAAAAATTCACGATACCTAGGAATCGTCGCAGCTCAAATATCGTTTTCGGTTGTTGCATGCTGTTGATTGCTTGAATTTTGGACGGTAATGGCGTCACGCCCATCGAGCTTACGTAGTGGCCGAGGAAATCTACGGATTCCTTTCCGAACTGACACTTTGCTGTATTGATCTTCAGTCCATATTGCTTTAAGCGTTCGAAGACTATTTGGACGTGCTGAAGATGCTCTTGCATATCTTTCGAGAAAATGAGGATGTCGTCAATATAACACTTAGCATTCCTTGCAGCACCTGACCCATAAATCTTTGAAATGTCTGGTTAGCGTTTCGAAGGCCGAACGTCATTCTCGGGAACTCGAACAGCCCAAATGGTGTAATTATAGCTGTTTTTTCGATATCAGACCAGCGGCGGCGCATAAGGGCCCGCAGGGCCCGCGTGGCGGGGGGGTCCACGAGATTTAGGGGCCCAAAAGCCAGATGAAAGATTTCTCGAACCATAAAAACAGCACGACTGCGAAAAACAACACTCCGACGTAGATATTTTTTGTAGACAAGAAGATACACTTTTCGAAGTAAGAACCAATGCTAAATTTAGTGTTCCTCTTTCACCGAGTCCCTTAGATAAATAAATTTAATATTGTCCTAAAATCTTTGAAAGTTCACCAGGATTCAGATTATCCTCAAATTTGCACCAAAAACAAAAATTTGCTCCTGGCATGGCTGCGATATTTGCTGCAACTGTTACCGTCGTTTGTGATCCGACCCACCCTTTTCCTGACCAAGTATCATATGGGCAAAAATATTCTTTAGGTCCCTCTGCAAATAAACTATCTTAAAACTTTTTTGGTGATAGTACCTTTTATAGACTTGCGGACTCATTTCCACTCCACTTCATCATGAACATCAAACTCAAACACAACAAAATAGTTTGAGAGTGGTATTAAACTTAGTCCAAACTAGTTAGTACGGCCTGTGTATGTCGCTGAAGACTAAAATATTTTATCTGTATATACATGGTCATGGCTGTGGCGCAGAAGCCACATTTTGTTTGAAAGGAGTCTTGCCAAGATTGCTGTATTAAGTTTAATATTAGGTACAAAGGTTTTTAAAATTCAAGGATTTAAATTAGAGCACACTTAAATTTAAAGCTGAAACAAGGTATAGAGTTTAATTAATAACTGTCGCTTTTTTTCAATTGTCTTGCAAGTTACAGTTAGATCGCCCACACGCGAAGCGTCCGAACTCATTTTTAGGATTATTTCGTACATTTTCTTCGAATTTCACAGGACGAAAACTAGACAAATGGATTCGGATTGTCTCTGTGTGTGCGGCATTAGGGTAGATAGGGGGCTTTTCAAATCATAGGTTCGCGGAATCGAATCCCATTGTAGGCGCAAGTAATTTACTATGCTTAAATATAACCAACCCCTATAGAGGTCAATTCTGCGCTGCGTGAGAGTTTTCTTAAAAAAAAAACATTGTTGATATCATTAATTTAATATGGTACAACAAGAACACTATTCTCAATATAAGAATGCAAAGAGTCAAAGTAGCTATTAGCGAAGTTATTTTAAGTACGACGTTCTTAATTTTAGTAGAAACACTGTAACGTCAAAATCATTTTTCAAAAGGGCTGGTTGAGGGTTGATCCACACTTTTTAGTAATCAGTCACAGTAACAGTCATTTCCCATGCAAATTGACAGATTGTCAGTCAATCAATTAATTGACAATATGTCAACTTGTACGGAAAATGACTGTGACTAATGACTGAAAAGTGTGGATCGACCTTCAGGAGTGTTTTCGATTGATTTCACTCTGCTTTTTTTCAGTGTAGGGGGCTCACTCAAGAAGTTGGCGGGAGGGCCCCGAGTAATGTTGTTCCGCCACTGTATCAGACGCTGCCACGGGGATTTGGTGGTACGCTATTTTCAAGTCCAACGCGGTGAAGATTTTTGCTCCGTCCACCCAAAGAGTGTCGTGGATTTGCGGGACCGGTGACCGATCTGGAACTGTGGTCGTGGTGGCATTTAATCTTCGGTAGTCCCCGCACGGGCGCAATTCTCCTGCTACTTTTTTTGGTGCCATGTGTAGCGGGCTCGCATACTGGCTGCACGACGGACGACAGATTCCTTCACTTAGCATCTTTTCGAACTCTCGTTTTGCAATCCGAAGTTTGTCAGGATGCAGTCGGTTCGGCGACGGGCGGGCCCTTCGTTTCAATATGATGTTCGGTGGTATGCTTGACGTTGGTTATGCTTTTTTCCGCGGACGTTAATTGCGGGAACTCTTGCAGCAACTTTCGAACCACGTTTTCATGACTGATTGCTAATAAGTTGTAGGCTATTTGCCCAATCTTCGCTTTGAAGGCTTTTGTTGCCCCGTCTATCACTTTTCGCTTGTTTATGTCAACCAAAATGTTGTGGTGAGCCAAGAAATCGGCGCCTATGATTGGCTTGCAAACATCGGCTATATAAATTTCCCAGGGCAATTCGCGACCAAGTCCAAGATCAACAGAAAAGTTTTTAGTTCCGTAAGTTGCAATTTGTGATCCATTGGCTGCGTATAATCGTAACGATGTGGGCTTCAGTATACCAGGACACGTTGCCCGGGGGATGACCGATACCTCTGCTCCTGTGTCAATGAGATATCGGATTTTTGACTTGACGTCTACAACGTGCAGGCGGTTTGTATACTGACGGCTGCCGCTTACCGCCCCAAGCGACCGCCCGCGCCGCCCTCGTTTCCCTGACGATTTCTCGGCTTGAAGCTGCAATTCCCTTCGCATTTTTTCGCAGCTGCACCGAAGCGTCGATGATAATAGCATATTATTGCGTCGTTGTCGTGGAATCTTCTTGTCGGTGTCTGTTGGTTACCTTAAGCCCGAAACTGCTTACTCAACGCATCTATGGCACTTTCCATTCGGTCGAGACTATCGCTGTTGCTTCCCTCATTTACCGACTGCTCTGTAGAAATGGGTTCTGTTGTACAGACTGCATTTACATAGCCTGGATTGATGGTGGGTAACCGATCCGCCTGCTCCGCTAGCTTGTTAAGATCAGATGTGTCGCTAAGCATTAGCATCTCTTGAGTTCTTGCGGGTAATTGCCGGATAAATAAAAGACGTAACATTTCATCGGAGCATGCACTACCCCATAGGTATCTAATTTTTTCGAGGATGAGCGACGGCTTCTCCTCTTTCACGTCTCCGTTTAATAATTTTTGTAAATTAACGTCCTTACTGTCGGCGAAGAGAGATATAATTTTACTTTTGAGCGCTGGATACTTTTCACTTTGCGGTGGGTTGCGAATAGTCGTGGCAACATAGGGCAGGATCGATGGGTCCAGATTAGCGACTACGTGACGAAAACGTGTGTTGTCTGCAGATACATTTGCGACGGCAAATATTGCTTCAATTTGATCGAACCATAGCGCCGGACTCTCTTTCCAAAACGGAGGTAATTTTACCTTTTACCGTGGTGACGGCCATGAGTGGCTCCGTTTTGGATTCAAACCATGTGTCCTCGTCTGGGTGATTGGGAGGTGGAGTCTGCTGGGATTCAACTGGATTTGCCATTGCTGCTACAAAGTACTAATGTCGTTCTCGACCGGGGTCACCAATTATGTGGGGACAGAATGGCGAACTGTCCTTCTCCGATGGTTAAGATTGAAACTCACGAATATCGAGATAGTGTCTTTATTTTCACAGTCATTCGCTCGACGACACGCACACGATTGACAATGTTTTAACATAAGGCCTGGATAGATCTCGGGCGAAATGAAAATGAAATTTTTGTCCGCCGCGATTTTATCACTGAAAATGTATACTTACTGTCGTGGAATATGCCGCAAACGCTGGGGAATTCCATAAGCTACAATCCGAGAACGGTTCCATAATTCTTCTCGGCCATTTAATGTATTATTTTTCGATTCCCCGGTCATTAGATGATTTCCACGATGAGCTCGTCGTGGACAGTGAATCGGTTTGACATTTGCAAAACTCACCATGCCCGACGGAGAATATGCTACCGAATTGACTCATTTTCACGTTGAAAATGCATTTGGACAAGGGGGAAATTATTTTTTTAGTTATTTTCAAGATGGTTTAGGAAGTAAAACGCCTTTGTAGCAATTTTCTAAGCTAAAATTTAAATTCACCACGGTTTTTATGCCGGTTCATTACCGTTTCATTTTCATTTACGCTCCAGGTCTATCTAGTACAGCCCCAGATAGAGTTCGAGCGGAATGAAAATGAAACGGTAATGAACCGGCATAAAAACCGTGGTGAATTTAAAATGTTGGCTTCGAAAATTGCTACAAAGGCGTTTTACGTCCTAAATCATCTTAAAAATAACTAAAAAAATAATTTCCCCTTGTCCGAATGCATTTTCAACGTGAAAATGAGTCCACTCTGTAACATATTCTCTGTCGGGCGTGGTGAGTTTTGCAAACGTCAAACCGATTCACTGTCCACGACGAGTTCATCGCGGAAATTATCTAATGACAGGGGAATCGAAAAATAACACATAAAATGGCAGAGACGAATTGTGAAACCATTCTCGGATTTTAGTTTATGGAATTCCCCAGCATTTACCACATATTCCACGACAGTATGTATGCATTTTCATTGAGAAAATCGCCGCGGACTAAAATTTCATTCTCATTCCGCCCGAGGTCTATCCAGGCCTTACTATAACCTTAAAACCTACATGACATGAAAATTGACAATTTAGCTACGAACTACCAGGGGCGCTGCCATCGCTAATTGGAGAATTGTTATTGTCGCCTGATCCGCCACAAGTGTGGTGTGTTTCAGCCGAGCCACAAAACTGCACGGGATAAAGTTTAGAGAAATCAAATGTAGATGACTAATGAGATTTCTAGGCATGTTTTTCTATTCGTTCTCATAGGGAGAACGGTACATTACGCTTTCAGGTCCCCAAGGGAAATTTTTGATGTTTCCGATATTTTCCGCCATAAAGCGGACACATAGCTTTATGGCGGACGGTGTCACTAGTGTCGAAGAAGAAGAAGAACAAGAAAAATTTCCCTTGGGGACCTAAAAGCGTAATATACCGGGAGAACTTTTGTGTTTCCAATATTCTCCGCTATATGGTGGACGGTAAGATAAGTGTCGCTAGTGTAGATAACAAGAAGAGAGCGAGAGCTGATAGCTAATGTCCCGATTTCTAATGCATAGAGGATTTTTCACCGGAAATTTTATTTTCAAACCAATTGTGAGAATCTTTCCCATGGTGGTTTTTGGATCTTGCAGGTAAAGAATCATCTTTTGTAATGAAATGCGCTAATTCTTAAATAAGCCGACGTATGCATAAAAACTATCAGGTATCTGCTGTTTGGTCTTACCCGCAAAGTAAACCGAACGGCAGATTTAATCTGGATATGTAATACAAAGATGATAAAACTCTGCAAATACATGTAGTTTAGAAAATATTACATAGTGTAGTGTAACGTAAAACATTAAACATACCTAGTGGTGCATCGTACTTAGATATAAGGTAAGTACCTCATTTTAAAGGGCCCCATCGACTCAGCGATTTGTCGATCAATCAAAGCTAATTTCTGTGGAGAAAGCACATTTTCTGTGGAAAAAGCTCATTTTCTCTTGCGAATTCGGTAGTGGAACCTAATAAATGTGCTTTCTCCACAGAAATGAGCTTTTATTGGCTGATAAATCGCTGAGTCTATTGGGCCCTTAAGTTTTATATTTCCATTTGAACAAATAATAACAATTTGAAAAGTGTTACTAATGGCGGATACAAAGATACTACCAACAAATCGCGCTCCTAATTAAAATAATTAATCTAGCCTTCCGTTAGTCGCAATAGGAAATGTAACATGAATAGACGCAATGCATCGCATCTGTGTATTAGATGCCAACCTTGTCATCCTGTTGTAAGGTGGTGAATATCTTCAAAGGGTTTTTTACTTCATTATCTGAACACTTGAAGCCTTGTCATACCAATAGTCAATATCAAAAGAAGAAAATCTGGTCTGTTAGTAATATTTTGTTTGTTAACAAAAAGTCTTAAAAAAATGAGATTTTTTGGAATTTTCTTACATAATTGCAGTTTTACAGCTTTCTGAGCGTAACTTAATTTTAAAATGGTCTTCAATGGTGAAACAAAGGTGTGATAGTGTAACTCTAAAAGTATTGCACTTAGTAAATATTTTTTTTATCGTATACTGCTGCGCCTATGTCAATTACATGTTCAAATCACTTACACGAGAGCTCGCAATGCATCTAATAGATACCCGAGCCTCCTACGTAAATCCAAAGGACCCCACATTTTTCACTATCAGACTAAAATACTTCCGTACTCGGTATACGAAGCTACTCTGAGTTAGAAAGTTGAATTCGCAATATAAAAGAAGTTATGGTTAAAAACCAATGCGATGCATCTGTCAAATACATTGCGTCTAACGGAAGGCTAGTCGAAGCCTAGGATACTAGATCGAAACGAATATCATTCAATTCAAAATGCATCGTAGAATGTACGAGCATTATTCAACTTACAGTATACGCATGTCTAGTATGCTTGTCGATTGAAACGTACGACTTAGCATAGGGGGAGTCCGGGAGAGTTGACCATATGGGAGACTTGAACCAGTTGAGTTTATTCTTTGGAATCTAACGACTAGAGGTTGATTTTTTGTCAGAAGGTGACCTATTCTAGGCCGCATCTGAATACCATATCCAAATTTCGGACACTTGTCTGTTTCGGAAAATAAACGGAAAAATATATTTTTCATGGCAAAAAGTGAAAAATTAATTTTTCAAATAATTCTAATTTTTTTTAATCGATAAAAAGTCAATACATTTGTGTTAGTGCAGACATCTTTTTAATTAAGTTTTTAACCAGAATATAACGAGTTTTCCTACTTTGGTGAATCGTGGTCCAGCTCAGAGCATTTTTACCCAAAAAAGCGCCAACCGGGAGACTTGAACCATATAGAAACTGACAGCTATATGGTTCAAGTCTCCCGCCCTTAAAATATATGTAATTTCAGCTTATTTTTGGAAAATGCATCGAAAATCTATTCAGGAGTATACATTCAGGTACGGAACCCCTTTAACTTAAAAACCCTTCTTAGCCTTGTGGAAATGACGTCAGGGTGGACATAAATTAACATGAAAACATCACATAATTTATACTAGGATTCAATTGAACGTTCTTAGTCCAGTCACAAGCCAAAAAGAACACGATTACGTTTTTTTCGTAATATATGATGAGAACGATAAAACATTTTAACATGTCCGTCAAAAATATTACTTTTTTGGCAATTTCAAATGTATGGTCATGTCTCCCTCTATGGTGGCCCAACTCTCCCGCCAGTTGGTGAGACTTGAGACATTTTAAGGATTTTGAATAAGGAGATCTGTGCCATACACTATGGATTTTTATCAATAAATACCAATCAAATTTTAAAGGTAACATCACGCACTATGTAATAAAAAATAAATGGCATCAATTTATCCAATGGATGACTTTTTATCCGCGATGAAGCAAAAAGTGACTCAACTCTCCCGGACTCCCCCTACATGGGGCACGTCGCGGCGCATCGACTCTCTTATACATTCTCCTCTCTGATATGCGTCGTAACAAGCTCCGCCTTTAATGAGAATGATTATACCTATATATGAGCACCAGTGTACGAGTATCATTGCACGCTGCACTCAATGCGTTTGGTTGTTACAAAAGCGGACTGTTTTCTCCCACCAATCAATAGGAAAGCTTTGTGGATTTTTAGTATGTAATTGCCTTCGACAAAGTTCTGCCAGTAAATTCGGAACTGATTCGCAGACGTAAAGGGACTACCCTAGAGGAGGAACTTTCCTATATCCACCTGACGGACGTATTCGGTACATTGGTTTGTATCTTGGGTGATATTATCACATCCATCGAACTTTGACGTAAAAGACGATTAATCTCCTCTTAAAATGAGTTCATACAAGAGCGTCATCACGGCATCAGTCCATGGTCGAGAATCAGCTGACACAGAAGGTGTAGATTTTCACTTAGCCGCGGCATCATCCACAAATGGCGCTACTATCGCGAGAGCTCGGCTGTGTGAAGTTAGCCAGCCATTTTTTTGAAATTAGGTCCTTTTGCTCGGTGAACCTTTTGTTCTACAGCGGCTACGTTTGTTCTTGATTGTTCGCCAATTAATATCGTTTGTTCTTCTCTAATTATTTAATTATAGCAACTTTAAAATTGTGAGTGTGTGAGCCGGTGCGTTATCATGGTGGAAGAGCATTTTTTTCTTTGCCAAGTGGGGCCGTTTTTTCTTCAATTCGGCGTCGAATCGGCCCAATAATTCGGCATACTACAGCCCTGTGACCGTGTTGCCTTTCTCCAGGTAGCCGATGTGGATCACACCTTGTGAGTCCCAGAAAACGCTGGCCATCACCTTTGCGGCCGATGGGACAGTCTTCGCCTTCTTTGGAGCACGTTCGCCGGGTGAAGTCCACTGTTTCTTCTTCTTCTTCTTCTTTTAGCGGTACAGAAAGGTGTGAACCGCTGTGTATCTATATGGACTCGTTTTATAGTTCGTCATCGTTTTCGTCCGCAATCTCCAGGGACAAAAACGTGGCAGCTGCAATGGGGTTTTCCCATAGTGAGAGGGGGGGTGAGATTAGTGGTGCAGCTGGGCATTGAAACAAATGGGCTACATCGTGTGGCGTGCCAGCGCAGTTAGGGCATACGTTTAGTATATTTGGGTCTATGCGAGATAGATACGAATTGAGGCGTGAGCAGAAGCCTGACCGAAGTTGGGCTAAAGTCACTCTGGTGGCTCTTGGGAGCCTAATCTCCTCAGGCGAAATAGGTGGTGGGAGCGCTGAGAGGACTCTGTTCGTACCTAAACTCGCAATAGACCTACTCACTTCCTCAGTGTGAATCATTGCAATGGCAGCCCGGTATGAATCTTCATCGAAAGGATCCCTTTTGTAACCCTGGACTTCTCTCTCAAGGTCACGAGGGCCACGTTTGATGTTGCGTGGAGGGGGAATTTTGTCCATGAGGTTACGATTAGGATGATCCTCTTGATAACAACCTACTAAATATTGTTTTGTAAGTAGTCGATTGTGGTCACGTATTGGCATCAAATGTGTCTCCTGATGTAGGTGGTCCTGGGCAGACATCTGAAGGCATCCTGTAGCTGTGCGTAGAGCAGCATTTTGGCAGACTTGGATTTTGTTCCAGCTTGTGTTACAGAGACCAAACTGGCGCCGCAAAATCAGCCGCTGCTCGACCCACCGCTTTGTAAGTGGCTACCATTGTCTCTTTATCTTTGCCCCAGGTGCTACCAGCCAGTGCTTTAAGAATTTTGTTCCTACTGCGCATCTTTTCACATACCACTTCCGCGTGATGACCTGAAGTCATCATTTTCTCAAAGTGAAGCCCGAGAATACGTACCCAAACCGGCCACTTACAATCACCTGACCAGGTGGTAAGGAAGGTCGCAGACGATTTGGACGCTGAGATGGTTAGGTTTCTGCTATGGAAAAAGGCTTCTAGTCGCGCTAAATATCTATTGATATCTTCACGCATGACATCCCTATCCGCTCCCGTGGTGAGTACAGTGCAGTCATCGGCATAAGAAATAACTTCAATGCCTTCCGGAGGTGTTAGGAGACCGGCCATGTAGATGTTAAACAAGGTGGGAGAGAGAACCCCACCCTGAGGAACACCTAATTTGATCTTTCTAAGTTTGGAACGACTGCCTCGAAACTCGGTGAAGGATTGCCTACCAGCTAGATAGTTGGCAATCCATCTTATCTCTTGAGTCGGAACATGCATATTGAGGAGGTTTGCCAGAAGCATGGAGTGATTAACCTTATCAAACGCATTTGATAGGTCAATCGCCACCATGATGGTTCTATGGGAAGGTGTACTGTGGTTTAGTCCGTCTCTTACACGTGTAGTGATCGCGTCCAGAGCGGTGGTTGTACTATGCATGCGTCTGAATCCGTGCTGATGGGGATCTAGCTTTGCATGTGAAACGGGTGAGGGGTGGATGAGGGCTTCCAGCGTCTTTGCTACAGGTGACAGGATCGTAATCGGTCTGTAGGAAGTTCCTAGTTTGGCACTTTTCCCTGGTTTAAGGCATGGGACTATACGACCTTGTTTCCAGATGTCGGGGATGGCGAGCGTAGACATTGACAAGTTAAAGACTGCCGTGAGATACTCAATGGCAGGAAGATCAAGATGTTTGAGCATGGCCATTGAAATGCCATCTGGTCCAAGGGCCTTAGAATTTTTTGCATTCTCAATGACTGTTTTAACCTGGTCCGGAGTATAAATTGGTACGGAGTCAACAATTCGGCTACGAATCCGTCTTCTAATTTTGCGCTTGAGGCCATCGGACTTGGGATGTTCAATAAATTGTTTATTGAACTGGCTCGCACACTGAAGAGGATTGCTTGTTTCTTTTTTGCCGAAGGTTATGGCTATATTGCCCTTATCTTTTGTGGGGTTCGAAAGGCACGGACAGTGGACCATAACTTACTGGCACCTTCATTAAGGTTACAGTCATTGAGGTGCTCGTTCCATTTGGCCTTCTTGTAGTCTTTCACTTGTCGCTGTATTTGGATATTGAGCTCCCGAATTCTGGGGTCACCAGGGTTAGCGCGCCTAATGTTGTCACGTTCATCAGCTAACCTTGCGGCACTTGTTGGGAAGTTTGGACGAACCTTTGGAATGCGCCCTGCAGGGATGAACCGTGCCGCAGCTTTGGCAATGACGCTCCTAATGTTCCGTTCGGCCTTATGTATATGGGTGGGAGGGGGAAGCGCGAAGAACTTCGATGACGTGAATGTTTTGAAACCTTCCCAATCAGCTTTTTTGTGGTTGACAAAAGTTCGCTTCTCTGACTTGGTCAGGTCAGCTGGTTTGACAATTCTGACTATGATTGGGAGGTGATCAGAGGGAAGACCAGTAAGTGTTTCCCAGGAGGTCTCACTAATTAGGCTAGCGCTGACAATTGTAATGTCTGGTGAGCTAATACAATTGTTTGCATCACGGGTTGGAGAGTTTTCATTGAGAATACAGAAACCTGATGCGTCCAGAGATTCGGCGATAGCTTGACCCCTGGCATCGTTGTGAAGCGCGGAATGCCAGAGTTCATGATGGGCATCACCAAGAATGATCCTGTGCTCTCCATTAAGAAGAGGACCAATATCGAAATGGTAGTTTGTACAGCTAGAATGTGGTGGTATGTAGATATTAAAAATTTCAATATTGGTGCTCCCTGATGAAACTGAGATGGCTTGCAATTCCGCCGTACCGTCTGAAACTACATCTAATATACGGTAATATACGGACCTGTGTATTAGGAAGGCAAGTCCACCTCCAGGGTGAGAATTGAGAATCATTCGTGGCGCCTTCTCTGTCCTTGCGTATGGTGATATATTCACCTTCAGCGTTGAATGGTGAATTCGCGTGGAGTTTCGTCTCTTGGATGGCTGCAATCAGGATTCTGTACTTTCTCAAGAAGCTTGTGATTTCAGGAAATTTTCCTAGGATGCCATTACAGTTGAACTGCAATATGGACACCGGTGTAAAAATTGCTGGCGGAGGGGCGGGAGTTAAACTGTGTCTTACGTTCAAGGCAACATTATTGAGGGGAGTATGGGGCGTTGGTGGAGGGGAGGGGCCTGGTATTACCCGAGGCTGCCCAGTATTCCTACAGCCTGGAGCAACAAATTTACCTTCTATGTAATGACCCATCCTTCTCAAACCGGAGCATCTGAAATGCACCCACTCCGAACAGCAACTACACTGAAGTGACCTGGCATTAGAACCGATACGTCGGTTGCAGACACTACACATCCATACCAAGACAGGGCCTGGATTTGCTTCAATGCCGGCGCGTAAGAGGAGAATTGAGAGCAGCCGCGCCGAGATGTGATGCTCCCAATATGACGAAAAAACATATATAACGAGTCCATACATATACACAGACATACACAACCTTCCTGCATCGAGACCTTCGAGGCTCTTGCCAGGGAGGCGTTTTGGCAACTCTTGGCCGTTTGTTGTAGCAAACGGATGTGGTCCGCCCCGAAGAGGCGTATTGCAACTGCAAAATAATGCAATAAACAATGGTTGCCAGTAGGACCACTGTTTCGACTGTTTCTTTGTCTTTGGTGTGTACCAGTGTATCCAAGTTTCGTCGACTGTCACGAAACGACACGCAGAAATTTTTTTTAAGTTCAGGTGTTATAAGTGACCCCTGCGGCAAACTCAGGGACACTGTTGGTTTTATGTAAATTCATAGTTTCGGCGTTACAAGGGTGGTAGTGCTAACTTGACAGGGGTTGTTTTAAGGGGAAGGAGGGGCGCGGCAAATTTTGTGAAGGGATAGATATCTTAAGTTATACCTAAAGGATCCAACTAGTTACAGTTTGTTTGATGACGATGTTTAAGACTTAATTTTTTTAAAGTTCAGGTGTTATAAGTGACTCCTGCGGCAAATTCGGGCACACTTTTGGTTTTATGTAAATTCATAGTTTCGGAGTTACAAGGGTGGAATTGCTAATTTGACAGGAGTTGTTTTAAGGGGAAGGAGGGGGCGGCAAATTGTTTAAGGGTGCAGATATCACCATTACCCCTATAGCATTTGACTGAATAAATTTAGTTTTATGACTATACGTATAACTTGAGTTTTTACGCCATAAACTTTGTATGGGGCTAAACCGGACTTAGGGGTAGTTTTTGAAGGTGTAGAGGGGTGCGGAAAACTTTGTATGAGTGTAGCCATTATAAGTAACCTCTTTAGCATGCTTGTGCGTACAATCTGTTATATGGCGATGCCTAAAACTTGCGTTTTAAGGCTTCATACGCTCTATGGGGCTTCAAAAACACTTAGGGGTTGTTTTAAGCGGAAGGAGGGCGCGACCTTTTTTAATGCACTATAGCGTTCATCGAAATTCAAAAGTGGTAGTGCTAACTTGACAGGCATATCTAGAAGAATGTACTACACGATAGTAAATTGCTCTTGCGATACTGACACCATCAGGCGGGGAGGCTGGGTACTTATCAGAATACCCTCGTAGGTATGCAGAAACGCAGACGCAAGTCTAACTAATCCTTCCTTGCGAAATACATGGCTTGTAGCGAATCAAGAGATATTTTTTTCTCTCTCTCACAGTTGGACTCGAACCCACGCTCCGACAACTCAGAGATAGTACCGATGTCAAAAACCCGGTTTTCGTTTTATTTTGGGTTTCTTGCAAAGCCGGTTAGACCGTCCGGTTTTAACCGTGCTCAAAGTACCGGTTTTCCGATTAATCGAGTCTTTTAACTGATTTGCTTAGAATTTTAGTAAATATAATGCATATGCACTCGTATTGCTGGTGTCCGTGCCGGCGAATATTGGATGTACCAGTCTCTTGCGGCATATTTTGCAATCGGTCTCTTCCTTTCCGTATTTTGAAAAAAAAAAAATCTTCAAATATTTGCAACAGGAGCCACCCTAATTCCACATGCGGAATACGGAATCTGTTAGCGACACGATGAAAAGCGGAATGCACTGATATACTATACACGAATAATAATTCACTTTCACGTCGCACAACCAAGATATCGATAAGTATCGAAAATTTCCCCTACGTAGCTTTGAATTGGAATGCTACATTTAGATGTGTAGCTGCTACTTGGACTGCTCGATCAACTGCCACGCACAGCTGCTTGACCATCAATACTGGAAATTGTTTATTCACAGTTTAGCTAGGATTAGGATTCGTCATTTACTTTTGACGTTTGTGTAAATGATGAAAATGTCCCTAACAACAGCGATAGTTTGATGAATATTTTGTTCAATAATTTATAGACACACTTTTCTTGAAGAATTTGAATAGAAAAGTGTAAAGATTGATAACAAATTTAATATTTTTGCAAACATTCTTGTTCTTCAATTTTGCAACAGATGGCGTACCCTGTCATTATTGAGCAAATGATGGTCCAAATGTGTAATTTGAAATTCGTGATAATGATGGTAAATTTTCGTCATAATGACGTATTTGCGTCATTCGAAGTTATGTGTGTCAAGCTTGTTAGTGAACGTTATAATAGGTGTATTTTTTTGGTTATCCCGTGTAGGTTTGGGTAACGAAACTTCCTATAAAAAAAATGACAGGTGGATCAGCTGGCATTTTTTTATATGGAGTTTCGTTACTCAAACCTACACGGGATAACCAAAAAAACACACCTATTATTGTGCGATGAGAGTACGTATTTTGAAAGGAAAGTTGCTGTTTTTGATTTTTTTTTAATTTTTGATTACCGCAATGTCTGCGGATGTATCAGCTGGTTGGAGAGAACTGATGGTTGAATTACATATCCCGCGTCAGCATCAGCATCCGCAGAGGCATCGGCATCAGCAGAAAAATTTCAATTTAGAACACACGCATTTGCCTTTGATGACCCACAATGACAGCAGCGGCAGAAGCATCGGCAGAAGCATTTTTCTGCTTCTGCCGCTGCTGTCATTGTGGGTCATCAAAGGCAAATGCGTGTGTTCTAAATTGAAATTTTTCTGCTGATGCCGATGCTGATGCTGACGCGGGATATGTAATTCAACCATGACATTTCGTGTAGCAAGTCCATTCAGCGAACACAAACTTAGCAGTTTTTTTAATTTCTTGTGGTAGGGATATGTAGCATATCCCAATATGTGCTCGCTGAAAGCACTCAATATCTGCATTGGAAAAGATAAGATACAAGCAGAGGTAATTTGACGAAGCGATTGTTGTACGAGTAATAGCAATAAGTAGAATGTTCGAAAAAATGTTCAAGGGCTGAAATTTGGAAACGAAATTTTTCATTGGGGACAAGTAATAGAATTGATGGCTGAAAAATCAAGAAAATATAGAAAATTGTAAGAATTTTGAAATAATTTTTTTTGGTTTTAACCGGTTGGACAAACAACCGTCCGAGGTAAAACTGGGAACAGGAAAAAAACGAAAAAAAAAAAAACGGTTAACCGTTCTGAAAGTAGGTACCGGTTTTCGGACTAACCTAAGGTGACCAGACTCCCGAGGGCCCAATGCTGTACACATACTTGCGGAATTCGGTTTCCATACAAATCTTCTAGATCATTGGTAGCTAGAACTTAGAAATGTTCACCGAGGACAGTGCGATGATCTACATACAGCAGATGTGTCAAACTCGCGGCCTCCTCGCAGTTCTGTGTGGCCCGCGGCCATGTCGAAGCAGCACCAAACAACACAAAAATGGCGAAATTGGTAAGGTGAACAAATTCAGAAGTTGAACTCAAGTCTACAAAAGTTACTAAAACTCGTCAGTGGCCTATGCAAGATTAGTTTAGGATTTTTTCTCCAAATACTTCCAACAATTTGAGGCTGGTTATTTCAGCTCATCTTTTAAGTACAGGACAATACTAAGTCTCTTCATGAAACCCGAAATGCATAATAAAAAATTGGTTGACTTTACCGAACATTAATTGAGATTTATTTGGAAAAATGACAAAGCTTTAAAAACTACGGAAATCTTGGAATTGGTGACTTAATCACCTGGATGTGAAATTCCAACATAATAATTAGAGCCCAAGTGTCTGATTTTTAGACCTATACTTATCAAGCTGTATTGGTGCATGAGTTTGTTTAAAACCATATCTCAAACCACTTTTTCCCTCTTTTAGCCACCTTCCTGCTGAAATGATTTTATTCTGACTATTTTGCCTGCCAATGTTATTTTTGGCGACCTCGGATGACTGGTGCTAAACATTTTTATCTTCTGTCCAAAATTGGCGCAAATCATGTAATTGTGGTTGCTTGAAGATCAATCATATTTTCACGTTCTCGTTTCTTGTCTTAATTTTTTTATGTTCTTGAAGTACATTATCGAAAGGAGGAAGTTTTCACGGATAATCCCGAAGCCGCTATAGTGATGCAGACTCTCACATATATTTTAAAAGTAATATTCTGTAGTCATCTTTGGTAATACGATTACATAAAAGTTTTTGAAATTTTCCTCATGCGGCCCACCTAAAACTTGAGGAGAGTCTTATTTGGCCCGCGCCTGGTTTTGAGTTTGACACCCCTGCTCTACGGGTTTGCCAAATTTCACAATTCCGCTCAAGAATTTGGTCAAGTTATCGGCAATTTTCTGTTAGAAAACATGAAAGTGCGATTTGAGAAGCTGTAACTTAAGAGTAAAATAGAGGAAATGTGCGCCAAGTAGCTCTACGAAATTTCTATAAATTTCAGAAATTTCGGTCGGTTCCTGAGTTATTGAAAATGAAGAATTGAAGTGTTATTATCTCGCTAAATATCGGGTCAAACTTAACACCTTAAAACGCATTTTTCGGTGGCTGTAACTTCTGAACGTTGACAGTTAGAGCCTTGAAATTTCCACCAAATGTGAAGAGTACTTTGCACTATAAATTTTATAAATTCCAAAATTATTCACTCACGAATTTTTGTGTGGTGGTAGACAATTTTCAATTAGAAAACTCAATTTGGGCACCCCCCAAGTAACAATTTCAGCGTGTAGTCGTGAATTGATTATAAAAGAACTTTTTAAGCTTTCCGAAAAGTGTTTTAATGATTTTTTATCGGATCAAAATACTTATATGCGATGTCACACGATAAACTGATTTTGTGTTACTATATGAATGTTACAGGATGAAGTGCTTCTTTAAAGCATACGAATTGTTACTTGGGCCGTAACTTCCGAACGCGGATCGGTAGGACCGTGTAATTTGAAGAAAATGTGAGCGCTAGGTAGCTCTACAAGCATACCAAATTTCCGAAAGATCGAGAAGGGTTCCCAAGCTGTTGCAAATGACCGATTGCCAAACGTTAAAATGGGATTATCTTGATAAATTTCGATCATACAGGGGTGAAACTTTAGGCACCATAAAAGCAGACATGGATATTACTGATCACAGGTCTTATCGAGGAGCTTATTATGTAGTGAAGTAGATTTCATTGTGCGGCATAGAGAATGTACATTTTGCTGTACATTTCCCAATGCTGTACGACAGGTCAAAATGCTGTACTGTACAGCGAAATGCTGTACGTCTGGTCAGCTTACAACCGTCCGGTTTTTGACATTCCTACCACTGAGCCACCGAATGCCCTGCGAAATACGTCGTACCACGAGGCGGTCTTGCAGGACAGAGAGGATGACAGCAGGTGTAATTTTAATCAGAAAGAATAAAAAAATATATATCTAAGACACCTGAATAATTAAAAATTAAAACCTATATTAAAACTGGCGAGGAGGATCGTCATCTTCTATGATAAAATGGTAACGTTTTCTGTTACTTTAGCAAAATTAGTATTTCAATTATTTTCATAATCGTAGCCATGCACTACACTTACCCCCATAATATCGCCGAAGAGAACAGCATATGCCGGCATAGCTATTCCAAAAACAAGAGAGCCAAGTGTTCCAATGAGAATTGACACCAATTCCGGTCTATTCCATTCTATAATTTTCATCATTGAAATTTTATTAGCCTTCTCATTTTCAAGTTCAATATCCTGGAATAAAAAGTAAAAAAATAAACAAAATAAATAACTTCTAATTAACGGTAGCTAATCATAATACAGTTTTCTCGGGAGCTTCCATAGCAATTTCCTTCTCATCTTCATCGTACTCAGGCCCATCCGAAACAGTTCGAGCTAGGAGGGTATGACCTAGAAATGCAGTGTTGATTTAATTTCCCTTGTGAAAAGCAGAAACAACCCTTTAACTATTGTAGTATGTACAAATATCTATCCTTTATCTATCTTTATAGAAAATGGATTATTATCTCACCCTTCTTATCATCGTCACTAATTTGAGTTGTAACCAATTTATGATATTGTCCTTCCATATTCATCAGATCATAATGATTCCCCACCTCGACCACCACACCATCTTGAATAACGAAAATTTTATCAGCATTACGGATTGTTGAGAGACGATGAGCGACAATTATTGTTGTACGACCTTCACTTGCCTGGAAAAGGATAAATGCGAGCCCGCTCACTTGCAAGTTTTAGATAGAATTCAATTCATACCTTTTCCAAGGCTTCTTGAACTTTAGCCTCGCTGGCAGTATCTAAAGCAGATGTGGCCTCGTCAAGAAGTAAAATATCAGGATTTCGTACCAATGCCCTGGCAATGGCAATCCGTTGTTTTTGCCCGCCCGATAATTGGGCACCTCTTTCGCCGACCATTGTATCGTAACCCTATAAAATAAGAATTTCAAGTTTTCTTGTAAGTAGAGCAAAAAGAATACCGAAAACTTACATTCGTCAATTTCCGAATAAATATATGTGCGTTTGCGGCTTTAGCCGCTGCCTCAATTTCGTCTTTGGTCGCATCTTCACGTCCATACCGAATATTCTCATAAACAGTAGTACCGAAGAGTGACGGTTCCTGCCCAACTACACCGATTTTGGCTCGTAGCCAATTGACATCTAGATCTTTGATGTTATTTTCATCAAGCCTAATTTCGCCACTGATAGGATCATAGAAACGTTGTAAAAGTTGTATACAAGTAGACTTTCCACATCCGGACGTTCCCACAAGAGCAACAGTTTCACCTCGTTTGATTTCTAGACTAAGCCCTTCGAGTACCTGAAAATATAGAGCCCCGAGCAGAGCTTAGCACTTTGTTATTGGACAAATAAATATACTGCTCAAAACAAAATAAGGGCCACTAATAATTTTCTGATTATTTTTCTGTGGAAAAGGAAAATCATAGTTTTGTTGGTCTAATTTAATATGTTTTTCATTAAACATAATGAATTTAATTGAATTTTGATCAAAGTTACATTTTTTTTAGTATTTTTTCAGATTGCTTACTTTTTTGCGGTTATGTAATCGTATCAATAACAATAATTTTGTATGTCAAATCTGCAAAAAAAATATTCTTTGTTTTTTTATTATCGAGTATGGCCTCCACTTTTTGATATGCAGTCGCGAAGCCTGGACGGAACGCTTTCAATAAGCCGATCGACGCTTTCTTTTGATATCTCGTCCCATCACATTTTTAGCAATTGAATCAGCTGTTGCTGATTGTGTATATCCTTTTCAGCTGTCCGCATCCGGCGTTTTAATTGATCCCAAAGATGTTCTATCGGATTGTGGTCCGGACCGTTGGTAGGCCACTCCATGACCTCAATATTGGCCTCCTCGAAAACAGACATTGTCGCCCGGGCAATAAGTGGTCGTGCATTATCCTGCATGAGGATAAAAACATCCAACGCCTGTTGTGAAAAAGGAATGATATGTGGCCTAACAATAAGCGTGTTTTTTTGTAAAAAAAGGTGCAGGTTAGGGTATAAGCACAAAAAAACGATTTGGGTTAAAAGCTGTTTAGATCTATTGCACCAACCATAAACTTTGTAAAAAGCTGAAGGTTCAAAGTTGTGATAAATAAATAACCAGTAAATTAACATGTTTTACAAAAACAACAATGAACATTTAACCAATGGTTTTGGTATTAGCTCATGCTTTTTCGTGTTAGAGCGCCTCTGGTTGTCACATCTGTAACAATTCTTCCGGGTTAACTTTGGTCAGAGTACGTACCCTCGATACATTACTGGGTTTATCTGGGTTATGTTGTTATTGTAACCCCATGTAGTTACCCTAAACTAACCTACACCCGAGCACAAAAAAACACGCCTAATATAACTTTCGGACGTAATTGTCCCGTTATTTAGAATAACAAGGTCAGTTTTGCCTTGCAAGCTAATTCCGGTCCAGACCATCACACTGGTACCGCCTTGCTTCTCAATTTGATTAACGCAAGGATACAAAAATGTTTCTCCGGTTCTCCACCAGACTCTTATGCGTCGGTTGTCACTAAAGAATTTTACTTTGCACTCATCCGAGAAGAGCACCTTGCCCGATTGTTACATATCCCATTGGATATGTCGACGAGCAAATCTTAAACGATTCGTGCGATGCGTCTTGGTCAGTTGTGTTCTGGTAACACGTCTCCTTGACCGTTGTTGGTCTTCGTGCAAACGATTACTGATTGTTTGAGGGCTAAGAATGGTCTCAGTCGGCCTTAATAGCCCACTTTCTAGTCCACGAGCACTAATGGGACGATCCCGTCGCGCACAAAGTCTCACATATCGGTCTTCTGAGGCGGTGGTTATTCGAACTCGGCCTGAACTATGACGACGGGAGACACTTCCTGTCTCCTGGTAACGGTTCCAAAGATTTTGAATGGCTCTTCGCGAATACCCTAACTGCAGGGCCACAGAACGTTGCGAACGACCTTCCTCCAACATTTCTAAGGCTCTGGACGAAGCATTTAAATTTAAATGGCGCTGATTTGCTGGCATTTAGTATTTTAAAGATTCTATTTTTCTTTTAAAGTGCAACAACTAATGTTGCAGTTAATGAACTTGGCGAAAACTAATTATAAATCAAAATGAGAAATAAACAAAACTACATGTCTCGTGACCCTAAAATAACTGTTTAAGCCAGTTCCGTTAAGGCTAATGTTGACGAATCATACTGTGATAACTCACATCACATTTAGGTACAGAATAGCATTTTTGAAATTAATTATCACACTAAAACTTCGCCAAAAGACGTTGTTAAAGTTAACGGAGATTAGTGGCCCTTATTTTGTTTTGAGCAGTATACATTTACCTTAACATCGGAACGACTTGGATATTGGAAAAATACATTTTTAAATGTAATATTCCCCAACGCTCGTATTGGTCTCATTCCTTTCGCACTCAACGGATCAATTGTAGGTTTCTGTTCAATCAGCTGATATATTTTAGCACCAGCACCTCTTGCAATGCCAAAGGCTTCAATATACGGCGAAGCCATGCCCAAATTCATTGATCCCATCATAACGGCAAAGAAAACCTGATAACGTATAACTTTATTGATCAATTCTTTATAATCCCAATCGAGTACATACTGTAATCATAACACCGGGACTATACACAATGTCCGATGGCTTCCAAGTAGCTTGTTCAATCACCAAACCAACACCATACCAAAATGCCAGAGCGTATGATGAATAGATAAAGAACCATAGAAGACCAAATCCAATTCCACTGAAGAATCCTTTACGTGTATTAAGCTGCCGTGCTTCCGTTAAATTAGATCGATAGCGTTCTTCTTCTTTTCTTTGGCCCCCAAATGCAATTACCGTGCGAATCGCACTGAAAACTTCTTCGGCTATTGCTCCGGCTTTACCATAAGCGGCCATTTCTTTCTTGGCCAATCGGCCGGTAAACTGACAAAAAATGTAATGTGTGTAATCTTTAGTGCAAACTAAACCAAAAGTGTATTTTGCTTACCACTGAAATGATTCCAATCGATATAAACGTTACCGGTAGGCTACTAAGGCACACAAGAGCGAGCTCCCATCCTTTAACAAAAGCTAATACCATTGAACCAACAAAAGCTACCATGAATTGGATAAAAATTGCAACTTTTTCACCAAGCCCATCACCTAATTTCATAAGATCTCTGTAAAATGAAACAATTGTTATAGATATACAGCAGTTAGGAATTCTGCTGGTGATGTGACCAAATACGGAGTTATGCCCAGTTGGCGGAATCATGTTTCATATTTGATATCGATACTAAATCGGTTAAAAGTGATTGTCGGTCACTTGAAAACATTTGTCGGTCTTTAATTAAAATATAATAAAAAAAAAGAAACTCAACATTTCAAAAGTGTTTTTTTTAAGGTATTAAATGGATTAATTTGGATTTTTTTACTTCTCTCGATAATTCGTCATTTGTCCGTTCTTGTCGTTCACTTGCCGGGCTCTGACGAACCTTTGTAATTCAGGAATTTAAGGTTTCAATCGAAAGTTTATAATTTTTCGAGAAATGTTGGTCAATTAAAAACATTTCTTCTTCTTTATGGCACGATAGCCCGACGTCGGGCCTTGGCCGCCTGGATTGAAGACCTCCAATTGTCGCGGTCACACGACCTTGTCCTCCAGTTCCGAAAGCCTAGCATCTGGTGGGCGTCCTCACATACAGAATGCTCCCATCGGGCTCTCGGTCGTCCACGCAATCTGGCTCCGTCCACTCGTTGCGCGTTCATCACCTTTTTGGGCATGCGATCGTCATTCATCCCTTGTACATGTCCCGCCCATTGCAGTCGCTGCAATTTCACGATCTTCGACACCTGTAGCTCATCATACAGCTGATACAACTCAAGGTTGTACCGGATGCGCCATTCACCTGGTTCACGAACGGCCCCGAAGATTCTTCGGAGAACCTTTCGCTCGAATGTGTCCAACAGGTGTTCAGAGTTTTGGGCCTTGCAGCCATAGCATAGCACAGGTCGGATTATGGTTTTATATACGTGGAGCTTCGTCTTCCTGTGCACCAGCTTCGAATTCATAATTTGGAGGACCGCAAAATAACACTTATTAGCTAGTTGTATCCGTCGCTTTATCTCATCTGTTTCGTTGGCGTCCTTTGACAAATTACAACCCAGGTAAGTGAAGTTGTCTACATACTCTATATTGAGTTCCCCCACTGTGATGCTTGAATTTACTGGCGTTCTAGTTTTTGATTGCATCATGACCTTGGTTTTAGATTCGTTGATATGTAGTCCAACTTCTTTGGCGGCGTTATTGAGATTATGCAGGAGGATTTCTGCATCACCCAATCTTCTAGACTTGATGTCGTCGGCGTAAGCTACTAGTTGAGTCGACTTAATGAGTAGCGTTCCGCTGCTGTCCAAGTTCATGGCTCGAATTACATACTCCAGAGCCAGGTTGAAGAGCGTCGGCGCCAGCCCGTCGCCTTGCTTGAGTCCAGTACGAGTTTCAAATAGGTCAGTGAGTCTGTTCTGTGCTCTGACCTGCGAGACGGTATTAGTCATCGTCATCCTTATGAGTCGCACTAGCTTAGCTGGTATACCAAAATGCAGCAGAATGTTGTACAGTACACTTCGATCGATACTGTCGTATGCCTGCTTGAAGTCGACAAATATTTGGTATACGTCGATGTTATATTCCCAGCACTTCTGGAGTAAAAGCTTCGCTGTAAAAAGCTGATCTGTCGTCGAACGACCAGGTCTAAAGCCGCCTTGGTACTCGCCAATGATTTCTTCTGCGTACGGATTAATTCTATTTTCTAGAATTTTAGATAAAATCTTATAAGTCGTACAAACTAATGAGATGCCTCTGTAGTTCTCACATTTTAAGTTATCCCCTTTTTTTGTGGATTGGGCAAATTATACTTTTGCGCCAATCTTCCGGGATTATTTCGTCGTTCCATATTTTAACGATAAGTGTGTGTATAGCCTTAACAAGGCTCTCCCCACCATGCTTTAGCAGTTCAGCTGGAATCTCGTCAGCGCCCGGGGCTTTATTATGTTTCAGTGATTGCATGACGAGATCAACTTCTTCTATTGTTGGGGGTTGAATGGGAGGGCCTGTTTCAGCCGTCAGCTCCAGCGCTTCTTGTGTGGGGTTGTTCGGTTGAACATTAAGAAGCTCTTCAAAATGTGAGGCCCAGCGTTTATCAACGCTATCGGTGTCGTTAATTATATTGCCATCCTTATCCTTACAGAGGCAGGTCCTGGGTTGGTATCCACTTTTAATTGAATTAATTAGCTTGTACGCTTGTCTACTGTTCTTACTAGCTAGTCTTTCGTTTATTTGCATCAACTGCTCGTCAAGATGCTTACGTTTCTTACGTCTTATTAACCTATTCGAAAATCGTCGAAGCTCGTCATAATTTGTTTTTTTGGCTCTAGTTGCGCGTTCGGTCCATTGGCGATATGCCTCGTTTTTCGCATCTACCGCATTTTGACATTCCTCGTCAAACCAATCATTTCGGGCTCGCCGGGCTTTGTATCCCACAACCTCCTCTGCGACCCCTTTGATGGTGTCTTTGAGTGTATCCCAAATCTCAAGGGCGCCTTTGTTGCTGATGTTATTTAGCAAGGGCGTCAGCTTCCCCTCAAGGGCAGTCGTATAAGTGACCACCGTGGCATCATCCAACAATTTGTCAACCGCAAAAATTTTTGCCGGGTTGAATCTCGAATGATGCACCGAAGAAATTCTGCACCTATAAGTCGCCTTCACCATATAGTGGTCAGAGTCAATATTTGCTCCACGATAGGACCGAACATCCATCATGCTCGATGCCCATCTCTTGCAGATAAGGACGTGGTCAATTTGGTTGACGGTATGTTGATCTGGAGATCTCCAGGTCTGTCTGTGAATACGACGATGGGGAAAACACGTTGAGCTAATGACCATGTTTCTGCTGGTCGCGAAGTCTATTAGTCGTTGGCCGTTGTCGTTACATTCTTCATGGAGGCTGTAACCTCCAGTAATCCCCCTATGCCAACTTTCGTTTCCGACTTTGGCGTTGAAGTCCCCCAGCAGCAATTTGACATCGTTTGATTGAAGTGAGTCGAAGAGATTTTCTAGGCGGTGGTAGAACTCGTCTTTGGCCGCGTCTTCGCTGACTTCGGTGGGGGCATGCGCGTTTATGAGCCAGAGATTGAAGAACCGAGTTTTAATGCGAATCGCACACAGCCGCTCGTTTATGGGTTTGAAGTCGATAACATGCGGCTTAAGTTGATTGTTTACAATGAACGCCACTCCAAACTCCCTGTGGCCCGAAGGTTTTCCACTTGTGAAAATTGTGTACGAATTTCGGTCATCTATCTCGCTACTAAGCCATTTTGTTTCCTGGAGTGCAACTATGCTCAGCTTATATTTTTCAACCTGATCCAAGAGGGCCCTTAAGGCCCCTGCCCTATTCAGGGAGCGTACATTCCAGGTTCCGAAAGAGTAATCCGTTGTTCGTTTGCGAGGTCGTCGTTGAGTTGTATCCGTCCAATCCGAGGCTTTCGTTCCAGGTTTCTTGACGTCGAAATTTTTTTTACAAGGATGAGTTGTCGGCCCATCGCTTAACCATGATAGTATTCGTAAACGAAAGAGGTCCATCATGGAGGGGCCTCGGAGGGGCTGCTTCGGTGATTGACTATTCGGTTTTTGTCACCCTATTACGTTTAGTAACCTGAGACGCTGAAGTTGTTAATACAGCACTCAGGCGCAGCGGTTACTCGGATAATGCGGGGAAGTAACGCCCCGTAGAGAAACATAGGAATTGGCCGGAGCCGTTCACCCTATGAAACTCCTCCTGCATAGCTAAGGGTCCGCAGTTATGCCACAACTGAAAAGGATATAGGAATCGGCCGGAGCCTTTCAACCTTTACCCTCCCCCCTACGGAAGGTGCTGCTTCGGTGATTGACTGTTCGGTTTTTGTCACCCTATTACGTTTAGTAACCTGAGACGCTGAAGTTGTTAATACAGCACTCAGGCGCAGCGGTTACTCGGATAATGCGGGAAAGTAACGCCCCGTAGAGAAACATAGGAATTGGCTGGAGCCGTTCACCCTATGAAGCTCCTCCTGCATAGCTAAGGGTCCGCAGTTATGCCACAACTGAAGAGGATATAGGAATCGGCCGGAGCCTTTCAGCCTTTATCCTCCCCCCTACGGAAGGTGCTGCTTCGGTGATTGACTGTTCGGTTTTTGTCACCCTATTACGTTTAGTAGCCTGAGACGCTGAAGTTGTTAATACAGCACTCAGGCGCAGCGGTTACTCGGATAATGCGGGAAAGTAACGCCCCGTAGAGAAACATAGGAATTGGCCGGAGCCGCTCACCCTATGAAGCTCCTCCTGCATAGCTAAGGGTCCGCAGTTATGCCACAACTGAAAAGGATATAGGAATCGGCCGGAGCCTTTCAACCTTTATCCTCCCCCTTACGGGAAATTAAAAACATTTGTCGGTCCATAATTATTTAGGAAAAAACATCTTAAAAGATAAAAATACCATCAATCGTTTACATCTACTCGATATTAGATGGTGCCACATGTGATAGTGTTTCGCGCGTGTTCTTTACAGAAATGTAGTTTTCGTCGGTTCGCTTTCAAAATAAGCTGGTTTCAAACGTTCCGTAGATATTTCCGTTGGTACATCGTGGAGCTTAACTTTAAATATCCGGTCAGTTGGTCTCGCTAATACCTCGAACGGCCCTTCGTAAGGCTGCTCACAAGGCTTTTTGGTCGCATCAACTCGTACGAAAACATGTGTACAATCGTACAAGTCCTTGTACACGAACGCCTTATTATTCGTATGATGCGCGGTCGGAGTCGGTTTAATCCTCTGCATGTACGTACGAAAACGCCTCGCAAATATACAAGGATCCAATGGCGGATCCTCATCGGTGAACATTTCGCCGGGAACTTTAAGTGTTTTCCCATAAATGAGTTCGGCTGCCGTTGCGTAGATGTCTTCTTTGAAGCTAGTACGAAGACCGAAAAGGACCGTGGGCAGAATGTCAACCCACTCGGATGTCTCGTGGCACATAATCGATGACTTTAGTGACCGATGCCATCGCTCAACTAAGCCATTCGATGCTGGATGATACGCTGTTGTCCTTATTTTGTCGATGCCCATTAATTTAGCGAAAGCGTCAAACATTCGGGACTCGAATTGGGCACCTCGGTCAGTCGTGATCGTCACAGGAGTACCAAACCTTGAGATCCAGGCGCCGTGAAATGCTGTCGCTACCGTGTCGGCTGACATATCAGCAATCGGCACAGCTTCCGGCCATCGACTGTACCTATCGATCATAGTGAGGCAATATCGATAACCTCGGGAAGTCGGCATCCCGATGATATCCAGGTGAACGTGTTGGAAGCGCTCGCTTGGGATCGGAATGTGCTGTGGCACGTTTTTAACTTGCCGGCTGACTTTGCTGCGCTGACAAGGCAGGCACTTCTTGACATCACGGTTCATGGCTGGCCAGACGTATCGCTCGCTGATCGCTTTGCACGTCGCTCTTCCACTCGGATGCGACAAATTGTGGTGCTGGTCGAAAACTTTCCGACGTAACACGACAGGCACGTACGGTCGAACAGATGGTGTCGAAACGTCGCAATACACCAGCTGCTCACTATCGTCAAGTCGCAGCTTTTTAAAGGTGAGCGCAGATTGAGTCGATGTTAACAGCCGTTGAAGTTCTTCGTCTGTCGCTTGATGTTCAGCTCAGCTAGCTCTGTTGTCGAAAACGTTGTTGGCATTTTCATCGCATGACAACGAGAGAATGCATCTGGCACCATGTTGGTTTCGCCTTTGACGTATATTATGTTGGTCGAAAATTGCCCAATATAATCTAGCTGCCGTACTTGTCGTGGACTAGCTTTGTCAGAACGTTGTTCCTCTGGGGGTCTGATACCAGTTTCATCGACTTGATAACCCAGAAAACGTACTTGTTTCTGACCAAAGACGCACTTCGAGGTGTTGATAGTCAGTCCGTTGGCTTGAAGTCGACTGAAGATTTCGGTTAAGTGCTCCATGTGCTGCTCTTCATTTTCTGCCGCTATTAAAATATCGTCAATATAGCAGTGGCAATTTTAATTTAATTTAATTTAATTTATTGATTCTCAATTATTTACAATACATCAATATTTCATTATTTCAAATTCATTTTTAAAATATAATAGAAACTAGTACCATGTCAAAAAATTAATATTTTGTATGAGACATGGCTTGATTTTATTCATATTAGATTGCAAAATTCAGTTTTTCTTAAATTCGGAAAAAAATCAAAATCTCAACATGTAAGTACAGCAATAAATGAAATTTAATTTAGTCAAAGAGTAATAGTAATTAATAAAAGCTTCTTTTCAAATAATAGTACTTTTTTAATCTATTGTTAAAACTTATTTTGTTCGGCGCGTTGGTGACTTCGTGCGGTAGCCCGTTATACAATCGTAGTCCACTGATTGCAGTTGTATTCATTCTTCTATTCGTCCTTGGTGTCTTGAAAGTATATTTATCCTTATTCCTAGTATTGTAGTCATGTTTGTCCATGTTTCTTATAAGGTTACATTCTATGTTGATGTCTTTGCTTTTTATTTTATGTATTATTTTAATTTTTTCCATTTCCAGTAATTCATTTATATAAAATTTATTCGTCAACTTATAAACTTCTTTCATAGGCGTCATTCGATGGTAGCCAAATAATATTTTAATAGATCGAGCTAGTAACTTGCCAACATCCTCCAAAAGTCCCTTTGTGCATTGTCCCCAGGTCGTCATATTATACTTGATTATTGATAATGTAGGATGCTTGGTGTTTTTGAAGGATTGTATTTTCATAGTAGGCCATGAAATTAAATGACAATTGAAAAATAAAATAAAATCGGTCATTTTTTCCTAGTGGTACGTCAAGCGCTTTTATGTTCCTGGTTTGGTTTTGTTATATCCCCGTGGTCAAATTACGCGACTAATCATCGACATTTAGAATTAGGTTTATTCCACACGAGCGTGGTTCGCGTCAAGTGTTTTTCCGGGGTGTTTGTGAGGTGTGACGCGAGAAAATCCATTTTAAGATATCACGACACATTCGATGGTTGTTGGCTGTTGCTAAGGTGTCGGTAGGAAAAGACGTTGTATGTAGGTGAGTACACTGAGCTTGTAGTTGCTTGTATTGTGGTTATACTTATTGTGTGAGATCTGATTAATGGCGGACTAGGTTTTGCTGTGTGTACAGCACCGAAAATTACCTACAGGTATTCTAAGATTCAGCATTGAGTGAGTGTGGTATGGAAAGGTTGTGGTTTCCCCCTTTCCAGAAAGTAATGATAGTTTGAGAGGTTGTGGTGTCTCCCCTCTCAGTGAGATGTTTAAAGCCGTGTGGGCTTCACCTCGGAGTTGGTCCCCTCCGATTGAGTCGTTGAGAGGTTGTGGTCGTCCCGCTCTCAGCGTTGTGTTTGTAGAAAGGTTGTGGTGTCTCCCCTTTCTACTTGTGATAAACTCGAGAGGGTGTGGTGCTCCCCCTCTTTGCACAGAGTTTACGTTTTGGAGAGGTTGTGGTGTTTCCCCTCTCCATGTTGAGTTGATGTTCGTAGAAAGGTTGTGGTGTCTCCCCTTTCTACTTGTGATAAACTCGAGAGGGTGTGGTGTTCCCCCTCTTTGCACAGAGTTTACGTTTTGGAGAGGTTGTGGTGTTTCCCCTCTCCATGTTGAGTTGACGTTCGTAGAAAGGTTGTGGTGTCTCCCCTTTCTATTTGTGGTAAACTCGAGAGGTTGCGGTGTTCCCCTCTTTGCACAGAGTTTACGTGTTGAAGAGGTTGTGGTGTCTCCCCTCTTCGTGTTGTGTGTTTGAGAGGTTGTGGTGTTCCCTCTCTGAAATGTGAGTAGAGGCGCGGTGCTCCGTTCCGGAGTTGATCCCCCTCTGTATTAGCTAGGAGGTTGTGGTTTCCCCCTCCGCATTCTACCATAGAATACCTAATAAGAATGGTTTCGCCAGAAGTTGTGTGCCTTAGGTAGAAAGGCTTTACTTCTGGATATAGAAGAATGAGGATGGTAGTGAAGTGGGATTGAACCAAGGAGAAGCAAGCATACCATCTACGAGGTTACTGTCTAAGGGTCACCTAGCCTAGTGGCTTTATACCCTGGTCCTTGCTTATGCGGTTTGGACCTCCAGCTTGTTTACTGACTAGGATCTTGTAGTCAGATGGGGATTTCTCCATCCGGTGAATGCATTCACCTTCAGGAACCCAACCCCGGGGCTGCATCACCAGCTCGATGTCTTGCTTAACAACCGACAGCCCCCTCGAGACCAACGCCAAGATGGGAAGGGACCATGGTCCCCTGGGCTCGCCCATCCCCGAGGTACACTATTCGCTATGGACTTCTCCATAGCAGGTGTGATCCTCCTTCGGCCCCCTATTGGTTAAGCCTTACGGCGAATTCGGGCATGCACTCCCCAGGCTCGTTGGACCTGTGACTCCGCGTCTGTGCAGACAACGAAGCGCTGCTTTTCACATCCAGGCGGCCCCTTCAGTTTACTAGTCAGCAATGCGACTCAGGCAGTGTGGTCATCAATCCACAAACTAGCTAGAAATAGGCGCGTAGGCATTTTCCACCAAGGCCGTTCTCCCTAGCTAGCCCCTTCTCGACTCGGG
This sequence comes from Microchrysa polita, assembly GCA_949715475.1. Lineage (NCBI taxonomy): Eukaryota > Metazoa > Arthropoda > Insecta > Diptera > Stratiomyidae > Microchrysa > Microchrysa polita. The sequence continues at coordinate 96,861,984 of OX454415.1, forward strand.
TCATGCGGAGCCGTCACCTCCGAAGCTCACACGACTTCCGTATGATGCACCCCCCCACCGGGGGACATCAAAATCGTGCTAGGCCTTTAGTGCTTCCCTCCCGCAAACTATGGGGGGAGGTAGGCACGCCAAGAGCCACCCGTGCATAACTCAGGAGCACGGGACCGTTAACGCCCGAATGGTCTTTGTACAGATCCTCGCCATGGCGTATCAACTGTACCAGGGGCCCCCTTGCGCTACTAGGTCCGTGGTGTCGTAAGTCACCAAAGATCCCTGTCCGACTACAAACAGCCTTCCAAGCTGAGTGTCACACGGACACAGACCCCCCTGCGGGGACCAAGGAGAAGCAGCCGAATCAACCGATACATCCATCCTGCGTCTACCTCGCATTGCCGTTTGAGTACCTGAGCCAGAATCAACCGATATAACGAGAAGCCGATGACCGATGCTGAGACGACGACGCCGACAAGTGGTTCTCCTTCGCTCTCCTCTTCTTCCTGTTTGTTGGCCGGACCAACATAGATCTTTGAATTATATTTCGTTTACGTTTCAAATAACTTGGTATCTTCAGTGCATGTGACTGCAGGCTCATTGGTTGTCTTTTTCTCATTACAGATGGTATCAGGCGGTATAGATCAGGTGAGTATCGTATTTTATGCATACAAATGTCCAGTACGCCATGTTCATTAAAAAAAAAATTTAATAATTATATATCAAAGTAAAGTCTTAGTGTCTTACATATTAGAAGTGGGATAAGCTGGACATTTGATGTTAGTGCGGTACTCAGTTAATAATATTTTCTTATTTTTATTCTGCGATAGTATATGTGATAGTTTGTTTTATTAATAGATGAATAGTGCTTGCACTTTCTCTTTTTAAGAAAGCCAGAAATCAGTCTAGATCAGTGTCGAAAATTGGACTAAAATAAAACTGAGGAACTGCGTAATTGAAAGGATTTGCAGTCACTTGTTATGGGGAATTAGGAATGATCAAGTTGATGTGGCAAGACTGCAAATACATTTGAAACGTTAAAAAAAAATTGCAAATGTAGAAAATCATAGCCAGATTTTGATAGTTCATGTGCGCTGACTCGTAGGAAAACCATTCATTTCTGTAGCTGATTGATGGTAATTTGTGGTTACGGTGCAGTAATAATATAGAAGTCAGGCATTGGTTTTACACAACTATTGGATGTAAGCAATTTTGAGGCGGAAATCGGTGGGTGATTATGGATAGTGCTGTAAAGTTGGTAGTTCATTTAGGAAATAGGGTATAGTATTTTAGTGTAGTAAATGGGTTGAGTGGATTTTTGATTGGAATGAATATCATCATTTTAGTTCAGTCAGGGGTAGCAGAGTGTGGATTGGTTCAGATTAGTATTGGCTATTCTCATGGAAATGTCAGGGAGAAGGGCAGGGGTTGTTAGACTATCTTTAATCTATCGAAATGATTATTACGTCAGATCTAAAGAGGTAGATGGGTGTACAATGACACAAATGAAAACAAAAAAAAATTAATAAATAAAAAAAAAAACTATAATGTATTGTTTTAACATATTGACGAATATCTTATATGAAGGAAGGTACGGATATTAATTATTGTGAAGTAGTGGATATTAAATCGAAAATGTTGTAATCCATTGAAGCAAAACTAATTAAATATAGAAGGGGTATGTTGATGATACTAAATGGAATATTATCAATTTATTTGCTTGTTAATGAGAGTGAATTGCAGAAACCATTAATGAGTTCGAAGACTGAAGAAGTAAACTAGACTGGAAGAAGTTGAATTACATTTGACCTGCCGTATAGTTTAGTCTGAATATTTTTTTTGTAAGAAATATTTATAAATAATAACATTAATTGAGAGTTTGAAAAATTTGCTACACAGATGCAAATCGGAAACCTTGAGAGAATAAAGTAAATAATTGCAAACACACTGAATTTTGTGTATTTGGAAAGAAATTGTTTCATCGGAAACACAACTGTTGTATAGCTTTTCTAAGAAATCTATTTGAGGTATGCGTTTCCGAAGGAGATAGTATCGGATCAAGGGAGGATTTACAGACAATGGAGGATTTTGTATGGCCTTGAGATTTTGCAGGGATCTAAGCGAAAGTCTTTTGGATTTTTCCATACATTTGCATGTATTTCGAACGGAGATTATAATCGAATTCTCGGGGAAAATCTTTACGGGATCATAGTGAAGTGCGGTGAGCTTCGCATTTGACAATGCTACAGAGGGGTCATCTGATCATGGTTTTGAACACAAAGGTGTAATGTTTCACCTATTGACGAGCATGGGTCATTGACATAGTTCCTATAGGATGGATTCTGCTTCTTGTTACAAAAAAATATAACTAGCAGTTTTAGTCGTCCATGAAATTGTCGTAGTTTGCAATTAAAGTGGATTGTACTGTACGGTCAAGTCGTGAAACAGGATTGCGACCATAATAGTGTGAACAGCATACGAGACTAAGTAATTTACATGAATTTTGCGGCCATGTGAAAAACCTTTTAGAATTTAAATTAAAAGAAAAGGACATAATGGGGCAAAATTGAGTTTGAGTGCAGTAGTGTTAACCCAAGCGGCACTTATATTGACTATTTCGAATGAAGTAGCCACTGAAGTTTTTCTTCCGAAAGTAATAGTTCTTTTCTGAGGTAGGGATTCTGACGGAACAAACTACTTCCGAAATTAATGGATGATGCAGTGATAAAGAATGCGAGTTTTGCTTTGAAAGGACGCTTATTAACTCTATTTAATGTGTTGGATGTGTTTTGAAAGTTTTGGGTTAAAAATACAGTGAAACCCGATCAAGGAATTTTTCCTTGCGTCGAGGATATTTTGGTTGCTGTATAGATTTCAGCGAGAGTCGTTTTACATACGGGACATGTCGCTGTCGTCAATCGAAGCTTTTGTAATCTTGATAAATGATGATTTTATTTTGGATTATGGAGTCTAGTTTCAGCTGTCATGCAGCCACAACTTGATATTATCAATGCGACACGATTCGGCAATGTCCAAATGGATTGTTTAAAAAAAGATAGTTTTTGATTTGAACTTCGGGTGAATTTTTTTTACGGATGCCTAATGGTATTCACGAACAGCATTTCGCTGATCACAGAAGCAGATCTGGGTATCCGCCTTGATACAAGTATGGGAGCGGATTGGTGATAACTCAGCTGCATTGATTCTAACGTCAACCTTGGTAGTTTGCTCCATGAAATCTTGCAGTGTCCAGGGTTCATTTTAGATTTTCAGGGTTTAATCTTTCTTCGCTCACGGGACCCCTCCCGAAATATTTTCCTTCGTACCATGATTCAAAGGCATTTCGCGTGGTAGCATCTTTTTCCTAGAGCTCTCACCCCGACCTGCATACTGCTCAACTTTGTAGTGAAGTGTTAAGCTCAAGATATCTACGAGTAATTAGTGGGTAGAACTACACTGGGATTCCGAATAGCTAATACAGCATGTTAGCGAGCAAATTGTTTTTTTGTGGTATTTTGGTACAAACCCGATTACTAGGTAATAGGAATCTGTATCATTCACTAGAATTTATAGTTATTAAATTTCAGTCGAAAAAAAAATGGAATGTCTCAAAAGGTGTTTTGTAGGATTGATTTAATAAGTTGTAATTTAGGTATCCAAACTGCAACAGTAAGATTAGATTGTCGAAAAATTAAATTATTTAAATTATACTGTCGTGTAGGCCTGAGAGTGATCAGAGATGATTCATTATGCGAAAATGAAGAAGAATCAGAGATAAGCTAAGGTTTCGAATATGGATATAAAGTAACTCGAGGCGAGTTAATGCAGGATGGCCGAATGTAGAATGCTTGGTGTTTTTGAAGGATTGTATTTTCATAGTAGGTCATGAAATTAAATGACAATTGAAAAATAAAATAAAATCGGTCATTTTTTCCTAGTGGTACGTCAAGCGCTTTTATGTTCCTGGTTTGGTTTTGTTATATCCCCGTGGTCAAATTACGCGACTAATCATCGACATTTAGAATTAGGTTTATTCCACACGAGCGTGGTTCGCGTCAAGTGTTTTTCCGGGGTGTTTGTGAGGTGTGACGCGAGAAAATCCATTTTAAGATATCACGACACATTCGATGGTTGTTGGCTGTTGCTAAGGTGTCGGTAGGAAAAGACGTTGTATGTAGGTGAGTACACTGAGCTTGTAGTTGCTTGTATTGTGGTTATACTTATTGTGTGAGATCTGATTAATGGCGGACTAGGTTTTGCTGTGTGTACAGCACCGAAAATTACCTACAGGTATTCTAAGATTCAGCATTGAGTGAGTGTTGTATGGAAAGGTTGTGGTTTCCCCCTTTCCAGAAAGTAATGATAGTTTGAGAGGTTGTGGTGTCTCCCCTCTCAGTGAGATGTTTAAAGCCGTGTGGGCTTCACCTCGGAGTTGGTCCCCTCCGATTGAGTCGTTGAGAGGTTGTGGTCGTCCCGCTCTCAGCGTTGTGTTTGTAGAAAGGTTGTGGTATCTCCCCTTTCTACTTGTGATAAACTCGAGAGGGTGTGGTGTTCCCCCTCTTTGCACAGAGTTTACGTTTTGGAGAGGTTGTGGTGTTTCCCCTCTCCATGTTGAGTTGATGTTCGTAGAAAGGTTGTGGTGTCTCCCCTTTCTACTTGTGATAAACTCGAGAGGGTGTGGTGTTCCCCCTCTTTGCACAGAGTTTACGTTTTGGAGAGGTTGTGGTGTTTCCCCTCTCCATGTTGAGTTGACGTTCGTAGAAAGGTTGTGGTGTCTCCCCTTTCTATTTGTTGTAAACTCGAGAGGTTGCGGTGTTCCCCTCTTTGCACAGAGTTTACGTGTTGAAGAGGTTGTGGTGTCTCCCCTCTTCGTGTTGTGTGTTTGAGAGGTTGTGGTGTTCCCCTCTCTGAAATGTGAGTAGAGGTGCGGTGCTCCGTTCCGGAGTTGATCCCCCTCTGTATTAGCTAGGAGGTTGTGGTTTCCCCCTCCGCATTCTACCATAGAATACCTAATAAGAATGGTTCACTTCGTGATTTACTGTGTCAAATGCTTTTTTAAGGTCAATGAAAACTGCAGCAACAATCGAGCCTTGGTCCATTGATTCGGTAATCTCGTCCATCATTTTGTGAATTGCTGAGTCTGTACTTCCTTTATTAATAAAGCCATGCTGCTGTTTGTCAAAACCAATAGTGTCCGTAATAAATTTCGTTATTCTGTTATCAATAACCTTTTCATACACCTTGCTTATAGAACTAAGAATAGATATTGGTCTGTAGTGGTTGACTTCGTCTTTTGGTCCTTGTTTAAATAATGGTATTACAATTGCTTTTTTTAGGCAGTCAGGGAAAATTCCAGAGGTAAGCATTTTATTAATGTCTCTCGCAAGTACGTCCTTAATTTCGTTCGATATTGTTTGAAGGTCCTTGACCGTTATTCCATCATATCCAGCTGCAGCATTTTTGTTCAGTGAATGTATAATACTAACTACCTCTTCGGGGGTCGTCGGGTTGATGAACATGGTCTTACTATTACGATGGTTAGTTACGATTCGTGTAGTTCTTGTAATATTTTTTGTCAGTTGATTTGCAATATTGGCGAAGTGTTTGTTAAGAAAATTTACAGTATCGTCGACTCTGACTCCGTTTGACTTTAGGTTTATCGTTGTTTCTTTATCCGTGGCAGATTTGTCAGTAATGGTTTCTCTTAGGTGTTTCCACAACCTCTTCGCATTATTTCCAGCATGCTCAATCCCTGCATTAAAATGCCTCTTTTTAGCTTCTGAGACCAGTAGAATTACGTCTTTCTTTTTTGTCAAGTATTCATTTCTTTTTAACGCGTCATTAGGGTTATATCGCATTCATTTATAGAGAATTCGTCGTTTTTTCATTTCCATAATTATTTCGTCTGTAATCTGTTCTAATTGTTTTCAAATTGATATTGTTAGCTTTGCTTGTCTGTATAATTTCAATGAGCTTTTCCACGTCTGCGTCCGGGTTCGATATTAGAGTTCTTTTTAGGTCTTCTTTAAATTTGTTTGGATTCAATTTTTTTTATTATCATATTAGTCATTTTTGTTTTAGGTTTTTCTGTTATGTTAGCGTTTATATATAATATTTTATGATCAGATATATCTGTATCCGTTGTTATAATTTTGTAATTATGCTTGTCGTAGTTACTTATTATTACATTTTCAATGCATGTCTTGGTCTTATCCGTGTCTCTGGTTGATAGATTACGATTTAAAACGTCATATCCATTGGCTTTAATTACGTCATAATATTTATCAGTTAATGAGTTATTGGAGTTTAATAAATTTATATTAGCGTCTCCTACCATCAATATGTTTTCATACTTGTCAAGCTTATCATCAACAAATTCAATAAACGATCTGGTACATTCATTTGGTGCCTTATAGAATATCCCAAGTGTCATTCTAGGTTTAATATTATCGATTTTAACTACTAAAGAATTGTAGTTATTATCTGATTCAATTATGTTAAAATTTAGTCCATTTCTTATAAATATACACGTCCCTCCTCCAACTTTGTGATCTCGACAATTGTAAGCAGCTTGATAATTTTTTAAGTGTATCGCTTTGGTCTCATATGTAGAAAGCCATGTTTAAGTCAATGCAATGATGTCAATTTGGTTATTTATTGTCAGTAATTCGATTTCGTCCATTTTGTATCTAACACTACGGATGTTCAAGTAAATCATGTTTAAACTTTTTATAGAGTTGTCAAGTATATCCTTCATATCTCATCATAATTTGTCCGACTGTGAATTTCGTCCAATTTTTTTTCTATGTATGTATTGGGCAGTCTATTGACCCCGCTCTGTGATCAACTTGTACTTTGATCCCATGCTCATTCATACGGATGCAATTGATGCATTTGAAGTTTTCTGTTTTTGCACAAGTCCTAGATGCGTGATTTTCTGCACACTTCGAGCATTTGTCTTCATTGGTTGTGCATTTGTCCGACTTGTGGTGGTAACGTTGACACCTATAACAGCGCAAAACGCTGTAATCGTCTCTAACTGTATACATGTCCCAATCCAGACAAACTTCTTTGTTAATAATCTTCTTATAAGTTTTACCAGTCACTTGAAGTACATATAGAAACTTATTGCTTCTGGTTAACGACCTTGTATATAAAAGTTTAAAGTCATCTTTTTCGTCGAACATATGATTAAGGTTTAATAACTCGTCCTTTAGTTGTTGCTCGTCGTATTTTTTACGTACTCCATTTAGGACAACTTTCGGTAATATAGGTTTCGGTACAGTTATATCATATTCCGCGCTCAATTTTTCTTTTGCTTGTTTTAAAGAAAGCCTCACATCCAGTTTTTTCAGTAGTATGCACGACAATTCCTCCCTTTCCTATCTGCTTAACTCCAGCAATTCCAGATCTGGCTTCGACAATGTTGATTTTCGTTTTAACCTCCTTTTTCGTTTCTTCAGATGTCTTTTCTACTCTCGGTTTGATAATAATTGCATTCTTAGCTTTTGTTTTTTCTTGTCCGGCTTTAGCAACTTCGGAGTATTTTAAGTTCATATTCATTTTATTTTCCGGTTTATTTTTTTGTTCCAATTCGCTGGTAATGATTTTGGCTGCTTCCTTAATCGCCTTACTCGCTTCCAGAATTTCCACATAATGAGACTCTCCTTTTTTGAATTTACTCCATTTATTTTTATCAGCCTCGCAAACCGACATGATATTTCTTTTGTTTTTAGACATTTTTATAATCTCATATTTAGATTGTGTTAAATTGCTGCACTTAAAATGAAACCATGAGTTGCAGAATCCATCGCAGCATACACTCCTTTGATCGTCTTCAATTTTCTTTTTGCATTTGGCACAATCCGGATGATCTTCTTCATCATTCCCCATTTTAGTAGTTTAGTTTTTGTATTATATTAATAAAAAATAAACCGACAATATTTACCTCCAGGTCGACCCTTCGGAGAGATAATTCTTATTGTAAAACCGCGCGAACGAAAATACAATTTTTATCAATTTGCCTATCTTAGAAGAGCAGTACTTACTTGACTTTAAAAAATCGATGTTAGTACTTGCCAAAAATTCTGTTCCTATTTAGACGGACTCGACTGTAGCCCGAGAATGGTCCATGTCCAAGATAAAGTCACTTTGTGCAACAGATTTGCGCACTAGTCACTATCACTAATCCAGTTTGCGCTCACTTTACAACAGAATGTATGTATATTTTTCAAATGCACTAACACAGAGACACTGGTAAGACGCTCTTTGTTTCTAATAAACTTGAGAATAAGTCGTGTATAAGAGCATACACAAGCTGCACTTCACTTGACACCATCCACTATTCTCAGTTATACGAATTAAAATCACTCTTATATAAAATTGACAGTTGGTTTCTGAAAAATAAAAGGCACTACTCTGATCGTTTGTTATCGCTTTGACAGTTCACAAGCACAACAATAGTTGAGCCCTCGCAAGACACAATCCATAAAACGTTGGAATGTCTGGGCTGCGTTGCATAATCCAAAGGTCATAACGTTAAACTGGAATAGACCAAATGGCGTTGCAACTGCTGTCTTGGCTCGATCCTCTGGAGCAATAGGAATCTGGTGATACGCTCTATTTAGATCGATCATCGAAAAGATTGTAGTATTCGCCAGCTTCTCAACGAAATCGTTCAGATGGGGTATCGGGTACCGATCTGGCACCGTGATACTGTTCAGACGGCGGTAGTCGCCGCATGGCCGCCATTCACCAGACTTCTTTTTAAACATACGCAAGGGAGACGCCCACTCGCTTTGTGATGGCTCACAAATTCCTTGAGCCAGCATAAAGTCAAACTCTGCTTTCGCGGCAGCTAGTTTTTCTCCGGTCAAGCGTCGTACGCGTTCTGCAATAGGCAGTCCCTTCGTAATGATATGATGTTGCGTTGGATGAACTGGCGACTTATAGTTCGACGGCAGAGTGATTTCGACAAATTTGGATAGCAGCTGATGATACGCGTCTGCCTTATCGTACGTGTGTACCGCTGGTTGTTAATTTATTTCTGGTGTAATTTTATGTTTTACAAGTTAATACTCTTACATAGATACCTGGCTCAAGCCTTAACTCTAAGTTTAAGTGTAATTAGATAATTCAATAATCTTAATTAAGTTAAACAAAGTAGATTACTTGTAAGGAAAACTAATGAAAACCTTACCATCAGAAAAAAAAAGTATATCTAAAACTTAACCTATGTATTAAATCTAAGCTTAATCTAGAGTAGCGTTAACCGACCGCTAATGCTTTAATGATGTTATTATTAATAATTGGGCATCTTGCCAGAAATTTCGAAGTGCTGTTAGATACTATTTTATTTAAGGGCGTAATTTTTGTTTCGTTGTGCAACTTCTCAGTTGAGTAGAAAAATGGTTTTTTGGCAATAGGTATGCTTAAGGATTTTGTTCTGTGTTATCTGATTTTTGCTTTTAACAGAAAAGCGGCTCCATAGGGGGGCTCCATAAGTAGCTATCGGCTGAATAACCATCTTATAAATTAACAATTTATTTTCCAAGGAGAGCTTCGATTTTTTATTCAGCAATGGATAAAGTGAACAAAACGACTTCATCATTTTTTCTTTTGTCTTCTCAATTTGTAGTGAACCTGTTAATTTTCTGTCGAAAACTAGTCCGAGGTAAGTGAGTTCATTGCTCCATTTGATACTATCACAGATAAAATTCAGGGGAGACCCAGGAAGGTTTTTTCTTTTTCTTTTTCTTGAGAAGAAGATGGCTTGGGTTTTTGCAGTGTTTATTTTAATCTTCCACCTATAATAAAATTGATACAATAATTCTAATTGCAGCTCTAACTTCGAACTAATGTCGTTGGGGTTATCGCTATTGCAGTATATGCATATATCGTAAGCAAAGCATGCAATTTGACAGTTACTGGTTTTTGGTAGATCCGCAATAAAAAGATTAAATAGCACAGGACTAAGGCAAGATCCTTGAGGAACACCGGAGGGAATCGTCTTAATGGTGGACTGGGCTTTTATAACTTCCACATAGAAGGTCCTGTTTGCTAAAAATGATTGAATGATTTTAGTTAAGTATGTTGGGATGCCGAAACTCTGAAGCTTATGTAACAGTCCGTCGTGCCAAACAGAATCGAAAGCTTTTTCGATGTCGAGCGCTACTGCACCTACGGATTCTTTATTAGCAAATGACTCTTTGATGAATTTGTAAAGTCGGACTGTTTGATGTACGGTGGAATGTTGCTTTCTGAAGCCGAATTATAATATATAATTTTCAGGCTTTTCTGTTTCTTCGTTTAAGCGGGACAATAGTACCTTTTCCATAATTTTGCTCAAACAAGGGAGTAAACTAATTGGTCTGTAGTTCTGGGGGTATCTTGGATCTTTTCCGGATTTTCTAATAGGAACCACATTAGCTTGTTTCCAAGAAACTGGGAAGTAAGAAATGGACATGCATGCATTGATCAAGAAGTTAAGGTGGATGATCGCCTTTTTTGGAAGATTTTTAAGAATAATATTTGATATTTTATCGATACCGGGAGCCTTTTTTGAATTTATAGATTTCAATATTTTACTTATCTCTTTTGGAGATGATAGGTAAGTGGCATGAAAATCGTTCGAAGAGGATGCTAGAAGCTTTAACTTGTCCGCAACTATTTGGTTGTGTATGGGGTTACCCAAGTGGGATGATATCTTATGGGATTCCTGAAAAATGTTGGCTATCATTTCCGCTTTGTCTTTGCCATCAAACACCAGGGACTTATCATGGGCAAATAAAGGAGGCATGGGCTTGCTACGACGGAAGATTTTGTTTAACTTCCATACGGTCTTATTATTTTTCGGAATACGTTGTAGCATATCATTCCATTTCTCGTTGCGCTTCGTAAAAACTTGAAGTTGTATCATTTTAGAAATTTTGTTAACGATCGTTTTTGTTGAAGGATCGCGTGAACGTTGCCATCTGCGGCGAAGATAATTTCGAGTTTGTATAAGCGCTCTCAAATTATTATCTATTATTTGGCGATTTACTGGAGTTTTTTCAACTCTAGTTGTCGCAAAGTTAAGAGCAGAGTTAATATTAGTGTAGAACTCATTCAGTGCGGTGTCTATTTGAAGAGGTAATTCAATTGACGAAAGGTCTTGAGACCGCAGATCAATTTTCTGGTTTAGGTGCCTTTTAAATTTGAGCCAGTTAAAACGTTCTAGCAAAGAATTTTCAAAGTTAAGATTAATCCCAGAGCCCATCTTAAGAAAAAATAATACAGGTAGATGAGGTGATGACAACTGTTTAATAGTGTGTGGTTGAGATATGTTAATTGATCCTTTGCTAAGGACTAGGTCAAGTGTGGAATTATAACCTTTAACATTTAGGAAGGTTGGTTCAGATGGAGGATGTATAAGAATGTTTTTTTGAAAGGCTAACTCATATAATCTTTTTCCCGCCCGGTTTGAATTCATGCAGTTCCAAAACCTGTGTTTAGCATTAAAATCGCCACACAGAACAACTTTTTCTCCTAAATTGCCTAAAAATTTAATGTCGTCTTCGAATTGTTGCAACTTGCAATTATCTACGCGAACTCCTGGGAAGTAGCAAACAACGATAATAGTCTGACAGCCTTCTAGTTTTATGGCAATAGCCTCTATAGTTTTAGTTAGTAACTCAGGTAGGACATAATATTTCAACGATTTTTTAATGCAGATGGCCACTCCACCGCCCGCAGTTCCTAATCTATCTAATCTATAAGTGTTATATTTTGAATCGGTTAACTTATCGTTTTTCTTAAGCCATGTTTCGGTTAAAGCTATAATATCAATGTTCATAGTATTAACTAAATCGAAAAGTTCAATAGTTTTCTTACGTATACTTTGAGCATTCCAGAGTAGTATGCTTATATTATTATTCATTTGGATACAAATTTAAGTGCTAGAGACATTATGACTTGATATTGATCAGCTTTAGTTTTGCATTTAGTTAAATTGACAATTAACTCGGTCGATAGTTCTAATAGTTGATCGGCAGAGAACAAGTTATTAGAGCTAGTCTGCTCATCGGATCCAGAGCTTAAGACGTTAGAATATAGAGGTATAGAAGCGGCGGCGGCACGAGAAGTTGTTGGCTGATTGGACGTAGTTTGACTTTTGGGTTAGGCCGGGTAGTTATTCGCGTTGAATTGTACGTCAAATGGCTTGTGCTTGTTTTCGTATTTACCATTATGTCGGTTTTTGGTGGATAGTCTATGTGCTTGTCTAGACAGTTTCAATTTTCGTTCGTCTTCATCATTTTGACAATTGAAACTTGAGATGCCTGCGCTATTGAAGAAACGCATTCATTCTTGAACGCGATTGCTAATGTTAAATATAAACAACTCATCATCTATTCATACTATTCATGAAAGAATTTATCATTTATCCGTCCTGATCAAAGCCGCGACACATATTTCCCGATAAATAATCAACAGATGTGGATAGAATGAGGCATTGATCTCTTCTGTTCACTTGACGCAATCAACAACACGTTCAATATTGAAAGTGGATACGAAGCTTGAAGACGATAGTGAAGACGAAAGCGCACATGTGTGGACATAGCCTATGGCGAATAGCTAAGTATTCAGATCGTTCATGAGTTCGTTCGAAGTCGTCGCTGCTGTCAATATGCAATTTGTTTCCAGTAGCCGTATATTGGATATAGTAGTTCTTGATATTGAGTGACTCCATTGTCGCGTCAATAGTTTGCCTATTTAATTTAGGAAACATGATAGGGGGACTCTTTACCTTTTTGGGCTTATTCGTTGTCGCAGTAGATTGAACGTTCGCTGAATCTCCATCGGATAAGTTGGAAGGCAGGTCGGCCAGTGGTTGAAAGGAATTCTGATAGGAAGATGATGTCGGCATGATTGCGTTGCTTCGCAGAAACTTTAATTTATTTCGTAATGTACATTCCGGGGAAGAGTCTTCCCTCTGGCGTTTACGAACACATTCACTGTCGGACACTTTGGATTTTATTTAAGCCGTTTTTTCTTAAGAGATGAAAAAAACTGTTTTGTATTCGATTGTAATATGTATTTGGAAAAAATGTAAATCGATGAGACTGATATAACACGATCTGTACTCTACGAATGACAGATGGCAAGTGTTGTATAACAACATTCAATGCAATTTATTTTATCCCGAACGGTGTAAAATGCATAATATTAAAAGGGTATTTGGATAGTTTTATTCTGTAGCTGTTATAATTAATATAATTTTTGAATAAACTAAAACTAAAAGTTGAAAAGGGTCAAATTTGATTCAAGTTTTGGAATAGATAGGAGTTCTACTATCTTATTTATAAAATTTACTCCCGGTTTTCACCAAAATTTACAACCGTGTAGTATTCTGGATTGTACTTGTAAAATATTTTTCGGCACTTGTTACGATTTTACGGAATCTGTTACTAGATTTTTGACAAAACATACAAAGGCCTCTTTTTCAGTAAATCCTAATTTTGCATTTAAATTCAAGACCACAATGTCAGCCAAAATTTGTTGAATCAGCTTTTCATCTGTGTTTCTTTCAAAACTAAGCAGAACCACTTTTTTAGCGGAATTTGGCCGAAGTTTGGCAGAATTTCGGACGATGTATGAAATTCCTCTTCCAAAGAAAAGTGTTCCGTCTGGAATGCGTTTTGTCATATGGAAACAGTCTCTTTGGTCATTGCATTAATTCCATAGCCAATTAAGTACATATTCGTAAAATTCCTTTTCGGCTTCAGGCTCCTTCGAACTACACTAAGCAAATTTTTTTAAGGCCCTCCGTATTTTGGTTCAGGAAAAGCCAAAAGCAGTAAATGAGTGTTATTCTAAGATGTATCAGGAAAACTAAACTTTTGGTGTAATAAACCTGAAATGCAAAGGACTCTCAGGACCGTATTTATAAACATACCTCAACTTAAGGAGACCTTGAGTCAAGGGTGCCGAAATTAAAATAAATGTCATTTTCCATACTTTTTAATAGAAATAACTTATATTCTAGTCAATGCATCCTTGACTTAACGAGAAACTCAAGGAGACCTTGAAATTTTCTATAGTCAACCTCACTTGAAGTCAAGGTAGCTACCCACCTATTAAATATTATATTTCAAGTCTATTGAAAAATTATATAGTATTTCCCAATTGAAAACATCCTTATCCCAAATGGAAAAATCCTTATCCCAAATGAAAAAATCCATATCCCAAATGAATAAATCCTTATCTCAAATGAAAAAATCCGTATCCCAAATGAAAAAATCCATATCCCAAATGAGAAAATCCTTATCCCAAATGAAAAAATCCATTTCCCAAATGAAAAAATCCGTATCCCAAATGAAAAAATCCTTATCCCAAATGAAAAAACCCGTATCTCAAAAGAAAAAATCTTTATCCCAAATAAAAAATCCTTGTGTGCGAATTAAAATAAAATGAATTTAGAGGTGTTTTAAGCTGTTTCTTGCATCAAATTATGAGGTGTGGTTGATGTTATTGAGGATATGTGTAGGATCGGCTTCGTGGGGTTGGCTAATGCAATTGCCGTGGATGGACATTTATGAAATTGTATACTCGTACGTTAAGTTCCTTGCGTGTGGTTGGCTTTTGATCTTCTTCACATACGCATACCGATCGTCATGAAATTTGGTAGAGATGTGTAGAATGGTAACAGTCTTTGGCACGAAATACTTAGAAGTTGGTAGGGCAAAGATAACAGGGTGCCCCGAAGATTTGAAGTCGAAGTCGACTTTTCTAGTTTTTACTTAAATCAAAATTTTTATTTGTCCGTGTGTAGCCCAGGTCTGCAGATTTGAAAATTATGATGAGTCTTTTTAGAAAATTACATAAGAAGAGGCCAGACAATTTTAATTCGAATAAATTAATAACTATACTAAAGAATGAACATGGAATTTGGTGTAAAAACATAGAATAGTAATCTAGAGGTCCAGAGATCGAATCTCGACGTTGTCCAAACATTTCCGTACATGTGCGCATAGGAAATATATAGTGCTTGCAACATTATACAGGGTGTCCGGAAACTGCCGCATAAACGCCCCGGATTATGATTCCTCTTATGATTTCCAGCAAAAAAGTTGAATAGAACATACCCCCTGAGCTTAACCCTTTAGCTGCCACATGCTTTTGAAGATTTTTGAAAAAATCATTTTCTTGCACGACTTAAAGCTGGATCAGCTAGAATAGTGAAACAAAATGATTATTACAGCCAACAAATTTACCTAAAAAATAGAACTAACCACACTAAAATCGGATAAGAGGTTTCGTTTTTACAGAGCTTCAAAATAAAATTTGTGTGATTTGACCCAAAAACAATATATTTTTCCATCTCAATTTTCTTTAACTTCTGCCAAGGAGAGGCGCTTGTACGATTCTCTTAAAAATTGGCCCATGGTCTTACGATCATATCTTTCTTATATCATTTTATTCTAGCTCGATTATTGCGAACAGTTTTAATACCTTCAGTGCGGAAAACTACCGTTTCACTATTCTAGCTGGTCTAGCTTTGGAGATATTGAGCTTTAAGTTGCACAAGAAAATGATTTTTTCAAAAATCGTCACATGCCTGTGGCAGCTAAAGAGTTAAGAATAGGGGGTATGTTACGTACAACTTTTTTGCTGGAAATCAATTGAGGAAACATAATCCGGTGCGTTTATGCGGCAGTTGCCGGACACCCTGTATAATGTTGCAAGCTCTATATGTTTCCTATGCGCACATGTACGGAAATGTTTGGACAACGTGGAGATTCGATCTCTGGACCTCTAGATTACTATTACCACTATTACCATTCTATGTTTTTACACCAAATTTCACGTTCATTCTTTGGTATAGTTATTAATTTATTCGAATTAAAATTGTCTGGCGTCCTCTTATGTAATTTTCTAAAAAGACTCATCATAATTTTCAAATCTGCACACCTGGGCTACACACGGACAAATAAAAATTTTGATTTAAGTAAAAACTAGAAAAGTCGACTTCGACTTCAAATCTTCGGGGCACCCTGTTATCTTTGCCCTACCAACTTCTAAGTATTTCGTGCCAAAGACTGTTACCATTCTACACATCTCTACCAAATTTCATGACGATCGGTATGCGTATGTGAAGAAGATCAAAAGCCAACCACACGCAAGGAACTTAACGTACGAGTATACAATTTCATAAATGTCCATCCACGGCAATTGCATTAGCCAACCCCACGAAGCCGATCCTACACATATCCTCAATAACATCAACCACACCTCATAATTTGATGCAAGAAACAGCTTAAAACACCTCTAAATTCATTTTATTTTAATTCGCACAGAAGGATTTTTCATTTGGGATAAGGATTTTTTCTTTTGAGATACGGGTTTTTTCATTTGGGATACGGATTTTTTCATTTGGGATATGGATTTTTTCATTTGGGATACGGATTTTTTCATTTGGGATAAGGATTTTCTCATTTGGGATATGGATTTTTTCATTTGGGATACGGATTTTTTCATTTGAGATAAGGATTTTTTCATTTGGGATATGGATTTTTTCATTTGGGATAAGGATCTTTCCATTTGGGATAAGGATGTTTTCAATTGGGAAATACTATATTTCAAGTCTATTGAAAATTTAAGGTCTCCTTGAGTTTCGCCTTAAATCAAGGATCAACGATCCCTCAGTCTTGCCAATGTTTTTCCTATGTAGCTGCTCTCGGGTATCCCCACACCAAAACTTTATGCAACAAATTAGCCCCGTACTCTGTGCCCCCCCCCCTTTGAGAATTTTCTAAATACGCCACTGTGTGAAGTTGGCCGCCTTATTCTTCAAATCGCTTCGGAAATTGTTTGTGCGGGGGCGGCTATGTTTGTGCATGATTGTGCGATAATAATTTTCGTTTGTGCGTCGCTACTTATTTAATTTCTATGAAAAAGTATGGGAAATGACATTTAATTTATTGAATTTCGGCATCCTTGACTCAAGGTCTTCTTGAGTTAAGGAATGTTCATAAATACGGGCCTAAGTATTACATTTTTTTTATTTTCCGTTATCATTTAGCGGTAAATATTCAGAATTTAAACATCAAACGTTATTGAACCAGTGAGCAGTCTGATTTAGATTTTGCGTGAAGTAGTGTCGTGTGCAGTGACTAAGTTTTTTTCATTTACAATGGAAGAGAATGATTCTAATATTATCATATTACCATTAGAATGGGAAGAGGAAAACGAAGTTCTTTTTGAAGTTCATGATGGTCCGCAGATGGCTCGGATTACCGAACCGAACATTGCAAATTCTGCTAACTTGCAGCAACAAGAAGAAAGAAGTCAAGTACAGCAAACTAGTCCTTCGAAGTCTAGGAAAAAGAAAAGACAACCGCATACATGGAAAAGAAATATTGAAAAGCAATCAAAGTAATTTCCATTCGCACCATTCTATTGTCTAGCAGCCAATTTCATCAGAATTTACTAGGCACTACTATTAGTATAGTAGTAATACTTATGCAAAATCGCCGTACTTTCATTGGGTGTGTGTGCGTTACTTAAATTGACTGCGACCCCAGAACAAAGAACAATCAAATACATTTTGCTTCTTATATTGCAGATATAAAGCCAAGAATTTCCCGAGTATGCCAGAATGCCGTCATTCTGGTGGAACTTTCAAATGCGAGGAACTTTCAGGACATTCGGAAGGCTCATCAAACATTTTACGAAAAACCTAACCGGGAATCGCAAAATAATTTCATCCTCCAGCATATCACAGTGAAGTCACCTAAGCCATCGGAGTCCAAAAAACAATTGGTAACTGCATTCAATCTCCCAAAGCGCAGAGGAAACAAGACGCAGTATATTCGTGTATGTCGAGAGGTGTTTCTGAAGATTTTGCAGATTGGAAGAGATAGGGTGCACAGGCTATGTATGGCATTATTGAAAAACGATACAGCACCTACTGAAAAACGCGGCGGTGATAGGCGTAGTAATCTTTATAAAGACAAAAAAAAAACGCAATATTGACCCATGTTAAAAGTTTTGTTGCTCTACAAAGTCATTATTCTAGAAGCAAGAACACAATGATAATACCTTGACAGCGATTTAAATATTTCAAAAATGTGGTCTCTTTATAAGGTTGCCTATCCCGACTTAGTGGTGACATATGACTATTATCGAACGGTACTTTCTGAACATTTCAACATTGGCCTTGGAAACCCTGCTGTCGATAAGTGCTCAACATGCACATCACTCGAAAGCCGGATAAATGCAGCAACTAATAATTCCGATAGGATGAAATTCAAGGCTGAAATGAAAGCTCACAAAATTAGATGCAACGTTTTTTCTTTTTCAAAAAATTAAAGGGAAATTTGGAAAGTGAGCTTACATTTAGCTACGACTGCCAGAAAAACCTAGTTCTTCGAAAAGTGCCCGATCCAGCAGCCTCTTATTCCAGGCAGCTATATTTGTTCAGTTTTACAATCTGTGAAAGTTTTTCTGGGGAATCACAGAATACGTCAGACACGTTTTCGTACTATTGGACCGAAAATGAATATGCTAAGGGCTCAAGTGAGATCGCATTCGCTATTCACCACAGACTGTGCAGCACGAATATGGAGGGCATCAAAAAATTAGATTATTTTTCGATGGAGGACAAAATGAAAATAAGACAGTAATATCTATGCTTTGTCACTGGTTTCTCCACGAATTTTTCTCAAATATTGAGCAAATCCACATTTGGTTTCCCATAGTCGGCCACTCGTTTATCCCACCTGACCGCGTATTCGGGAACATGGAAAGGCAATTCCAGAAGAAATGCGTAATAGAAAGTCCTGACCGATATATTGACGTTATGCAGAAATTTGCAACTGTTATACCTCTTGGAATCCCCTGTTCGTTACTGAAAAAGTTATTCGGATGAGGTAGTGAAGAGCCCTGGACAATGGCATTTTCAGTTTCAAAAGTGCAAACAAATTATATTGATCAAGTGTCAGTGAAGCACTGTCTGTCTTTACAACTTTGAGTGTGCATCTCCAAAAATTATTGTGAAAAGAAATCATCATCATCAATGTGGCACGATAGCCCGACGTCGGGCCTTGGCCGCCTGAATCGTTGACCTCCAATTGTCGCGGTTACGTGACCTTGTCCTCCAGTTTCGGAAGCCCAGCAGCTGGTGGGCGTCTTCACCTACGGAGTTCTCCCAGCGAGCTCTCGGTCGTCCACGCAACCTCGCTCCGTCAATTCGTTGTGCGTTCATAACTTTCTTTGGCATGCGATTGTCGTCCAGCCGTTGTACATGCCCCGCCCATTGCAGACGTTGAAGCTTCACGATTTTCGATACTTCCAGCTCATCGTACAATTGATACAACTCATGGTTGTATCGGTTACGCCATTGGTCTCGCTCGCGAACGGCCCCGAAAATTCGCCGAAGGACCTTTAGTTTGAATCGGTCTAGCAAAACTTCGGAGGCTTGGGTAAGGGTCCATGTTTCGCGGCCATAACATAGCACGGGTCGGATGATCTTTTTGTACACGCGGAGCTTCGTGTTCCTGTGCGCAAGTTTCGAATTAATTATAGGGAGGACCGAGAAATATGTCTTATTGGCTAGTTGTATCCGTCGCTTAATTTCGTCCGTCTCGTTGGCGTCCTTCGATAAGTTACAACCCAGATAGTTGAAGTTGTCTACATACTCGATATTAAGGTCCCCCACTGTGATGCTTGAATTTGCTGGCGTCCTTGTTTTCGATTGCATCATGGCCTTTGTTTTGCTTTCGTTGATATGTAGTCCAACTTCCTTTGCGGCGTTATTGAGGTTATGCAGGAGGCTTTCTGCATCACCCAACCTTCGAGACATGATGTTGATATCGTCGGCGTACGCTACTAATTGAGTCGATTTGATGAGTAGCGTTCCGCTACTGTCCATATTCATGGGTCGAATTACATACTCCAAATGCAGGTTGAAAAGCGTCGGCGCCAGCCCGTCGCCCTGCTTGAGTCCAACGAGTTTCAAATAGGTCAGTGAGTCGGCTCTGCACTTTGACCTGCGAGACGGTATTAGTCATCGTCATCCTTGTGAGTCGCACTAACTTTGCCGGTATACCGAAATTCAGCATAATGTTGTACAGTACACTTCGGTCGATACTGTCGTATGCCTGCTTGAAGTCGACAAAGATTTGGTATACGTCGATGTTGTATTCCCAGCACTTTTGGAGTAGTAGCTTCACTGTGTAAAGCTGATCGGTCGTTGAACGACCAGATCTGAAGCCGCCTTGATTTGTTCTACGTACGGATTGATTCACTTTTCAAGAATTTTTGATAAAATCTTATAGGCCGTACAAACTAATGATATGCCTCTGTAATTCTCATACTTCAGCTTGTCACCCTTTTTGTGGATTGGGCAGATTATGCTTTTGCGCCAATCTTCGAGGATTACCTCGTCGTTCCATATTTTCAGCCGTAGCACATGTACAGCGTTGGTCAGGCACGTTCCACCATGCTTCAGCAGTTCTGCTGGGATCTCGTCAGCGCCGGGCGTTTTATTATTTTGGAGCGACTGTATGGCAAGACTCACCTCCTCTACTGTTGGGGGTAGAACGGGAGGGCCTGGTTCGGCTAACTGCTCAAGAGCTAGCTCCGCGGGGGATGTTGATGATGCATTGAGGAGCTCTTCAAAATGCGAGGCCCATCGTTTGTTGACGCTTTCGATGTCGCTGATGATGTTACCATCCTTGTCCTTACATAGGCTTGTCCTGGGTTGATATCCGCTCTTGATATTGTTTATAAGTTTGTACGCCTGTCTAATGTTCTTACTGGCTAATCTTTGGTTTATTTGCTGCAACTGCTCGTCAAAATGTTTGCGTTTCTAACGTCTAATTAACCTATTAGATACTCGCCGAAGTTCGTTGGATCTTTCTTTCTTGGCTCGGGATGCGCGTTGTGTGTATTGGCGATAGGCTTCATTTTTCGCCTCAATCGAGGCCCTGCATTCGTCGTCGGACCAGTCTGCTCGTCTGCGCCGGCCTTTATAGCCCACGACCTCTTCTGCGACCCCCTTGATGCTGTCTTTGAGCTCCTACCAGAACTCATGGATGCCTAGATTAATATTTATGTTATCAAGCATGGGCGACAGTTTTTCCTCAAGTGCTGTAGTATACGCAGCCGCCGTGGCATAATCACCATCTCTTGCTGATCAGTACGTGGTCGAACTGGTTCACGGTGTATTCATCTGGAGACTTCCAGGTCTGCTTATGGATTCGTCGATGAGGGAAGCATGTAGAGCTTATGACCAAGTTTCTGCCGCTCGCGAAGTCGATAAATCGCTAACCGTTGTTGTTGTTTTCGTCGTGGAGGCTATGCCAGCTTTCGTTTCCGACTTTGGCGTTAAAGCCTCCTAGCAGCAGCTTGACGTCGTTTGATGGAAGTGAGTCGAAGAGTGTTTCTAGGTCGTTGTAGAACTCGTCCATAATCGCGTCTTCTTTTACTTCTGTAGGGGCATGCGCATTAATGAGCCAGAGATTAGCGGAACGGGTCTTAATGCGGATCGCACATAGCCGCTCGTTGATGGGTTTGAAGCCGATAACGAGGTCTTTAAGCTGCTTATTCACGATGAAAGCTACTCCAAACTCCTTGTTGCCCTCCTTTTTACCACTCGTAAAAATAGTGTGCGAATTGAGATCGTTAATCTCGCTTTTGAGCCATTTAGTTTCCTGGATTGCAACTATGCTCAGCTTGTGTTGTTCTACCTGATCCAGGAGGGCCCTTAAGGCCCCCGGTCTATTAAGGGAGCGTACATTCCAGGATCCGAAAGAGTAATCAGTTGTTTGTTTGCGAGGTCGTCGTTGTTTTGTATCCGTCCAATCCGAGGCTTTTGTTTCAGGTTTCTTGACTTGAAGTTTTTCTTAGGATGAGTTGTCGGCACATCGCTAAACCATGATAGGGTTTAATCGTTGAGTAAAGGCCATCATGGGCATGCCTCGAAGATGCTGCTTTAGTGGTTGACTTAAATGTTTTCTGTCACCTATCACGTTAAGTAACCTGAGACGCTGCAGATGTAAATACAGCACTCAGGCGCAGCGGTGCTTCTTCCAAATGTCGCATCAGATGATTTGACTTAGCCGTTAGAGGTTTTACCCAATACCGTTACCAGGGGCGCCCGCACGGAGGACACATGGAGAAGTCTTTTGCCCCCAAAAACAAGAAATAAAAATTTCAAAAAGAATTTTCTTCCGGTCATACTATCTAGAGGAATAAAGCTGAAAGAAGCCAAAATAAAGGATGTCAAGAATTTTATAACCTTGCATTTTGCTGCAGAATAGGAAGACAAGACGTAAATGAAAAACGTTTCATCAATCTGGAAAAAAACATTTTTTTAAAATTTTATAATAAACTTCCAAAAATCTACTCCGCCTAAAGTGATGCCCACACCGGCGCGTCAGCGAATATTCGCGGCGAATTTTTCCGCGGCGTCAAAATTGTAACACACTGCGTTGTATGGAGAGATGCCCATACCAACGCGAATATTCGCCAGTTTTGCAGTATTTTTTCCGGTTCGAATATTTGCTACTTAATGTCATTATATTCAAATTATTTATTAGACAGGTGCAGTACAACTTGATGTTGGTGTACCCGAAAAAGATGTAGATTTGGAATGAGTTGTTTAGGTATTGACCTAGCATTTAAGTTTTGAATGTTTTATGGTATGGTATGGATGAGTAAAAGAAGTAACATTTCTGGAAACCTGAATTCCAAGGAAGGAAGGTTTTTACTCGTTGTTGTTACACAAATAAATTGCCAGAGATATCGACGATTTTCTAAAGCGCATAGTACGAAGTTGATGGTGAAATTGCTGTGACCGACATCTAGGTTGACAACTAACAAAAGCATACATTTTGTGAATTATAGTACTTATCTCGGTTATCCCCTTGTGAGCTACGCAGGAAAGATGCTCCGACGCCACCTTGAGAATTTTGTTGCGAGTCCAGCGAAACCTTGATCGCTTAGCTGGCCTCAAGGATTCCGAAGATATCGACGGATTATCGAAGTAGTATACGAAGCTGATTGTGAAATTGCTGTGGCCAACATCCAGGTTGACGGTTATCTCTGACCACCCTGTGCACTGACCGGAAAAAAAGAGAATCTTTCGAAAATTTTATGATGAGTCTAGCGCCACATCGGTCGTTCTGCCACACCAAAGGATTCTAGAGATATCGACGGATTTCCGAAAGAATACAAGGTCAATCGTTTCATTCATGAATAGTATACGATAGGAAATGAGGATCCTGGTGGTTCGGTGCTCGCGTTTGTAAGTACATAGTTAAATACAAGCTTGAATATTCGATTGAATTGAATGTTTACTTTGCATAGTTACGCCATATTTTGCTTGGTTACGCCATCGTAAGGAATCACGTAAGGATTCTACTAAAAGTTATTATGCAATTTCATACGATGGCGTAACCAAGCAAAATATGGCGTAACTATGCAATGTAAACATTCAATTCAATAGAATATTCAAGCTTGTATGTAACTATATACTAAGTAAACAGTTACATATAGTTACGTCACCGCTACCTCAACCTCATCAGTCATCCCAGCCTGACTCACCTGCTGCATAAGCATGGTTGCGTCAACCCCATCTCAACATAAACACATCTAATTCGCATCCCAACATAAACAATTGTTACGCATATCGCATCGCAACATAAACATCATCATGAGTAACTTCAACCACGACATTGTGATTCACCTCGAAGTCATATGCATAAGCACATCCATGTGCATCATCACTGCAGATGCAGGATCCGCATATTGTTAGTATAAGAAGACGAACATGTTAAGTCCAGTAGCTCAGTCCTCATTTGTAATACTCCGTATCAGTTCTAAATAAAAGTTAAGTTCCTTTTTTCATACATCGGTTTTTTATTTGATTTGACAACCCGCAAGGACACACACATAATTATATATTCAATTCAAAACAGCCGCAAAACAATGTTCAAGCTTTGTGTCTTCTCTATACGATAAGACTAACCATTCGACGGACACAAGATAAGATGTAAGGGTTTTCGGTACACGATAGTCAATTCAAACAATCAAATCGAACACTGCCGTAACTTTTTTTATGGTACGGTATAAAAAAGTTGTACTGCACTGCATATTTCCATCAATTTGCGCATTTCAATGATTTTATTCTTAGAATAAGTATAGACATGGAGACAGTGTTGTGCAATTACGCGCAATCTTTGGAATTCTATACGTTACAACGTAGACAAAGGCGTAGACAACGTATACAATGTATACAATGCATACAATGTAAAGAATGAAGACAATGAACTGTCACTGGTGTGATCTTGTTTTAAATGCACCCTAAAATTTGCATTGGTTGAGTTCAGAGCTTTGAATTTTTTTTCAGTAAATGCCAAACATGTTAATAATTCTGAACTCATCCATTAATTTGGCAATACCAAAATCTATTAGATGCCAACTTTGTCATCCTGTTGTAAGGTAATGAATATCTTCATAAGGTCTTTTTCTTCATTAACTGAATATTTGAAGCCATGTCATACCAATAGTCAATATCAAAAGAAAAAAATCGGGTCTGTTAATTATATTTTTTTTTTTATCGAAAAAAGTCTTAAAAAATGAGATTTTTTGAAATTGTCTTACATAATTGCAGATTTACAGCTTTCTTAGCATAATTAAATTTTAAAATGGACTTCAATGGTAAAGTAAAGATGTAATAGTGTAACACGAAAAATATTTCACTTGTAGTAAATATTTTTTTATCCTATACTGCTGTGCCTATATCAATCCACGTTCAAATCACTTACACGAGTGCTCGCAATGCATCTAATAGATGCCCGAGCCTGCTACGTAAGGCCAAAGGACCTCACAATTATCACTTTCAGACTGAAATGCTTCCGTACTCGGTATACGAAGCTACTATGAGTTAGAAAGTGGAATTCGCAATAGAAAAGAAGTTATGGTAAAAAAAACAATGCGAGGCATCTGTCAGATGCATTGCGTCTAATGGAAGGTTAATGTTTAGCATGTATCTTCCCGTATGTTTTGCAATCATTTTCATATGGAGTAGAGACGCTATTCCAGGTTGATTGGGACCAGTGGCGAACCCACGTATAGGTTTTGGGGTTCAAACCTTCTCCGAAATTGCTCGATGTAATATAACATACAAATCGGTTTAATACAAAAGCAGGACGTTTCCGACAAAAATAGTTCTAACAGTCGGAAAATTAGAAAATTGAGCAAGTAACTCAGTATAACAGAGATGGTGCTGCGCTAAGATGCTTTTCGAAAGACTCTTCAAGTACCACAATTTTACGTGTTTAGGGTATAAATATTAGAGAGTTTTAGTATGTCGTTGAAAATATAACGATAGCCGAATAGTCTTTGACATTTTCTATGTAAAATTCGCTTGCCTGTCGTATTCCACAATTTTTCATGTCCCCCCTTTGTCATGTAGGCATAGGTGTATTTCCGTGAATTTGACTGACTATAAACAGCTGCAATTGTGGTTTCATGATATTTTACTTGTCGGCTGTGCCTACTTGGAACATGCAAAATTGTGGTATACTATTTTGCGTACGGCAAGCGAATTTTTCATAGAAAATGTCACAGCCTATTCGAACTATCGTTATATTTTAACCGATATGCTAAAACTAACTATTAATTCAAATTCAAACTTCAACCTCTTTCATAAAACCCCTCCCGAAATATTTTTCTGCGCACGACACTGATTGGGACCGAACCCTATCCGGATTTTCGGATTGAACGAATTTTCGAAATGCACTAATTGTCATCCTAGTGGATAGTATTTATAATACAATCCTTAAAAAATTGCCTTTTTATGGTTAAATAATAATTTCGCATTCGAAAAATGCATTTCCTTAAGCTTATAGAGCCGTACGCACAAACAATATTTATAAAAAGAAATTGTGGCTTAATACGAATTTGAATTATCCAAATTCCGGATTTTCGATGGTTGGATTATCAGGGTCTTATTGTAGTTTGAGTAAATCGATTAAACATGAGGCAAGTTTGAAATTAAAGAGTTGGAAATAAATAAAAATGGAGCTACCCATCTCGCTGCAAAACTCTTAATTATTTACATTGTGCCTATACACCGCTCGCGTAGACAAATGGTCAATTGTCTGCATACATACACTACGCGTCGACAACGATGTAGATTACCTCGGGGTAGACTACTTGCACAACGCTGTGGAGAGGTAAAATGTCGAATTTCACGTTGATTTCTTCCGCTTACGCTTTTACATAATAAGTAAAGATGCCGCGACATTTTGATTTAGTGCACGAAAATTGCAGCATGATTATAAATGTTAAAATAATTGTATTTGGCCAGTTCTTGCAGTTATTTTCTATCGTGTCTAAGTCCCTTCCTTACATAAATCTAATACCTTTTCTAAGGCAACAACATGATATCAGCTGTGAGTGACAGTACCCAGCGAATTATTCGTGCCGCGCTGGTGTGGGCACAAAAAAATGGTCCGCGAATTTTCCGGCGCGGATTCGCGATGGAAAATTCGTGACGCGTTGGTCTGGGCATCACTTAAATATTGCAAGAACAGTTTTTCGTCAATTGCCAAAATTCAAATGGAACGCGTTTAGCAGGGTTTGGATCTGGGCAACTCATTTGAAAGGATATTTCTTCATAACGGTTTTGATTTAGCCAAGGCCAAGGGCTAAGTCCAAGGGCCACCTATGTCGAGCCCAGAGAAAATTTTTTGATATTGGAAAATGTAGGTACGTACTCATTCATTCGGCTAGCTAGTTCTCCACTTTGGTTGAAGTCGTACCAAGCTATATCCTGATTGAGTGCTGATTCCAAATATTTTCCTCGGATTCTTAGTATCTAAATAAAGGAATTAATGAATATTATGACAAAATAATTCTCAAGACTATTGTTTTTCACCTGATTATGCGCAGCATAATTGAATACTGTCACGCTCACATAACTTCCAATCAGCGTCACTGCGCCCAAAACAGCATTATACTTTGCAAACTCGTTAACCGAATCCATAAATTCATCAGCTATATTTGGATTTGATGTGTTTCCAAGTTGCATTGCTTGTTTAATCATAGACTATAAAACCAAACAAAAGTTATATGTACATATTCGAAAAAGCTATAATGGAATTATCATACATCCGCTAAATCTCCAAAAATGAATATATTGGCCGGTGCTGTTAAACCTACTGCCACGCCTCCGCAAATGCCTATGAATATTAAAAAGAGATCCTTCCATAATGCAAAACTAAACTAAAAATGTAAGGGAAAACAAAAAATTAGCAAAATTTGTTTCAAATATACAAGAATTTGCATTTCCCTCACTAGTTTGAAAAAGGACACTGGTGGTGGTTCGTCTTTCTTTTCTTCCGGCTTCGCTTCTTCTGTAAATCTAGATATACATATAAAAAAAATGTGTCAAGTAATTAATATATACATATAGGCAATAATTTATAAAATATATGGCTCTTAAACTATTCCAGGGAAAAATATTTTTAACGTTTTACTGTTTTGCCTCCGCAGTAGAAAAGTATTGCTTCAAATAGTTGAATGCTGCCGAGGAAAGCAGCACAATGCATTTTAAATGGGTGACGTAATGTTGGCAGCAAAAGCTATTTTGTAGCTTTTGCTGCCCATTAATGAAGGGAGGAGCGCTCCTCGAGCGCTTGATTGTGAAGTGCTTTTGGGAAACAGTATTTCAAGTTCTTTATTTTGAGCGCAACCGGATCGCTTGTCAGAAGCCATATTCGAAGCAACGATTAGGCTATTATTTTAATAAGGACAAAAGATACAGAAAAATGATATGAGAACGAAAACTAGTAACTAGTAACTTATTCAAAGTAGAAAGCTTAGAGCCTACATTTAGGAGTTGATATTGCGCGAAACTTGCCTTTGAAACTTTTGAAAGCACATAGTCAACATGATTTGAAAAGATCATCTTATATAAGAGACTCCCAAATAAGGAACTTTTTTCCGGACGGTAAACTATTTCGGCTCCACTTTTTTGTAAAAACACAGCTTTATTTTTATCTTCCACCGATGATAAAATTGGTAAAGAAGTTCGAGTTTTTTTCTAAAATATAAGTGATTCTTTCTGGACAATCGGATCCCGTATACAGGGTGTTCCGCTTTAGGTGGTCAATACTGTAAGGGTTGATTGCACAGCTTGTTTCAGCAAGAAAATTACCAATACAATCGGATTTTTTTACCGTTACTTTGATATCGCTCTTTTTGTGAAAGTCATCGAAAATCGTGACTTGTCATGCAAAATCATAATTTGTAGCCCTCCTGATGACTTAATCCAAGATTTGATTTCACTTTCAGAAATAACATACAATTTCACAAAAACTGAAGTTTTTCCTGTTGCCACTTTCAGGATACAGTTACTCAACCTTAATAGAAATTTTAAAATAGATTTTTCATCGAAAATTCAAACAGTAATTTCACAATGGTGCTTTATACGTACAACTCTGCAAAGTTGACAAAAGTTGCTTTAACATTTTGGCTTTACAGCGGTATATCCCTTTTCATATTTACATTGTAGAATTTTAGGGAAACACACATTGAATGGTAAAAATCAAGGCTTCAGCGGAGTTGCTAACAATTTTCCCTTTACTCGAAAAAGACAAACAAAGAGAAGAAGAGGTTCTTAATCTCTTCGATACTAACCCAAAATTTAGCACGCGTATAGAGCAGCACTTCAGGTGGATATTCTTCGGATGACTTTATTTGCAAAAATGCAAATATGTGTTTTGAGAATGAAAATTCCCCTTTCGGGGAGTCAAAAAGATTCGACCGGTTTCGACTGGCGGTACACGGCTCTTCTCATCAGATGCCATCTCAGTAGAGCCGTATACCGCCACGAATGGCATAACCGGGAATGACCAGGCAGATGGATGATGCACACTTATATAGTGTGGCCAAATCTTTCTGCTAGCGAATCATGTAAAAGTAAACTGCCACTTGCAGTTCCACTAACCCGCTACTCAAAGCACACGTTTTTGTTTTGGCTATGCACCAATGACACATTCAAAACGTGAGTGAATGTTTTGTGTGACACAGCCACCGCACACCACACCACTTGTATGGGGCCACCACGCTGTCGTCACGATTTATCCATAAGCGTGGATATCGCGTTCAAATGCAAAAATGCAAATATGTGTTTTGAGAATGAAAATTCCCCTTTCGGGGAGTCAAAAAGATTCGACTTTATTATTACTACCGAGCGACTGTCAGAGGAGGATAACAGTTTGCAATTGGTTTCTTCGAAAAATCCGGGGAAGACCGTGACTTTTAAACTAAAATAGTGTCGACGGATGAAGCCACGTGGCATTTTCAACACCCGGGATACTGAAAAAAACTGCGAACTCAAATTAAAGGTGTTTTTAATAATTTACTCAATAATAACCCGGGATAATCACATCTGGGCTCAAAGCAATCCCCATGAAACTTGGCAATCTCGATTTCAATATGAGTTTCGTGCCAATGTTTGGGTAGGTCCTGTGGTGATAAACTTAGGCCCTTTGATCCTTCCCCCTCGACTAAATTCCAGAAGCTTTCTCGAATTATAACAAAACGAAATATTGCCCATAATCAATCAGATGCCTCAGCGTGGTGAAATCTGGTGACAGATGGAAGGGTGCCCCGCTCATAATGCGAGATCTGTTAAAGAATATTTGGAAAACGAATTTACCGGAAAGTGTATTGGCAGATTTGGGACAGTTGCGTGGCCTGCGGGAAGTCCCGACCTTACTCCCCTAGATTTTTATTAATTGGGTAACTTAAAAAACAATGTCTATTCCGAGCCGATTACCTCCCGGGAACAGCTGCTGTATCGAATTAATGATGCTTGTGACAACATAAAGGCAAACCCCCCTGAAATCCTTCGGACCGTTTCTTCCATGCGCCGAAGGTGTCAAGTTTTTTTTTCAAAATTGTGATAGTAAAATATAAAAAATAAATGAATACAATTTCAGTTTGAATAATCCGATAAGAAAATAATTACCTTGTTTTTTTACATCCAATATGTGTAATTCCAAAATCCCGCAACGTGAATATGAAAAATGATATACCGTTGGAAAGCCAACATGTTGAAGCAACTTTTATCAACTTTGCAGAGTTGTACGTATAAAGCACCGTTATGAAATTACTGTTTGAATTTTCAATGAAAAATCTATTTAAAATTGCTTTTAAGTTTGAGAGACTGTATCTTGAAAGTGGCACTAATGTTGGCAACAGGAAAAACTTCAGTTTTTGTGAAATTTTATGTAGTTTCTGAAACTAAATTCAAATCTTGGATTAAATCATCAGGAAGGCTGCAAATTATGATTTTGCATGACAAGTCACGATTTTTTATGACTTTCACAAAAAGAGCGATAACAAGGTAATCGTTTAAAAAAATTCCGATTGTATTTGTAATTTGCTTGCTGAAACAAGTTGTGCTATCAACCCTGACCACCTAATGCGGGACACCCTGTATATGCACATATCGTCTAGAAATAGCCTTAGTTTGCAGCCATTTGTTTTGGGAACATCTGCTGTGTATATGTTGAAGAGAATGTGACCATCCCGAGCCTTGAGGTACTCCCACATGCATTAAGTTCCTTTCGGAAAATTTTTCTGCAACTTTAACGGCAAAGGAGCGGTTTAGTAAGGAAGCTGCTAATTAGATTTATTATAACTACTGGCAATCTGTGAGACAAGAGTTTGCGCACTAGACCATCATGCCATACTGTGTCGAAAGCCTATTCTAGTACAACGAGACCAATCGATTGTTTCTTATTAGAGCGCCGGCACACTACAAACTTTTAATCGGCCGATAGTTTGATCGTTCTTCTAATCAGCACGAGGCCATATGGAGTGCGCACACTTGAACGCATATGGTCTCGTGCTAATTAGAAGAACGATCAAACCATCGGCCGATTAAAAGTTTGTAGTGTGCGGTCGCTCTAAAAAGCTTTCTTAATTGATTTGGTCACTTTATAGACTTGATGCGTTGTTGAGAACCCTAGACGGAACCCAAATTGAACTGGTGGAATTATGTCGAGCAAATCTATGGCTTCGTTCAAACGGTTGAGGATAACTTTTTCGAAAACCTTGCCACATACGGTAGAAGGCCAATTGGTCGATAACTTCAAGGGGATCTAGGATTCTTCCCTGTGTAGCGTGCTTCCACTGCATGGGCGTAGCCACGATTTCGGTCAGGGGGGGGGGGGGGCAAGTCCAAAATTTTTTCATCATGATTTTCTTAGGAGTTGACATTTCCGGTCTCAGAAATATTGTTAGAAAATTTTAGAGTAACCTGGCTTGTGGTTGGATTGGTGCACAGGGTCATGGATTTCAGACTCATCGTGAACGAATTCATTTTATGGTGCTTTTCGAACTCACGACCTACGAGACGGACTATGATGTCGCTCAGTTTGTAAACAAGTATCCATTTATGGGAATAAATAACATTGCTGGGCGTGCTGTTGATCTCAACACCTCAACAAAACAGCAGTTTAGATCTTGGAAATTGGATGTCACTCACACATCTGCGGCCCAAGTTTACTGGTGGACTGCCACGTAATTTATATACATATATTTTTTTAGAGTCAAATTTTAAAAATACCGGCGTACAGAGGGCTGCGCCCGCAATACGAGTGTTTGGATACATACATAGTGAGTAATTTTGAACATTTTATAGGCAAGAAATGAAAACTATGCACAATATTAATGAAATGCTTCTTGTAAATCTATTTTTGGATTGGTCTAAAAATAGATTTACTATGTATCATGGCTACACATATTAACTGAATTTATTAGCTGTTTTTTCTTGTGTTTAGCAAAACTCAACAGTCAAAGTATTTAACGTGTACTTTGATGATAAAGGCAATGACGTATATAACCAATATTTGTGCAAAGTTATATATCGGTACTTATAGCGGTTTAGGAAAACGGAGCTGAAAAAGAAAGCTTAGCTTAAAACGCCCATAACTCTGTTACCGTTACTCCAAAGTGGAAAAAGCAACTGGTATGATATGTACCCATCGAGTTCTTTGACCTGAGTACCCATACGTCCATGTCAGATAAAAAAGAAAAAGTCAAATCTGCGGGACACCCTGTTATCTTTGCCCTACCAACTTCTAAGTATTTCGCGCCAAAGACTGTTGCCATTCTACAGTTTCCTACCAAATTGCATGACGCAAGGTTAAGCGGTTCGCGAGTTATTTAGTGAACAAATTTTCAAATGTCCGCGACACCCTGTTATCTTTGCCATACCAACTTTTAAGTATTTCGTGCCAAAGACTGTTATCATTTGACACATTCCTACCAAATTTCATGACGATCGGTTGAGTCGTTCGCGAGTTATGATATATATATGATACTAGCTGAGAGAGCTCGCTTCGCTCGCTCTCTTATCTAGTGCTCGCTTCGCTCGCATTATTGGCTTCACTCACAACTTGACACTAATTTGAATGCCAATCAACCTGCTAACTATAATTTATTGGGATCGACCTCTCGATGATGAAACCAAAGTGTATAATAGAAACAATGCTATAGATTTCCGTCGGGGAGCTAAGCGGTCAAGGTAATACAACAACAACATATGTACTCAACCCCCTGACTGATTGATCAGACTGCACTTGCCCTTCAACTATATTAGCGAGTTATCTCGAAAATCATTAATTTAATAAATTTCTATTAAATATGTCAGCACACTCATTTACTCAGTTTTTCGTGCACTAAAATGTGCGCACGCCACCTACAATGCTCATACTATCCCAGAAACCATCATACATCCAGGTTGACGGTTGTTAATGTAACTTAATTGTAATTAATTGTAACCTTGCTATGCCAACATCCGGGCTGACGGTTATTAGAAAAAAAACCCCATGACCCTTTAGGCAATTTTGTTGCGAATCCGGCGACATCTCAATCGTGTCGTTCCGCCAAAGGATTGCGGAGATATCGACGGATTCCCGAAGTAGTACGAAGTCTATTGTGAAATTGCTGTGACCAACATCAAGGATGTGTGTACGTAAAAACATAGTCACCTTCAGGGATTTGGAGCGACACATTTTTTCGCTCCGCTCCGCTCCCGCTCCGACCAATTTGAAACCGCTCCGCTCCAGCGCTCCGCTCCGACTAAAATTTTTTCGCTCCGCTCCGCTCCACGCTCCGCTCCGCTCCATTACAAAAATACAACAAACTTCATTGTTCTTAGTAAATATTTATTATTTTCCGCGAATTATTCAATTTAACGTATATCTACTCACGTATTATAGAATATGACTTAACAGGTGCGTTTTATTCGATCAAGTACAGAACAGGATAGCACCAATTTCGTAATCCGGATCAATTATTGCAAGGGGTAATCCGGATCATTGGAACATCCGGATTAGCGCAATCACTTTTTTCTAGGAAAAACAATCCAAACAAATAAAAAGGCGGAACAAAAGTCGATAAATGTTTTATTTGTTAGAACCTACCAGCATCATGTCAATTGCTAAACAGTCCCGTAAAAAAGTACGAGACCAAATCTACCATTTCACACTGAAAATCTCAAATATCCGGATTTTAGAGTCAACATTGCTGCCGAAATCCGGACTATAGAAGACATAGTGGAAATATTTAGTCGTCCGGATTAGCGTGATATCCGGATTAAAGGAGATCCGGATTACCGAGTCAAGACTGATTATTAATGTCATTTCCAGCAAAATAGGTGCTGAATTCTTAACTCCTTAGCGTTTAAAGATTTTCCAAAAATGCTACCACTAACACCTCCGTGGGAAAAAAATGTATATGCAGTAAGATCCCAAAATTTTGTCTTTGAAGCTGTGTAAAACTGTAAAAACTAAACTGCTTATCCAATTTTTATGGGGTTTATTCTTAGGAAAAATTGTTGGGCCCAACCGAAAGAAAATATGTATATGTAAAATGTTAAATTTTTGAAAAATCTTTAAATGTCTGTGGAAGCTGAAGAGTTAATAATTTTTTTATACTCCTTTTTGCTGGAAATATCACGGAGAATCATATTTGGGTGCTTTTATGCGATAGTTTCCGAACATCCCATATAGAACGTGATCTCTCAAATGGTTATGGAAGCTGCGCTGTCCTGTACTCCATCCAATAAAACGCACCTAATAACTAATTTAAATTAAAAAGGGCGTTTCATTTATCGAGTACAGGACAGGACTTTTCTGTCCTGGATGATCTTGAATTTCTTAATAATGAAGAGTGATGATTATGACTAAACGCAAAACCTCGTTTATCACAATGAATTTCACAGTAATACGAAATTTTGAAAATCTCTCAGCGAATTCTTCGCCTCTAAATAACCCAAAATCATCAATTCGTTCCATAAAATGAAAAATTTCGTCGAAAAAAATCCTTTTTTTTTTCTCGGAATTTTTTGATTTTTTACATCGGAGCGGAGCGGAGCGGAGCGATCTTCAAAGCAAAATTCGCTCCGCTCCAGCCTGCAAAAAATCGCTCCACGCTCCGCTCTTTCGCTCCGAAATTTAAGGTCGCTCCGCTCCGCTCCATCGCTCCGCTCCGCTCCGCTCCAAATCCCTGGTCACCTTGACTACAATTAACACTGTATTTGATCCAATGACAACTAAAATATTCCCATTAAATTTAAATGTTGTCGATGAAAACTTGATTGCAACAGGTGACTCTCATACAAAATAAAATTTCGATATTTACCACCACTTCCTTCGAGATTTTCAAAAAATTTTTGGTCCATAAACCTTCTCCAACGTAAGACGGATAAAACAAAAAAAGAATCATCCAAATCGGTTCGTGCGTTCTGGAGTTATAGCGTCAGGGAGGAAAACCCGACTTATTTTTATATAGTAGATAAATATGATCCGCAGCATCCTATGATTTTTTTAGGTTTATATACGGCGAGTAACAACCAGCCGGTGCATTCTCGGTCGTGCCGTCCTTGAATGCATATGACATGGCACTAGCGGCGGCACCTGATGAGAGTGCCATGTCATATGCATTCAATCGAAACCGATGAATGTCATACGTATTTTTGCACTCTCCGAGTGGATATGCCCGTAAATCGGGAAATCGCTCCGAGAGCAACATTCTCAACAAAATATAGTAATTGTATTTACTGTGTACCCGCACTGATGGGAAACGGGTCGGCAGCGCAGGGCTCCACGGCTGTTGCGTGTGATGCGGAGGCTGCGTCCCAGTATACACATTCAACTATTGAAGGAAATTATGTTAAAGCTAGAGCAATATTGGACAATTGTTCGCAAAGTAATTGTATTACCAATGCATTTAGGAAGAAGTTGGGTTTAAAGTTGACTCCCGTAACTAGGTTCGTTAAAGGTATAACAGGAAAAGCCTCAAACGTACTTGGGAGAGTGTAATTGAAAATTGGCTCACAATTAAATAATTTTAGTGAATCAATTGAAGTTTTGGTTTTACATCAAATTGCTTCAAATACACCACGAGAGCATATTGACAAATCCATATTTCCAGCAGTGAATCCATTGGCAAATCCTAAATTTGATATGCCAAGTAAAGTAGATATTTTATTAGGAGCAAATTAATAATGGGTTCAATTGTTACAGATGACAATAAAATATACATTCAACCGAACTTGTATATGCAAAATACAGTTTTTGGTTGGACCATTATTGGGCCGGCAGAAAAGTATAATCCTAATAAAGTACAAGAGAGCGTTACGAGTTGTATCGAATTGAAGTTGCTACTTTCATGATTGGGCGGCAATATCGGTTTCGATACTAGCAAGCGAGGGAAGTTAACAATGTGAGAAATGTTTACAATCAATCTGGTCAACTAATAGCCGAAAAATGTTTCGTAAGTTCCAGGACAGTATTTGCAAATAAGCGATGACGCGAAATTCCTGTTACCGCGGTGGGGAAGTAATGAATAACTTTCTCGTAACCCCGCATCTGGAGATTATTATGTATCTTAATCAACGCTTTATGCAATTGATAAATAATTGAGGTGAACTCTTACACATAGAGCACCGTCAAAATAATTTGTCTATAAATGATGATATTTTCAATGATTGTGAAATTTTAATGAACGTGCCAAAAGCAAAAATTTATAAGAACGTGATGAATGTTAATCAGATGCAAATACAATTTTGATTTCCGTTAAAAATCAATTATCAATGGTAAGATAACGAGGTCTATGTTATCAAGTAAAGCCATTAGCAATTAAATTTATACATCGATATCGAATCACATCATAATTTAATCTGTGGAAGCTAGTTAGCCAAAACAAACTGCGCACGGGTTCTTAAAAATAATAGGAGTAACGAGCATGTATGTCAAGAATCTATCATCCATAAGTTGGAGGTTCAACATTTTGGCGTAATATGCAGTCCACGAATACCACATCAGCCAGCGTCAGTCAAAATCAAAATCGATTGTACTTATAACGAAACCACAACACCCAAGCAGCATTTTAAGTATTGGAGTATGGGGCGGTGGTGTGGTGGAAAAGGGCTTCAACTAGCACTGGTAAGTCGGATCTAGGTAAGGTCCAGAGGCTTGCCTGTCTAATTATCACTGGAGCTATTGTTTCATGCCCCACCGCTGCCCTGGAGGTTCTTCTAGACCTAACTCCGCTACACATTCATATTGAGTCTTCGGCGAGGCTGGCTGTTGGTAGGCTCAGGGCCTCCAGCACGACAGTCACTTTTAGCCATGATCAAATGGGATGGTTACAAGGTAGCAATACCCTCTGCCTACCCTCGGACTACCTAGTGAAGACATTACGCTTCAACGCGTCCTTTAAATCAGCAATCTTGGCGAGGGAAAGTTGGACGGATATGTTCAGGTCCCTCCACCCCAACACTATCAGCTTTTACACAGATGGATCTAAAACTGAGACAGGCTCTGGAGCGGGCATCAGTGGTCCAGGTGTAAGCTACTCAGTACCTATGGGGAAATTAGCGTCTGTGTTCCAGGCGGAAGTACATGCAATAGAAATTTGTGCCAGAGAATGTCAGAACAAAGGATATGTCAACAGGAAGATAGCGATCTTCACTGACAGTCAGGCGGCAATCAAAGCTCTTACAAAACATACCTTTACTTCAAAACTAGTGGGGCTATGTCAGGAAATACTTCAATCGGTAGGACCTCGCAATGATCTTACACTCCTATGGGTTCCCGGACACTCTGGAATAGAAGGGAATGAGTTCGCGGACGAACTCGCTAGGGTAGCCTCTGCTAGCCCCTTCTGCGGTCCGGAACCCTTCTGCGGCATTCCACTGTGTCTATGCAGAAACGAAATTACTGAGTGGGAAAAGACGACAGCCACCGTATGCTGGGAAGCCCTTCCAGGACTAAGGCAGTCAAAGCTTTTTGTAGCAACCTACTCTAAGAAACGCACTCTGGAGTTAGTTAAGCTCAGCAGGAACAGGGTCAGAATCATAACTGGCCTCCTTACAGGCCACTCCCGTCTGAACGGGCATTTAAGAACCATGCGCTTAGTCGCAGACGCGACCTGCCGCTTCTGCGAGGCGGATGACGAAACATCCACTCACATACTTTGCGAGTGTGAAAGACTGGCGATGCGACAGGAAGAATGCTTCGGCATAACTTTCCCTCTCACAGAGGACATCGCCTCCCTTAGCATGGGACAAATTAATCGATTTATCGACAGATGTCGGTTAGATAAATTTATCTAACCTGTAGAGTGGGCAATGGCACAATAGACCACCGGTCGCAGTGCTTATGGCAAATATGCCGATGCCCTCATGTAATCTAATCTAATCTAAGCATTTTAAGTAGCGAATACTAATTCTTTTGATACCGCCACTTTATTAAGTTTCGGTTACGTTTTAGACACCAAAATGTTAACTTCATTGTAACAAATCCTGCCAATTAGTTTTTGGGACGGTCCAGGATGGTGGTAGTTGGAACTTTGTAGTGAACGAAATGTTGCTACTACATATTCGACAAGTGCGGGGGAATGGTACGGCTTCGGTACCACACTTTGCTACTACATAGTGAGCAACTCTAAAGAAGTGACAAAACCGTAGCCGTGTAATTTCTTTGTACCTTTGAAGGATTTGCTACTTTATAGTGAAATTTAGAACAATGCAGTAGCTACTGTTACTTCAAAGTCCTATTGGGAACTTTAAAGTACCATTTGGAGCTGTCAAATGCTTGTCGCCATATTTTCCAAGGTTTTACAAAATCACTTTTTACACATTTCGAAAGTGCAGCTATTTTTTGAAGAATCCAATTAAAACTTTTTTGTTTTAAGTAACTATTTTCGTTTGCTGAATATTTAGAGGGGTAGAATTATAAAGTTGAAGAGAAAACTTACTTCAGTTAGGTTATGTTTTGACAATTTATTTAAGAAATCTTTAGAAAAATGAGAGGGCATCACTTTTACGAGGTAGAATGTCCACTTCGGCAGTGAAATTGTCCTGGCACAAAGTTTTCTAGTTCAAAAGAGCCGGCAAATGAAAAAAATAATGTAATCACGCAATTAACTCATTTCAGATTATATTCTTTGATTGTCTGAATAGGTTGAAACACAACTTCAGCAAATGTGTAAAAGTATATGTATGTAGATGTAAATGGATTCAATTTATGTTTACTAAAATTGTGTCGACTTTTACCTACACATATTCACAACTATGTATGATTCTGTGCGAAAACGGGACCAATAAAGTCCCAATTGGGTGGTTGGACAAAGAATGCCACTTGGTTGGTGCGTTCCAATAACGTTGCCACTTACTGGTGGCAAAGGGGCCCTGGTCACCAAACTTTGCATTCCCCATATTAGGGACTTTTCGGTGACGAAAAGACCCTTATCACGGAACTATTGAAGGTATTTGCTACTCCCAATGGCAATATTGGAGTGGTATCTACCTTTTCGCTACTAAAAATGCTAGTTGGGCAGTTCATTGAAAATTAGTTAGTTAGTTCATTGAAAACCTTTAGATTTTTCAATAAGGGGGAGGATGTATAATTATCTAGACCATAAACAAAGCAACAAAGACATTGTTGTTGGACGGTGGATGTTGCATGCTCAAAAAATGATTTGAGTTATCCACCGTCCAGTTTGCCCATAGTGGGACAGCACAATAGTATGCATACTCCAGCGAGTTGCGGCACACAGATTGCATTTCGAGCCGGTTTCGAACTAGTATTACATGGCGCGCTGCAATTCTCTTCAGATGCCTCTACGTATGCAGCGCGTCATGTAATACCAGGAGAGGCATTACCGGACTCAACCAGGCAAAGGTGTATGATCCTCTTATGGGACACGAAATACACCCTCGTATCGAATCATTTTAAATGGGGCTAGGCAATGGCTAGCCACCGATTCGATACGGACGCGTTTCTGAACTATGTGTCAGAGAACGGGTGGCTAGCCATTGCCTAGCCCCATTTAAAATGATTCGATACCAGGGTGTATTTCGTGTCCTATATAAGAGGATCATACACCTTTGCCTGGTTGAATCCGGTAATGCCTCTCCTGGTATTACATGTAATACTAGTTCGAAAACGGCTCGAAATGCACCATTATTTCAAATTCAAATTAAATTTTATTCAACCAATCATGACATATTTTAGGCCAATCAAACAAGACATTATAGAGAACATCGAAGGGGGTGACGATTTTTTTCTTCGGTATTTTGTCAGGAGTAGTTAGGAGGTAAAGGTACTAATTTTACTCGGAGCTGAGAGGTGCGCTAACGCGGGGAGAGGGGGTTAAAGGTGCAATTTTGTGCAATTTTTGGTGTTTTGGGCTATATCTCGAAAACCGTGAGTCGCACAGAAAAAGGTGTGAGTAAGCATTAAAGCTTTCTAAATATGCTATTCATTTGCCCATACTTCCATATGCAAACTCCTAACGGTTCTTCCGATATTGTTCAATAAAAGTAAAAAATAATTTTTTTTTGCATTCTATTGACTCTGGTGTCTATCTGATTTGTTTTTCAAAAAACTTTTGTAGGGTAAAGTTAGTAAGTGGTAAATTTTCCTTAATTTGATATACTTCTTCTTGGCTTGTCTCCTATCATTCGAGAGTTAAGAGAGTCTCAACGAAGTAATATTCTATACTCATCAGAATGAAGACAACCATTGTGAAAAAACGGCAGTGGGGGGACGGTTTTTTATTTCATGGATCCATAATGGGCGGTTCGGAGTAAGACATACTACAAGCTCGCGGTCATGAGGTGTGCGCTAACGTGAGGAGGGGGGGCTAAAGGATTCAATTTTGCAGGTTGTCGACTTAATCTTAAAAATATCTCGGAAGCGGTGAGTCGTCCTGAGAGTATTTGTATGGCAGTACTAAAGCCCATTAAATTTCAAAAAACTTATTTGAACACTCAAATGCCGAATTCCTAAAGGTTCCCCCGATACAGGTGATTGAAACCCGAAAATTGTTAAAAAATCGTTATTTTGTTTATTTTTTTGGCTCTGGTGTCTCTCGCGATTGTTTTTCAGAAAACTGTTTCACGACCGATTTGTACAATGTTTAATTGGCTTTCATTTGATGTGCTCCCCGTTGTCATGGGGAGTGCGCGGTCATGGGGAGTGCGCTAACGTTGGGAGAGCGGGTTCAAATATCTCATTCTTGTGCTTATTAGCTCTATTCCCGCTATATCTCCGAAACCGCGAAATCTACGAAAAAAAATGTCTGAACAAGAATGAAAGCTTACACAATTTCCTATAAAGTTCATCTTACATGCATAGGTCGAATTCCTAACATTTATCCAGATACAGCTAATTTAAAAATCAGAAATTTCATATAGAAAACATCCACACAACATAATTGGTATACATGTATCTATAGATTGGCTATATGCATGTAGGCTGTGTTGATGTTTTCTATGTGAAATTTCTGTTTTTTAAATTAGCTATATCTGGATATATGTTAGGAATTCGACCTATGCATGTAAGATGAACTTTATAGGAAATTGTGTAAGCTTTCATTCTTGTTCAGACATTTTTTTCGTAGAGTTCGCGGTTTCGGAGATATAGCGGGAATAGAGCTAATAAGCACAAGAATGAGATATTTGAACCCGCTCTCGCAACGTTAGCGCACTCCCCATGACCGCGCGCTTTTAGTATGTTTTCCTCCGAACCGCCCATCATGGATCCATGAAATAAAAAACCGTCCCCCCCTTGCCGTTTTTTCACAATGTTTGTCTTTATCCTTGAAAATAGAGAAAATTGAATTCGGAAGCTCGGTTTTAACTCCTAAGCTTTTGACTGATTGAAGACAAGACAACGGGGAGCACATCAAATGAAAGCCAATTAAACATTGTACAAATCGGTCGTGAAACAGTTTTCTGAAAAACAATCGCGAGAGACACCAGAGCCAAAAAAATAAACAAAATAACGATTTTTTAACAATTTTCGGATCACCTGTATCGGGGGAACCGTTAGGAATTCGGCATTTGAGTGTTCAAATAAGTTTTTTGAAATTTAATGGGCTTTAGTACTGCCATACAAATACTCTCAGGACGACTCACCGCTTCCGAGATATTTTTAAGATTAAGTCGACAACCTGCAAAATTGAATCCTTTAGCGCCCCCTCCCCACGTTAGCGCACACCTCATGACCGCGAGCTTGTAGTATGTCTTACTCCGAACCGCCCATTATGGATCCATGAAATAAAAAACCGTCCCCCCACTGCCGTTTTTTCACAATGGTTGTCTTCATTCTGATGAGTATAGAATATTACTTCGTTGAGACTCTCTTAACTCTCGAATGATAGGAGACAAGCCAAGAAGAAGTATATCAAGTTAAGGAAAATTTACCACTTACTAATTTTACCCTACAAAAGTTTTTTGTGAAAACAAATCGGATAGACACCAGAGTCAATAGATTGCAAAAATTTTTGTTTTTACTTTTATTGAACAATATCGGAAGAACCGTTAGGAGTTTTGCGTATGTAAGTATGGGCAAATAAATAGGATATTTAGAAAGCTTTAATGCTTACTCACAACTTTTTTCTGTGCGACTCACCGTTTTCGAGATATAGCCCAAAACACCAAAAATTGCACAAAATTGCACCTTTAACCCCCTCTCCCCGCGTTAGCGCACCCTTCAGCACCGAGTAAAATTAGTACCTTTACCTCCTAACTACTCCTGATAAAATACCGAAGAAAAAAATCGTCACCCCCTTCGATGTTCTCTACACCCCCTTAGGCCTGTTCCAAAAACCGGGATCCCGGTACAAAACCGGTGTTCACTTGGTACCGGACCCGATATTCTAAAGTACCGATATCCCGGTTTTTTTGGTACCGAGTTAAAAAACCGACCGACGAGTCGGTTTTTTGGTACCGAGTTAAAAAGAACGATTCATTTCAACCATGAGCCGGATTTTTCAGGTTTTTTGGTACCGGTTTTTAACCCGGTACTCAAAAAAACCGGCTTATGGTTAAAAAAACCGTCGGTACTGAAATAAAACCTGAGTCGGTTTTAACCCGGTACTCAAAAAAACCGGCTTATGGTTAAAAAAACCGTCGGTACTGAAAAAAAACCTGAGTCAGGGAAACCGCTTGTGGTACCGGGTATTGAAAAAAACCGAAACCCGGTACTGAAATCTCGGTACCGAACAGGCCTACACCCCCTTTTTAGGCTTTCATTGCTTGGTCTATTTGTGATACAGAATTTATAATTAAGAGATCGAGAGTATTCTCTTGCATCTATTAAATATAATATTTAGTAATGAAATATTATTATCAAACAGAAAAGGAA
Source organism: Microchrysa polita (assembly GCA_949715475.1). NCBI lineage: Eukaryota > Metazoa > Arthropoda > Insecta > Diptera > Stratiomyidae > Microchrysa > Microchrysa polita. The sequence continues at coordinate 96,904,703 of OX454415.1, forward strand.
AATGTGCAAAGAAATGTAAAGAAAATTGGTAAGAGGAAAAGTAGGTTCGAAAAACCTCTTAAGACCATTATTTAAGTCATTAAAATCAATAAGTTTTATGACCGTTCGAAAATCACATTTAGATAAAATGTGAAGATGTCTCGAGATACTGTATCTTGTTGCACAGATAATGCACAGGATGTGAAACCTAAGCTGTTTGTTCATAGTTATAAACACCACATGCAAAGGACGTATATTAGTCTAAGAAAAATGGCATATTTGGTCGGCAAAAATCCTTCATCGGAAATTTTTTTGGATTATGGTTGGGAATGGTCCCCAGATTATGGCATTAAAAGTCCCAACCGATCGGGGGTCCGCAACCTTAAAAAAAGGGGGGAAAGGGGGCATTTTTTCGGTTTTTTGCGATTATTTCAAAAACAGTAAGAGATACAGAAAAATGGCCTGAGGTAGAAAAAAACTACATAAAATTATCTTTGCAATGATATATAACACATTAGAGTTCCATTGAATATTTCGGCGTTAGAATAGAACATAAATTAGAATATTTTCATTTTAGACCTTTTTTAAAAGGTCTAAATATTTATTTATCATTTTAACGTAAACATTGAGTCGGTCTGGTCAAGACCTCCATTATCCCCCCATTTAAATTTTCTAAAACGGCATATCCATAACTCGTCCCAAAATTGGAGCAGAGTGCTAAATTTTGGTTTGTTGCGATTGGAGGTCATAGTCACCCCACCCACCAAAAATCAGCTCATTCGGATAAAAACTAAGGGTATCTCCCCATCAGGAGTTTGTTCTACGTACTACTCATTTTATAAACTGTAGAACAAAGTTGTCATGGGTCACTTCGTATGGGAGGTACCCTTAGTTTTTATCCGAATGAGCTGATTTTTGGCGGGTGGGGTGACTATGACCTCCAATCGCAACAAACCAAAATTTAGCACTCTGCTCCAATTTTGGGGGGAGTTATGGACATGCCGTTTTGACAAATGTAAATGGGGGGATAATGGGGGTCCTTGACCGGAGCGACTCAATGTGTACGTTAAAATTATCTTAAACTTGTTGTAAATACCTGTACAAAATTTTACGGCTGAACTAGCGTTCTTTCAAAAGTTATGGAGCTTTTAAAAAAGGTCTAAAATGAAAACATTGTTATTTATGTTCTATTCTAACGCCGAAATATTCAATTGAACTCTAATGTGTTATATATCATTGCAAAGATAATTTTATGTAGTTCTTTTCATTCTCAGACCATTTTTCTTTATCTCTTACTGTTTTTGAAATAATCGCAAAAAACCGAAAAAAATGCCCGCCTTTCCCCTCTTTTTTTTTAAGGTTGCTGACCCCCGATCGGTTGGGACTTTCTGTGCCATCATCTCGGGACCATCCCCAACCATAATCAAAAAAAATTTCCGATGTAGGATTTTTGCCGTTCGATGGCCATATTTTGGTCCAATTTTCTTAGACTATATTTGATCTTTGCATTGGTGTAAAATGCATGTACAAGGGTCTTAGGCCATAATCTATTAATAGATAAATTTTGTATAATATTTGTTAGGTTTAAGTATATATAGTACAATAAACGCGCTGCAAAGTTAGTGTCCGATTTATCCTTTAAAGAGTTCGTGTTTTCTTTTAAGATTCGCCCCTATTCCCCTTTGTACTATTTTTCATACACTTTGCTGTTTCTTCCGCCATCGATAAGCTCCTCTACGCTGAAGTTGATAGGATACTTGCGATGGGAGTAACCGAAGAGTCGAATAGCTCATGGGCGTCGCCAGTTACCTTGGTGGTAAATTAAATGAGGTGACTGTTAAGGATGCATATCCACTACCTTTAATTGATGGTATACTTAGTCGTCTTCCGAAGGCAGAATTCATCACCAGTCTCTACCTTAAGGACACCTTCTGGCAGATCCCGTTGGAGGAGGGGTCGAAGGAAAGAACAGCCTTTACTGTTTCTGAATGACCCCTCTATCAATTTATCACCATGCCGTTTGGGTTGTATAATGCACCCCAAACCATGCAACGGTTAATGGATCGAGTGATACCTGCCTATTTACGTAACGAAGTTTTCGTCTACTTAGACGATTTACTCCTGGTGTCAGAGCCTTTTGAAAAACATTTAATGCTTCTACGGGAGGTAGGGTTGTGTCTTCGGCGCGCTGGTCTGACTATCAATGTCGAAAAAAGTCGGTTTTAATGAAGGAAGTCAGTTACTTAGGACAGTAACTGTCAGTTACTTAGGACAACCCCCCGCGTGGAAGGGACCTTGACGCGGTGCGGGGGCTTAGCGCTGCATACTGACCGAACACAGGACAACTAGGACAGTATACTTACAAATGACATAACAGAACTTAAACACACAGCCAACTAACATCTTCCAAATCCTAAACCTAAAGTGTAATGCGATCCGTGCCGATGGGTGAATGGCACCAGGGACAAATGGTGTCACAAACGGAGCTTCTGAGGAACCGGGCGAAACCTCAGAATATCCAGCCTTGCGTGCTTAAGGGGTCACTGAGCACGTGTACCTCTTTTTACCGCCATACTCGTGGGACCAAAAATGGATACCGAAAAAACAACAACACAAACAACCAAACACACAAAAAGGGGAGAACCAAACCAACCCGCCCAATCTGAAGGAAATGGTTCATCCATAAGCCAGTCAGCGGAAGGCAAGGAAGGTATGTCCCAACCCTTGAACACACCCTCTCAGGGAAGTGCATCCTGCACAAGACCAGAGAGGTTCGACGCGACGTTTTAAATACAACTACAAAGATGGGCCAACTAACCCTCAAAAACAGAAAACCAACGCTTTCTGGAGCCCAACGACGGAAGATCGCCATTGAAAAAGCGTGGGAAAGGGGTGAACCCATAAGGCCGCGACATAAGCGGTCCCAGGGAAAATCCCAAGACCTGACTGCAGGGCCCAAAAACAACCCCCCCAAAAGAACAAGGTCAGAATCTCAATCTCCCGCAGAAGGAGCAGAGAAAAAACGGCCAAATACCGGGCGTAGAGAAACTCCGTCGACAAAACCCGGTCCCTCAGGAGTAGCATAAGGGAGTACTTTTAAGGAAGCCCTCTGCTCCCTCAAAATGGCTGTGGTCCTGGACAGTTACCTAGCTGAAAAACTAACCACTGAGCAGGCAAAGGACATTCAGCGGGCTATCGTGACAGAGGTATTTAAGTGTGAGCCATCCAAAGCTTCGCTAATAGCTACCCGGACAAGGGCGTCCTTTACGTAACCTGCGCAAATCAGGAAGCCAAGCACTGGTTAAAGGTCACAATACCTTTCATCAACCCATGGGAGGGAGCAATCCTTCGCGTGGGCGATGCGAGGGAAGTGGTCAAAACCAGCAAAATAATGTTTCGGATTCCGAATACGGACGTAGTTGGTACGGAGGATCCGAAGCAGATCCTGACGCTCCTCAAGACCCAAAACCAGGGGCTGAACACCGAGGAATGGAATGTCGTCGCATCCACGAAAGATAAAACCGGACTGAATCTGGTCGCCTGGATCGACGAAACTAGCCGGAAGGCGCTGGAGGCTAGAGACCACACAGGTTACTTTGGCCTAAACCAAATAACCTTTAAGGCGATATCCAAGCGGTCTCATGATGCTGAAGGTGGTCCAAATCAATCTTCAGCACAATAAAGCTGCAACCGAGGCACTAAGCCGCCTCATCGCAGCCGAGGGTCTGGATATAATCCTTATCCAAGAACCTTGGCTGTATAAGGGCAAAGTAGCCGGTAGTAGCCGATACGAACAAAAGGGGTGAGTATCTTTATGATTTCATAATCAAAGAAAACCTTGAAATTCTAAATAAGGGTACTGAGCCCACTTTTGTAACAACACGTCGAAGAGAGGTCATTGACATTACTTTAGCCACCTTCAACGTATCCCCGAACGTCCGCCATTGGCGGGTTTTACCCGAACCATCGCTATCGGACCACAGATACATAAGTATGGAAATCGACAAAGTTGATAAGCCAACTGAACTGTATCGAAATCCGAGAAAAACAAACTGGGACCTCTACAGAGAGCGCCTGACCATCAAACTGAATGAAATTCCCAGACACATTTGTGTGGAGGCTGCAGCGGATCAACTGCAAGCCGCAATAAAAACCTCCTTCGAAAAGAGTTGCAGGTTAACGAGACGACACACCAATGCGAAATGCAAATGGTGGAACTCGAACCTGAACATTCTGCGTAAGAAGACACGTAAGCTTTTCAACGTAGCCAAAAGAACTGGGGATTGGGACACATACCGCTGCACCCTAACCCAGTATAGCAAAGAAATTAGGAAAGCCAAGAGGGAATCCTGGAGGAAGTTCTGCGAAGAAATAGAAAACTTGCATGAAGGAGCGAGACTCCAGAAGATTCTAGCCAAGGATCCAACAAACCCCATCGGAACACTTAACAACTCCGATGGAAACCAAACAAAAACAGGTAAGGAGACCCTGGAAGTCCTTCTAGGGTCTCACTTTCCTGGATCAACGATAACATCGGAGCGCACAGACCAGTTGGATGAAAACTCCCTTTTTCTCAGGGCTAACAAAGACGACTGGCGGATTGCGAACCAAATAGTAACTTATAATAGGGTGGAATGGGCGATCAACTCTTTCGAACCCTACAAATCACCAGGACCAGACGGTGTCTACCCAGCCCTGCTTCAGCAGGGTCTTACGACCCTGGCTCCGCTTTTACTAAGACTATTCAGAGCCAGCATAGCCTTAGGATACATCCCAATCACTTGAAAGCAGGTAAACGTAGCATTTCTGGCAAAGCCGGGGCGTGACCAAACCCTAGCGAAATCGTATAGACCAATAAGTCTAACCTCCTTCCTACTTAAGTCATTGGAAAAGCTCGTCGATAAACATATCAGGGAAAGGTGCCTGTCGCTTTTCCCGTTGCACCCAAACCAACATGCTTATCAGACAGGGAAATCATGTGAATCAGTACTACACCATCTAGTTGGGAAGATTGAGACCACATTAGAAATCAAAGAAATAGGGGTCGCGGCTTTCCTAAATATAGAGGGGGCCTTCGACAACTCTTCCTTTGAATCTCTTGTACACGGCGCCTCGAGTCATGGAGTTCAAAACACCCTATGTCGGTGGATAAAATCAATGCTTCAAGGACGACAAGTACATGCAAAATTATTCGGTGAAACGATGTATACAGCTGTCCTCAAAGGTTGCCCACAGGGGGGTATACTTTCACCCCTCCTGGGGAACTTTGTAGTGGACAGCCTACTGGTCCAGCTAAATAATACTGGCTTGTATACCCTAGGATATGCCGATGACATCAGCATCCTTATAAGGGGAAAATATCCAGGAGTTATTTCTGAACTCATGCAACAAGCTCTAACCCAAGTGGAGGATTGGTGTAGGAGGGTAGGCCTATCGGTCAATCCCGCCAAAACAACACTAATAACCTTCAGTCGCAAATACAACTTGGAAGGGCTCAACGCTCCAACATTATTCAACCAACAACTGCAGTTTACGGAGGTAAAATATCTGGGAGTCCAGGGCCGGCTTTAGGTGTAGCGGCGCCCGGGGCGAACTTCAAAGAAGCGCCCCTTATGGTTTCTATACACGAAAAAAATTGCAATAGAAGTTGAACTTCAACGTTCTATGGAAATGTTTTTCTCCATTGCCCCGCCGGCCGCCATTGAGACTATCCACTTTAACTGTTTTTAACTTCCCCTTAATTTTCCTCTGTTTCCCAATCAATATTGATTGCTTAAAGCGAACAGAAAAGTATGCCTCTATCCATTTACATTTGTTCATAATTCGTCCTCGAAAATCATTATTTCGTTAATATTATAAAAAAAAAAAAACAAATTTTGTGTAAGCAAGAGTAGATCTATTGCAGGATCTGCGGTAGTTTTCATTTTTAAATTTTAAAATCAAACCACAAAATACTTTGTCAGTTTAATAATAGTTCAAAAATAAAAACAGGCAATCTCACATCGCAGAAACATAGGAACCATACATCTTAGCTCACATTCATTATATTGAATGGGAAGACGATAGCAAATCCCAAATCCCATCAATTTGATGGTATGTACCAAATTCAGTCAGTATCGATTTTACGTATAGTAGGTAGTCCATATTTTTCAAAACATTAATTGATTTCATTTTTTAATTTCAACCGTGGTTATAAATGGTTGGTTCGGGAAACCTGGCTTTTTTGCATTACTGCAGGTTACACTATGTAGGTACCACCGGTTCATTTTTGAATTATCAACATTTAAACGTTCATTAAGTTAATAATTTTGCAAATACGTTTATAAACTTTTCTATTTTTAAGCAGTTTTTGTAAATTTAATTAAGCGAGCAAAGACAACAATAGGTGTGTTTTTTTAGTTATCCCGTGTAGGTTTGGGCAACGAAACTCCATATAAAAAAATGCCAGCTGATCCACCTGTCATTTTTTTATATGAAGTTTCATTACCCAAACCTACACGGGCTGTAGTAAAAAACGAACCTAATGATTGCTCTAAAATGCAATACCTACATACATATCCAAAAACTTTACTACATACATAAATATCAATAAACGTAAGTGGCGCCACAGACCCTCCGATCGATCGGCCAGATTTTTTGATTGCGAGATAAATCGGAAGGTGTATGGGACCATTGGATTAAATTTTTTTTATTTAACGTGTGGAACGTATTGCCAGTGCAATTTTCCGTACAAGCTGTCATGACAATTATGTGTTGCTCAGTTGCTGATTTTTGACATAAACCTGTGGTCGTTCTTCATACTGTGGTTGTGGCGGTCATTCTCCATCAAAAGTAGCAATGGATGTCCATCTTCCATCGCCAAAAATTATATAATTTTCGCTATTTGGTGTTCTGTCTTGTGGACCGTGAGACCGTCAATTTCAGATTGCCCGATAAATTGCCTAATGTATGTGCTGTATGGGCGACAGATCGATTGTGGGCCCAATCGATCGGCCGAGAAATCGTCAGGTTTGTGGCGCCCTTAAGTTTAATAAAGACCAAAGCATAAGCATAATCCAGAAATTGCATTTCCACATAGAAAATATTGATGATGATGGTTCGAAAACGAATGTGCTTATTAGAATTGTGTACTGCTTTTTCTTAATTAAAGGTTACATGTATCTTTGGAACGCAGTCAATTCCTGAAGTGGTAATTTGATATTATGAGATGACCTCCCAACTAAATTCCTAGCTATTCTATAAAGATACAGGTGACATTTTGTGTCGTGAGTGAACGTTGTGGAATTGCACATAGAATACTTGTCGCAGGTCTGCCTTTGTATAGAAATATCCCGTTAACTTGTGGTTAGAACACGCGTGAAATTGATGGCATTATATACATTCATACTTGGATGGTCGGGTACTATGGCCTGCATTAGTATTCTTACATCATACTAATTCAGCAGTTAAAAAAAATATAATTTCTTAAGCAACAAACAAATTCGTAAAAATAAATTAAACTAAAAATACGGGTTTCGGCGCCTCTAAACCTGGCGCCCGGGGCGACCGCCCCGCTCGCCCCACCCTAAAGCCGGCCCTAGGTAGTCACCCTTGATAACAAACTCACGTGGAACAAGCAGCTGCAAAACACAATTGCAAAAGGCAAACAGACCCTATATGCAACTAAAAGAGCAATAGGAAAAACGTGGGGGTTAAAACCACGAATGATACACTGGATATACGAAGCTGTGGTCAAACCCCGTCTGACCTATGGCTCCATAGTCTGGTGGACTAAAATCAAGCAAAAACAACAGCAGCGAAGTTGGGATCAGTACAGAGACTGGCCTGCGCAAGCATACCCGGCGCCATGCGCAGTGCACCAACTTTAACTCTAGAGAAACTACTAGACCTGCCACCACTGGACCTCAAAATCACAGAAGAGGCTAGACTCGCAGCGTACAGACTCCAATCATCGAACATGTGGACACCACAAAGGGTAGGACACTGTACGATCACAGAAATCATTGCAAACCCAATCCTAGATATGGGCAGCGACTATACCCCGGCCATGTACACCTTCGACTCCAACATCCAAACCTCAACGGTTAGGGAAGACTGGAGTAAATGGAACGACAACCATCTATCAAATCACATTGTGTGGTACACTGATGGGTCGAAGACAGACGAAGGAACAGGGGCAGGAGTCTATACTAAAACCAACAACTATAGTATCTCCAAACCCCTAGGTAAATATACAACTGTCTTCCAGGCAGAACTTATAGCCATAAACCTTGCAGCAGGGGAGAGTACTCGAAAGGGATATACTAATAGGACCATATATATTCTCTCCGACAGTCAAGCTGCTATAAAAGCAATTGCAAATCCCAAAACAACCTCTAAATTGGTTTGGGAATGCCAACAAAATCTCAAAAACCTAGCAATCCGAAACAAAGTAACTCTGAAATGGGTGAAAGGACAAAAGGGGATCGAAGGAAATGAGAAAGCGGATGCCCTTGCAAGAGAGGATTCCCAACCACCCTTAACTGGTCCTGAGCCTGCAATCGGGATCAGTAAATCTACTGCCAGAACCGTTGCTAGACGGATCGAGGATAAATTCCAAGACCGATGGAGACTCGCTGAGGGGCTCAGGCATAGCAAGCGCATGCTGGAATCTAACTGGCATACCAGCTGCACCTAAGCCCTCAGTCTTAGTAAAACGAACCTCAGGGCAGTGACAGGCCTTATAACCGGTCATTGCACCCTACGGATGGTCGGGTACTATGGCCTGCATTAGTATTCTTACATCATACTAATTCAGCAGTTAAAAAAAATATAATTTCTTAAGCAACAAACAAATTCGTAAAAATAAATTAAACTAAAAATACGGGTTTCGGCGCCTCTAAACCTGGCGCCCGGGGCGACCGCCCCGCTCGCCCCGCTCGCCCCACCCTAAAGCCGGCCCTAGGTAGTCACCCTTGATAACAAACTCACGTGGAACAAGCAGCTGCAAAACACAATTGCAAAAGGCAAACAGACCCTATATGCAACTAAAAGAGCAATAGGAAAAACGTGACGTGGGGGTTAAAACCACGAATGATACACTGGATATACGAAGCTGTGGTCAAACCCCGTCTGACCTATGGCTCCATAGTCTGGTGGACTAAAATCAAGCAAAAAACAGCAGCAGCGAAGTTGGGATCAGTACAGAGACTGGCCTGCGCAAGCATACCCGGCGCCATGCGCAGTGCACCAACTTTAACTCTAGAGAAACTACTAGACCTGCCACCACTGGACCTCAAAATCACAGAAGAGGCTAGACTCGCAGCGTACAGACTCCAATCATCGAACATGTGGACACCACAAAGGGTAGGACACTGTACGATCACAGAAATCATTGCAAACCCAATCCTAGATATGGGCAGCGACTATACCCCGGCCATGTACACCTTCGACTCCAACATCCAAACCTCAACGGTTAGGGAAGACTGGAGTAAATGGAACGACAACCATCTATCAAATCACATTGTGTGGTACACTGATGGGTCGAAGACAGACGAAGGAACAGGGGCAGGAGTCTATACTAAAACCAACAACTATAGTATCTCCAAACCCCTAGGTAAATATACAACTGTCTTCCAGGCAGAACTTATAGCCATAAACCTTGCAGCAGGGGAGAGTACTCGAAAGGGATATACTAATAGGACCATATATATTCTCTCCGACAGTCAAGCTGCTATAAAAGCAATTGCAAATCCCAAAACAACCTCTAAATTGGTTTGGGAATGCCAACAAAATCTCAAAAACCTAGCAATCCGAAACAAAGTAACTCTGAAATGGGTGAAAGGACAAAAGGGGATCGAAGGAAATGAGAAAGCGGATGCCCTTGCAAGAGAGGATTCCCAACTACCCTTAACTGGTCCTGAACCTGCAATCGGGATCAGTAAATCTACTGCCAGAACCGTTGCTAGACGGACCGAGGATAAATTCCAAGACCGATGGAGACTCGCTGAGGGGCTCAGGCATAGCAAGCGCATGCTGGAATCTAACTGGCATACCAGCTGCACCTAAGCCCTCAGTCTTAGTAAAACGAACCTCAGGGCAGTGACAGGCCTTATAACCGGTCATTGCACCCTACGGAAACATCTGCATACAATAGGGATCTACACACAAGACCAACTATGCCGCCTCTGTAACGAAGATGAGGAATCAGCCTCGCACGTTATTTTCGAATGTCCCGCTCTTATGAGCTGGAAACAAAACTTCTTTGGGGCTCAAACCACCAGTATGGGTGCACCCAAAGTTAACCTGGTTAACTTTCTTCTAAACCTTTTACGTAGGACAGAGCTCATAACCTGAAATTTTCTCGCTTAAAGTAGGTACTAACATCGTCAGTTCACGTGAAATCCATGCAAATACTGTCAAAATTTTGATGATCGTGAAATCGAATTCGCTTGGTGGTACTCACTTCACATGAAAGTCTCCACGCCCGTTTTTGACATTTCGCCAGCGAAAATAATGCATTTGCACTTCATTTCACAATGAAAACATGTCATCGACAATCAATCAGAACGCGAGTGAACATTTATCTTACATTGAGTGAATAAAAAGCAAGTCTCCACGGCACCGTTTTCACGGGAGACATATATGCAAGTTTTTCGCCCGGTGAACTCAGTACACAGTACGAAATCGATTTAGAATCTCATTATTTCCGTTCCGATTCATATCTTAAACTGGTCAACCAAATTGCTACTAATCATAATCCTGACCTTATTGTGATTGACGGGTTGGTATATAAATGGACCGAGCATTTGACTGGAAACGATGTCCAAGAAGCCTTCGCATGGAAATTATGGATTCCAAGTGAAATCACTGCCGATTTAATTCGTCGAGCGCATGACAATCCTTTGTGTGCACATGGTGGCTTGCAAAAGACTTTATACCGTTTGAGACTTTTTTATTTTTGGCCTAGGATGGTTAAAGATGTTCGAGACTTTTTTTCTGCTTGTGAGATTTGCAAAACTTCTAAATCCCCTAATACAGTTCTCCAGCCTCCCATGCAAGGACACTTTACTTCAGAGCGTGTCTTTCAAATGCTTTATATGGATCTTACCCACGATCCAATATAGGTGCTATATTACTACTGGACCATATGTCCAAGTTTGTATTTATTGAACCGATACGGAAATTTACGGTGGATATTCTGATTAAGTGGCTAGAGGCAAGAATATTTCATGTATTCGGTGTGCCTGAAAGTATTGTTACCGATAACGGAGTACAATTTAAATTGGTGTCTTTCAATGCATTACTGGATAAATACGGCGTTAAACATTTTTACACAGCGCTTTATTCACCGCAGGCTAACGCCTCGGAGCGGGTTAATATATCAATTCTCGCTGGAATCCGCGCATATTTGGGATCTAATCAATAGAATTGGAATGTGAATTCGTCAGCGATAAATTGTGCATTGCGATCCTCTCTTCACTCCGTTATTCAGTGTTCTCCGTACATGGCTGTATTCGGTCAAACCATGGTAACCAATGGGCAAACCAACTCTCTGTTGAGGAATTTAGATCTCGTGTCCTTCCTTTCCCCTTGATAAAAACGACAGTCTTTCGCTTCTGCGACAGCAGATACATGGACATATCCTGCGCTTCATAAGATAGGTCATCGATATAACCTACGATCTCGCGCAATTGATTTCGAGCCTGGCGAAATAGTATATAGGCGAAACTTCGCTCAAAGTAAAGCCGCAAACGACTATAACTTGAAATTGGACATGAAATTCCTTAGATCCAAATCGTGAAGAAGGTTGGGAATAGACGCTATCTACTAAGTGACGATCAGGGGAAACATGTAGGAATATTCCATACAAAGGACTTCGAAAAATAGCTTCAGGCCTTTTCGCAAGGTAACACCTCGCTAAAATGCCTGTGTTGTTACATTCGCTAATTTTTTAAATTTGTTCCCGCCTGAAAAAAAACTAAAAAAATAAAAATGTTGACCTGCACTGTACCTCTGAAACGGTTCGGACCGGACAGAGATACAGTGCAGTGAATGATATAGAAACGGGGGTCTGTTTAAGCAACGCCGTCTAGATATTAACAACGCCGTCTATATATTAAGGCCGCAATGTAGAATCATAGACGTCAAATTCGCAGTTCACATTGTCGTCATCATCTCAAGTAGTGACGTCATGGTGGCCATATGGCATTTAGCCAGTGGCTTGTTACTTTTTATTTATCTGTGCGGTTGTACGATGGCAGCACCGCCGTCGAAACGTTTTACGTACTTACTCGTTTTTTTCCTACAATATCCGTACTATCTATTCGCGATCACAAATAAACTGATTGGTATCCCTAAATGGGGAAATCTTTCACTCTATGACACATTCTCCATGCACTACATTTTGAGTATAAAAACTTCTGCACACTGTCAATAACCCACATAACCACTATCTCTTTAATTAATTGTTTGCCGTTCAAACAACACATTTTCTAAACGAAACTCGCGAAAAAAAGTACACTCGCCCGTCTGTGTGCCACTTTGTAATGTTTAGTCTCACTGCCTTGTTCTTGCTGTTGATGACGTGCTTATGTTTGTTTCTGTTTTTTTTTTGCAGCCGTCAATAAATTGAATACGGATCCATGGCGTCATTATCCAGCTGAGTTGCGGCCTTGATGTATCTAGATGGCGTTGATATTAAGGCCGCAATGTAGAATCTTAGACGTCAAAATCAGCTTATAGTTTTAGGTTATGTTCGCCAATGTTGCACTGTTTTGTTTTTGCTTTTTATTACGTCACTACTTGTTTTTGTTTGTTCGTGTAAATAAAAAATTTAAGAGCTAAACTATGACGGCATTGTCCAGCTGAGTTGCGGCTATGATATATCTAGATGGCGTTGGTTTAAGTCGTTGGCGATGTAGCACGCGTTTTTTTTGGAGGTGCAATAAGAATTTGGTTACGAAGAAGGCGGGAAAAGTGAAGTGACCGAGTTGGTCAAAATTTTCAACCGACAGAAAGAAGCAGTGCCCGTTTTTTCTATAAATTTAAATATTAGCAGATTTTGTGGTAACGTGTTGTGCCATATATTTAATTAGTTTCAGCACGTGCATTCCATGAGTGCTTAAGCGGATTCCCTTCCCCACCCATTCCAGGTGAAAAGAGTTAACCTCATTTTGAGTTTTCTTAAAGGGCGGTTCCAGACTAATATAATATAGTTTAATACCTTTTTCGGCCGAATGGAACCGCATGGTCGAGTAATCATTTTTCTTTGTGTGGGTATAGGAGGCCGGGGTCCGCCACCAATGCATCGGGGTGCTTTTACTAGCTGTTGCCATCTTAGTATATTTCCAATATTTTTTTTCTTTCTAGTTTTTTTTCGGGTTTCCCATGCATTTGAGTATCTTCTTTTAATGGGAGTGGACTGGGGCTACATGCGGCAACTTCCCACCCCATTTCTCTCGACTCAGAGCTACAGCGAGCACATGCCGACGCTTAGCCTGTAGAGAAGCCATTTTGACTTTTGTCCTCTTACCTTCACGGTACCCTGGCTTGGCTTCGTCCATTTTCGACATCTTGGATGTCAGGTCCATATATCACAGTCTCGTAATAATACTGGTAATTATTCCTTTATTGTTTTTACCAAACACCAAAATGTACTAGCTGGGTATATAGCCATACCAAATGTTTATTATATTTTCCAGGTTCAGAAAACTGACCTAATAATAAACTCCCTTGAGCATAAATAACAATCATACGTTTTTTATCGATTGAATAATTATATTAGATTTATGATGTTTTGTATTATTACCAATCAATAAATTTGCTTATCATAAATGATTCAAATACCATAGTACTGGCGAAAAATAACTATTTAAAGAGAATGAGTATATTACTTGTGGATAACCATTTATTCACCGTTTTATGTATCCCGTCAGAAACACCTGTTAATATTTTCGCCACTATGTTTTTTCACTTCACTTGCACGTAAGCTTTTTCATATCCTTTTCAGTCAACGGCTCGAGAATAACTATATTGCCAATGATTCATTGGGTGTGTTCACGACCACTTCGCTAAGTACATTTCGCTTAGAAAAATATAGCGATTTCTGGTTAAGGTACTCTCCACTAGACGGAACTCAGCGTTTCTCAAACGTAGCGCCATGGTCTCTACTATCACCGCCGTCTATATATTAAGGCCGCAATGTAGACTCGTAAACGTCAAATCCGCAGTTAAAATTGCATTGCATTGTTGTTGCCTCTTACGACATTGTTGTTGTTTGCCCGTGTTCGACGAACAATTCAATACGGATCCATGACGTCATTGTACAGCTGAGTTGCGGCTATGATATATCTAGATGGCGTTGCTACTATGCGCAAAATGTCTACACTTTTCAACCAAGTAGCCATATAATGGAATAGATGGCGGGAAAACAAATTTGAAAATTATGACGAAATAGATTGTTACAAAAATGTAGCGCAAATTATGCTTATCTACATATTTTTTATGATTCTTGTCATGATAATGTGTCCTTTGACATTAGTGTTACATTATATTCAGACACCATTTTTGACGCTCACTTGTGGGTGAATGCACTCATTCATTTCCAATTCTAAACGTCTACGTTCAATGTACAGTTTGTGACTAAAATCCATATTAGGAATCCTAATTTTAGAACTGTTCTAAATGAGAAATTCAATGGGGTTTGTTATGAAAATTTTCCGTCCTACGAAACAGTCCAGGACTTATCCAATTGAATGTAATTTCAGAACATAATGAATACAATCATTCTTGAGGATGTATTTTATAATAGTGAGTGGCCTGCTTTTTTCATTCAGGAATATTGTGGACAAATTGACTACGTCGCCAACTTTCTGTTGGGTGTAAGGTAAGCATGTTTGGAACTATCACGGAGAATTGTTGAATACTCATTATTTCACGTATACAGGGTGTCCGGAAACTGCCGCATAAACGCACCGGATTATGATTCCTCAGTTGATTTCCAGCAAAAAAGTTGAACGGAACATACCCCTCAGCTTAACCCTTTAGATGCCACAGGCTTTTAAAGATTTTTGAAAAAATAATTTTCTTGCACGACTTAAAACCTAATATCTGCAAAGCTAGACCAGCTAGAATCGTGAAATAAAATTATTATTACAACCAACAAATTTACCTGTAAAACAAAACTAACCAGACTAAAATCGGACAAGAGGTTTGGTTTTTACAAATTTGCGTGATTTGACCCAAAAACAATTTTTTTTTCCATCTCAATTTTCTTGTGCTTGTACGATTCCTTTAAAAATTGGCGCATAGTCTTACGATCATATCTTTCTTACATCATTTTGATCTAGCTCTATTACTTCTTACAGTTTTTATACGTTAAGTGTAGAAAACTAGGGTTAATTTTAGCTCGAATTCAATACAATTCAATTCACACTGCCCCTAAAGATCTGCAATTGGTAAAATCTATTCAAAGTATGTCGAAATCGAGCCAAAAGTAACCCTAGTTTTCTGCACTTAAGGTACTAAAACTGTTAGAAATAATGGAGCTAGAGTAAAATGATGTAAAAAAGATATGATTGTAGGACTATGCGCCAATTTTTAAAAGAATCGTACAAGCACCTTACCTTGACAAAAGTTGGAGAAAATTGAGATGGGAAAAAAGATTGTTTTTGGGTCAAATCACGCAAATTTGATTTTCAAGCTCTGTAAAAACCAAACCTCTTATCCGATCTTAATGTGGTTAGTCTTATGTTACAGGTAAATTTGTTGGCAGTAATAATCATTTTATTTCACTATTCTATTAGATATTAGGCTTTAAGTCGTGCAAGGAAATGATTTTTTCAAAAATCTTTAAATGCCTGTGGCATCTAAAGGGTTAAGCTGAGGGGGTATGTTCGTACAACTTTTTTGCTGGAAATCAACTGAGGAATCATAATCCGGTGCGTTTATGCGGCAGTTTCCGGACACCCTGTATAGTAACAAAGTAATGTATGTAATGACCTTTTATTGAAATTGAAACCAAAGTCCTTGATGTGGTATGACCTATGACGTAGGTATGGATAAAGTATGAAATTAAGTAGGTGGTATAAATACCTAAATACATAAGGACAAGCATTACCTATATGAAAACATTAACGAATGGGATTAACAGACATACCATCTGATATAATATCATAATAATTATTAAACAAATATACATAACGCAATATACATACCTATATCCATATAAACGAGTCGGTCAAAAACATATTTGGTCACATTTAGGATAAATAGGGTGGCTTATTTAAATATACATATGGGCCCTTTTATTTGAAAGTGGTACAAGTCTATTTTTGACGAAAATGAGTAAATGGCATTTTTAAATACACTGAGCTTCAATGAAACCGGGCCACGCGGTAAGCGCGAACTCTAATAAAAACAGGCAAATCGTTTGTAATGTGAGTTAACGGTACTTCAGATAAAAATCATAGTCATTTGAATTGCCATTAAATGCACTTTCTGTAGATATAACTTTCATAGTTGTAAATTTCATACTTACAGAAAAAATTGAATTTGAGTTCGAAAGTTGCGAGTGGCCCGATTTTTGTGAAGCCGAGTGTACATGGTAATATGCACCTACTATATATTCAGAATACCGTACCAATTCATGTACACTACGAAATAATTAGTGCAAGCTTACTGAAAAATCTAATGGCTCATATGTTTTATTTGAAAATGGTACAAGTCCACTTTCCATAATACGACTACAAAACGGTCTCTATATCTTTTATTTTTTGGCTTGAAATTAAAATATGTATATTAACTGCATTTTGTTATCCAATAATTATATTCAGCGCCATGTGTATAATTTCATCATCATCAATGTGGCACGGTAGCCCGACGTCCGGCTTTGGCCGCCTGAATCGTTGACTGCCAATTGTCGCGGTTACGGGACCTTGTCCTCCAGTTTCGGAAGCCCAGCAGCTGGTGGGCAGCACCTACGGAGTTCTCCCAGCGAGCTCTCGGTCGTCCACGCAACCTCGCTCCGTCAAATCGTTGTGTGTTCATCACTTTCTTTGGCATGCGATTATCGTCCATCCGTTGTACATGCCCCGCCCATTGCAGACGATTTTCGATACTTCCAGCTCATCGTACAATTGAAACAACTCATGGCTGTACCGGATACGCCATTGCTCTCGCTCGCGAACGGCCCCGAAAATTCGCCGAAGGACCCTTCGTTCGAATCGGTCTAGCAAAATTTCGGAGGCTTGGGTAAGGGTCCATGTTTCGCAGCCATAACATAGCACGGGTCGGATTATCATTTTGTACACGCGGAGCTTCGTGTTCCTGTGCGCAAGTTTCGAATTAATTATAGGGAGGACCGAGAAATATGTCTAGTTGTATCCGTCGCTTAATTTCGTCGGTTTCGTTGGCGTCCTTTGATAACTTACAACCCAGATAGTTGAAGTTGTCTAAATACTCGATATTAAGGTCCCCCACTGTGATGCTTGAATTTGCTGGCGTCCTTGTTTTCGATTGCATCATGGCCTTTGTTTTGCTTTCGTTGATATATGTAGTCTCAACTTCCTTTGCGGCGTTATTGAGGTTAAGCAGAAGGCTTTCTGCATCACCCAATCTTCGAGACATAATGTTGATATCGTCGGCGTACGCTACTTATTGAGTCGACTTGATGACTAGCGTTTCGTTGCTGTCCATATTCATGGCTCGAACTACATACCCCAAAGCAAGGTTGAAGAGCGTCGGCGCCAGCCCATCGCCCTGCTTGAGTCCAGTACGAGTTTCAAATAGGTCAGTGAGTCGGTTCTGCACTCTGACCTGCGCGACGGTATTAGTCATCGTCATCCTTGTGAGTCGCACTAACTTTGCCGGTATACCAAAATGAAGCCAAATGTTGTGCAGTACACTTCGTTCGATACAGATCGACAAAGATTTGGTATACGTCGATGTTATATTCCCAACACTTTTGGAGTAGTAGCTTCACTGTGATAACCTGATCGGTCGCTGAACGAGCATTTCTGAAGCGGCCTTGATACTAGCCAATGATTCGTTCTGCGTACGGATTAATTCTCTTTCCAGAATTTTCGATAAAATCTTATAGGTCGTACAAACTAATGATATGCCCCTGTAATTCTCACACTTGTCACTTTTTTTTGTGGATTGGGCAGATTATGCTTTTTCGCCAATCTTCGGGGATTACCTCGTCGTTCCATATTTTCAGCAGTAGCACATGTATAGCGTTGGTCAGGCACGTTCCACCATGCTTCAGCAGTTCTGCTGGGATCTCGTCAGCACCGTACGCTTTATTACTTTGAAGCGACTGTATGACGAGACTCACCTCCTCTACTGTTGGGGTAGAACGGGAGGGCCTGATTCGGCTAACTGCTCAAGAGCTGGCTCCGCGGGGGATGTTGATGGTGCATTTAGGAGCTCTTCAAAATGCGAGGCCCATCGTTTGTTGACGCTTTCGATGTCGCTGATGATGTTACCATCCTTGTCCTTACATAGGCTTGTCCTGGGCTGATATCCGTTCTTGATATTAATTATAAGTTTGTACGCCTGTCTAATGTTCTTACTGGCTAATCTTTGGTTTATTTGCTGTAACTGCTCGTCAAAATGTTTGCGTTTCTTACGTCTAAATTACTTATTATTAGATACTCGCCGAAGTTCGTTGTATCTTTCTTTCTTGGCTCGGGATGCGCGTTGTGTGTATTGGCGATAGGCTTCATTTCTCGCCTCGAGTCCCTGCATTCATCGTCGAACCAGTCTGTGCGTCTATGCTGGCCTTTATAACCCACGACCTATGATTTAATGTTGTCTTTGAGCTCCTCTCAGAACTCATGGATGCCTAAATTTTTAATGTTATCAAGCATGGGCGACAGGTTTTTCCTCAAGTGCTGTAGTATACGCAGTCGTCGTGGCATCAGCAACTTCGAAGATCTTGGCAGGGATTCTCTTTAGGTGCATCGAAGAGTTTCTGCAGCTGTAGGTTGTCTTCAGCAAATAGTGATCGGAGTCACAGTTGACTCCTCGATAAGATCAAACATCTAACACATTAGAAGCCCATCTCTTGTTGATCAGTACGTGGTCGATCTGGTTCACGGTGTATTCCAGGTCTGCTTACGGATTCAGCGATCAGGGGAACTTGGAGAGCTTATGACAAGGTTTCTGCCACTCCCGATATCGATAAGTCGCTGACCGTTCTTGTTGTTTTCGTCGTGGGGGCTGTGACCTCCAGTATGCCAGTTTTTGCTTCCGACTTTGGCGTTAAAGTCTGCTAGCAGCAGCTTGACGTCGTTTGATGGAGGTGGGTCGAAGAGTGTTTCTAGGTGGTTGTAGAATTCGTCCTTAATCGCGTCTTCTTTTACTTCTTTAGGGGCATTATTGAGCCAGAGATTAGCGATGCGGATCACACATAGCCACTCGTTTATGGGTTTAAAGGCGAAAACGTGGTCCTTGAGCTGCTTACTCATGATGAAAGCTACTCCAAACTCCTTGTTGCCCTCCTCTTTACCACTCGTAAAAATAGTGTGCGATTTGAACCATTTAGTTTCCTGAATTGCAACTATGCTCAGCTTGTATTGTTCTACCTGATCCAGGAAGGCCCTTAAGGCCCCCGGTCTATTCAGGAAGCTTACATTCCAGGATCCGAAAGAGTAATCAGTTGTTCGCTTGCGGGGTCGTCGTTGTTTTGAATCCGTCCAATCCGAGGCTTTTGTTTTAGGTTTCTTGACATGAAGTTTTTTTCTTAAGATAAGTTGTCGGCGCATCGCTAAACCAATGATAGGGTTTGATCGTTGAGTAAAAGCCATCATGGGCATGCCTCGAAGATGCTGCTTTAGTCGTTACATTAAACGTTTTCTGTCACCTATCACGTTAAGTAACCTGAGATGCTGCAGAAGTAAATACAGCACTCAAGCGCAGCGGTTACTCGGATAATGCGGGAAAGTAATGCCCCGTAGAGAAACATAGGAGTTGACCGGAGCCGTTCACCCTATGAAGCTCCTCCTGCAGTTATGCCACAACTGAAGAGGATATAGGAATCGGCCGGAGCCTTTACTTTCTTATCAAGTTTGTTTGTATGTGTGAGCTCACCTCACTTGTCACTAAGGTAATATTAAATCCCACCACAGCCTCACTCGCGTTAAAACGTCTTTTATCGTATAATTGAATTTAGAGTGTTAACAATTAAAAACAATTAAAAATGTCTGTTGTTAATCTCAACGAGTGCTCCTTATGCAAGAAAGACTGCAAATCAGACGAAGAATTCTTTAATTGCGAGCTATGAAAAGAGCTCAACATTCAGTATAATAATAATAATAATAATAATAATTTATTCCATTCCTTTCCATTTTAGTTACAAAAAAGAAAAAAATACAATTGGAATTACTCTCCACAATGGTAATGTCCAGAGCGTGGAGAGGAGTTTACTTATATGTACATACTAGAAAAATTTTTATGCAGATTTACATGTATTTATATTTATTATGTTTTTTTTTAAATAATTATAGAAACAAAAATATTTCAAGAAAAATTAAATTTATGCTTTTATTTTTTATGTAAGCTGTGTGAGTGTCAGAGAAGCTATCCATTTTGCAATAAGAATATTTTTAATTTACGAGTAAATTCAACATAATTGGTGGCCGCTATTATTTCCCGTGGGAGTTCGTTGTATGTTTTCGGACCAATGTATGACCAGTGTCTCATGGCCTGGGTTGTTAATTTTCTGGGTACGTACAGGAGTCGGTTTGATTCGGATCTAGTCCCAAATCCATGTGAAATAAATGTAAGAAATTCTCTTAGCATGAAGGTACGTCTAAGAATTGTACATTTGTAGATGTCATATAATTTTAGTAATGAAAGCTCTTTATATAAATGACTAACTGAGTCGTATCGCCTTTTGCCAAGTATAGCTCGTATTATGTTGTTTTGGGCAATGGTTACTGGCTGAATAATTGACGAATATATTCCACCCCATGATAATATACCATAGGATAAGACAGATTGAATCAGTGCATAATAAACCATTTTTAACACCTCAATACTAAGAACGCGCTTAAGTCTAAAAAATATGTACGTTAATCTATTTAACCGTTTCGTTAGGATAGATACTTGGTCTTTCCATTTTATGTGCTGGTCGAATTGTATACCTAGATACCTAAAAGATTTAACTTTTTCTATGTTATTATTGCACTGACATCCGGGCAATGCTAAACAATTCGCTTCATGCATTTTTATGTTCAATTCTTCAAGTGGTTGGCTATTTTCGTAGATTGAGTAGGCAATATATTTGGTTTTGTCAACGTTAAGCGATAACTTATGTCGAAGAATCCATTGTTGAACTATGGTCAGACCCCGCTCTGCTTTCTCATAGGTTTCAGTCCAGTTAGATCCTGTATAAAAAAGAGCTGCATCATCAGCGAATAAGTATATCCTACCATTTATGATTTCTTCAAGAACCGGTAGATCATTTATAAATATTAAAAACAAGAGTGGCCCTAGCACCGTGCCTTGTGGAATTCCGTATTTGCTACCCTTTAGAATAGAACTTACGGAGTTAGCAAGTCTCACCTGCTGTTTTCTTTCGTTTAGATACGACGTGAACCATTCATTGGCCAATCCTGATATACCAATTGCCTCCAGTTTTTGTATTAGAAGTTTATGTGAAACCGTATCAAACGCTTTCGCTAAATCAAGAAAAATAGTTATGGGTTTTAGTCCATTATCTAAGGAATTATAAATTTCAGATGCTACAGCATCGATAGCATCATGTGTACCTATAGTTCAGTAATATCGTGTCGATTTAGTACCATTCCGTGAAAAAAACACAGAAGTTTTTTTCTCACTGTTTCTTTATGTATTATGGGGCGCTGATTCCGAATATGAACTTTGCACCCTAAAAAAAGTGCCGCAACCTTTAAAAAAAGGGGGAAAGGGGGGCATTTTTTCGGTTTTTTGCGATTATTTAAAAAACGGTAAGAGACACAGAAAAATAGTCTGAGGAAGAAAAAAACTACATACAATTATCTTTGCAATGATATATAATACATTAGAGTTTAATTGAATATTTCGGCGTTAGAAGAGAACATAAATTAGAATATTTTCATTTTAGACCTTTTTTAAAAGCTCCATTACTTTTGAAACAATGTTAGTTCAGCCGTTAAATTTTGTATAAGTACTCATAATAAGTTCAAGATCATTTTAAGGTAAACATTGAGCCGCTCCGGTCAAGGACCCCCATTATCCCCCCATGTAATTTTTTCAAAACGGCATGTCCATAACTCCCCCAAAAATTGGAGCAGAGTGGTAAATTTTGGTTTGCTGCGATTGGAGGTCATAGTCACCCCACCCACCAAAAATCAGCTCATTCTGATGAAAACTAACGGTACCTCCCATACAAAGTGACCCAAGACAACTTTGTTCTACAGTTTATAAAATGAGTAGTACCTACTCGTACGTAGAACAAATTACTGATGGGTCACTTTGTATGGGAGGTACCCTTAGTTTTTATCCGAA
This sequence comes from Microchrysa polita, assembly GCA_949715475.1. NCBI lineage: Eukaryota > Metazoa > Arthropoda > Insecta > Diptera > Stratiomyidae > Microchrysa > Microchrysa polita. The sequence goes on from OX454415.1 coordinate 96,927,176, forward strand.
TGAGCTGATTTTTGGTGGGTGGGGTCACTATGAGCTCCAATTTCAACAAACCAAAATTTAGCACTCTGCTCCAATTTTGGGGGGAGTTATGGATATGCCGTTTTGAAAAATTTAAATGGGGGGATACTGGGGGTCCTTGACCGGAGCGACTCAATGTTTACGTTAAAAATATCTTAAACTTGTTGTGAATACTTATACAAAACTTTACGGCTGAACTAACATTCTTTGAAAAGTTATGGAGCTTTTAAAAAAGGTCTAAAATGAAAATATTCTAATTTATGTGCTATTCTAACGCCGAAATATGCAATTAAACTCTAATGTGTTATATACCATTGCAAAGATAATTTTATGTAGTTTTCTCCGTTCTCAGACCATTTTTCTGTATCTTTTACCGTTTTGGAAATAATCGCAAAAAACCGAAAAAATGCCCCCCTTTCCCCCCTTTTTTAAAGGTTGCGGCACGTTTTTTAGGGTGCAAAGTTGATATTCGGAATCAGCGCCCCAAAATACATATAACAAAATTGAGAAATAAACTTCTGTATTTTTTTCCTGACGAAAATACGATATTATTGGACTACTAGTCCTTTTTGAAATCCGAATTGTCTTGCAGTTATAATGCTATGTCTTTCTAAATAAGTCAGTAACTGTTTTTTTACTATTTTCTCTAATATTTTTGCAATGTTGGATATTAGTGATATAGGTCGGTAGTTTATTGGTAGTGTGCTATCACCACTTTTGTATATAGGAGTTATAACCGATGTTTTAAACGATTCTGGGAATATTCCCGCGGCTAGGCTTAGGTTTATAATGTGTGTCAAAGGGGGTACAATGATTTCTTTAATATCCTTTATGTGTTTGATACTAACACCGTCATAGCCTGGACTTGAGTTTCCTCCCAGCTCATCTATAATATGTGTAACATTCGTTTCAGTTACCATTCCAAGACAAAAACGATTTGACGTAGACAGAGTACGAGGTTGTACCATCTGACATATAGCATGGTTAGGGATTTGGTCAGCCATACGCTTACCCATATTGCAAAAGTGCTGATTTAATGAATTAGCGCATGTAATAGGATCATCACTTACATGCACTAATTTTTCACCAACCTTCATTGCATTAATTTCAATTCTTTTCTTTTTTGAATTTACGATTGATCCGACTTTTTCCCAAATTTTTTTTGAATTGTGTTTTGCAGCGGATATTTCCTTTTTATAATACTCATCCTTTGCTTTTCTAACTAGAAGTCTGAATAAGTTCTTGTAACGAATAAAATAGTTCTTAAGTTTTCTGTCGGTTCGATTCCCGTTAACTAATTTATATAATTTATCTTTTTTCCTAAGTGAAGTAATTAAGCCTCGGGTAATCCAGGGTTTAATGGTTGTGCATTTATGATTTGCATTAAATTTAGTATTGAAAGTAGCCTTATCAATATTTTGTTTTATTTTAGACATTAGTATTTCTGTCGCTTTGTTGACATCCAAACAAGTGTTAATTTCGGCCCAGTCCTCGTTTTGCATTAGGGAAATAAATTTGTTATGCATAAAGATTCTTTTTAATTTAGTTTTGTTTGGGTTATCGATAGTCAGTTTCGGATGAGTTAGCAAGAAAGATATTGCACGATGGTCAGTTAAATGTAAATCAAAGACTAAAGCTTTTAATGCCTCCTGATTGGGAATATTTGAGAAGATATGATCAATGCATGACGCTGTTTGATCTGCATCGGTATTATTGATGAGGGAATCGACTCGAGTTGGTATACTAATCCTGGGTAGGAATCCCCGTCTGCTCATTTGACCTAAGTATCTATTACCTATTTCATTGCGTTTTTCATCGGTTATCTCTATATTTATATCTCCAATTACTATAGACGAAGGGAGGAGGTAATTTTCAATTTCAGCCAGGAACTCATCAATACAACCAGATGGAGATCTATATAATGCTATTATGTCTACATGAACATTCTTAGATTTTATGTTTATTGACAAGTAATTACAATTCGATAATTTATGTTCTTCAACTTTAGTGATAGGGACTAGATCGTTTTTCAGATAAACTACGATGCCACTATTTTGGTTGAAGTTATTATTTGTAAAGAATAGTTTATAGTTATTAATAGAAAACAATTCATCTACTGGAAGCTCTCTGCCACCTAGCCAACATTCTCCTACTATAATGATGTCAAATTGAAATTGCAAGGTCTCTAGCATTAAGTGAAATTCATCGAAGTTTTTCTTTATGCTCCTAATGTTTAAGTAAAAACACGATACTTCTAAATCAGGTGGAAATTTAAAACTATTATAGTCTGGGACAAGTTCACAGGGAATTTCAAAATTATCAATTTCATTTAAAATATCCATAAAAGTAAGTATAATAAAGTTAAAGAATTTATATTATAGAAAGCAAATTAATTATTCCTTATCTGTTGTAAGTGTGCTGAATTCTTAATGACGATGAATCGATCGCTGTCAGTTTTTCTGGCGTATACTCGCCCATTCATTGTCCAAATGTACTTGAAATTTGTCAAACTCGATTTTGTCTGTTGTAGCAAAACCGTTGTGTGGGACGTGAGATGCTCGCCTATGTAAATATTTCCTTCGGCCAAATCTTTGCTGATCAGTTGTGTTGAGATGCCTGGGCCTTTCCTGTTGTTCTTCACCATTTGCTTGTATGAACGGATAAAGCTATCGCGAGTGAATTTACGAGTGAACTTGATGACAATTCTGGAGGATTTATTGTTGTTGGCTCTGTACACAGTATTGATATCTTGTTCATTTACATTCAGACCCACTGCACTTGAAACTGATTGGACTACCTTTACAAGATCTTCGTTAGCGGTATATGGAAAACCATTTATGATTGCACTGCTGGCTCTGTTTTCAATCGCCAATGCTATATTATCTGCTTTTAGTAGCTCAATGTCAGTTTTTAAAATGTTGTTTTCGTTTTTTAGAGTTGTAGTTTCTTTAGTTAATTCACTTAATTTTATTAAGCATTCATCGAATTTGGCTGCTATAAAGTCCATTGACTTTCTCATATCAGCTAATTCTTTGGTATGTTCCTTTTGGGCTGCGTCAAAGTCACGCTTTAATTTATTACATGCCTTTTGTATTATAGCTTCTATGTCACTATTATCTGCACTTTTCGCGCTTTTACACTCATCACATTTCCAATTGTCCCGTTTTTGACCGGCTTGTCGGGTTATGACACCTGTACACTGTGCATGGTAGAAGGAATTACATCCAATACACATTATTATTTCTTTCGGGTCTTCAAGGGGTTTTTTGCACAAATTGCACTTCGTTTCGTCATTAGATGACATTTTTTGATATTGTTGTAATTAAACACGTTGGAAAATGTGAATATTGTATGAGATTAGATACTTGTCGCGGGATAGTGATGGTGACGACTGTACACGATGGTTGTACGATTGAAACTGTAGTATGTGCGTGGACTATCTTAAAAACAGATTAAGGCACCTAAAACACCAAGTTCGGGTAAACGGAACACATTTTTCTGCACTTTTGCACTCAACGTGAAGCAGTGGCGTAGATAGCTTTTCTGAGAGGGAGGGGATCATTTGGCAAGATTGTTTATACTTTTACGGTTATAAAATTTTGAATTTTAGAATAACAATGTCTGCATTTATTACACTTCAAACTAGCAGTGTTTTCCAACAAACTTTTTTATTTGCAAAATAGAGAGCAATTTTGGCATTAAAAAAAAGCGTCGTGAAAATATTGGATTCTCCGCAAAAATTGTGACACTGCTTCGTTAATTTGGCTTTTTTACTACGGTAAGTGAGTCCACAGTATTCCAATTTTAGTGCAAATTTTTGCTATTGTGATTGGAGTATCAGAGCTTTATATTGGGATAGAAGAGTGGTTCTCAAACTTTTTGGAGTCACGGGACATCTCAAAACAGGTATTAAAATAAGTTATATCATTAAATTTCCAGAAAAGGACAATTTTGAAGAGCAGAGCTCGTTGGAAATGCCCAGTATATATGGATAAAATACAGCTTCTGTGTTTTTAAATCGAAATTCGTGGGTAGATATTTCTAAAGTTTTCAAACTTGTAGGACACCGTAGCAGCTAACTTCTATAAATTTCGAGGCCCTAGCTATCAGCCAATTGTTTAAAAGGGATACCAAAATTGTGAGTGGAACTAACTCAGTGGTTCTTAACCTTTTGCACATGAGGGACCACTTGATCAAACTCGTTAGTTGTTGCGGACCACCAAATTGCAATTGTGATAAGAACGATACAAAACATGAAATCTTGAAGACTACTTCTTGCGGTGACCGTACAGCACCTTGGTAATATCAATAAGGTTACTAATTCAATTTACCTTTGGAACACAACTTATTGTTATCTTGTCGTTGACGTTTTCGATTAGAAAAATGTGGAAATGACGCAAAACGGATATTGCTGCTTTTAAGGCCATCATTCAGAAAAAGTCGATTGACAGAGATTTTTAAATCCAGATTATAAAGCCCTTCCCTACAGTTATTACTGGAAGAACAACAATTTTTACATAAACCCCTATAAATATGGCATTGCTGGTTCATGTTGCACCAACAGAAACCTATTTAGATATGCCACCGAAGATAAATAATGGCTGAATATCTTAATTCAGCAATGTAAATTACCATTGTGGTCTGGCCGGAAAAGAATAGATTTTCAAAATATGCATCGCCTTAAACACCTGAACTGTTTACCTACAATTATGACAACCCTCAATTCTATAAATAAATGTAGCTACTGCACATAAAGTGACCATTCCTATCAAGCTCTCGGCCGTCCTAGTTTTCTTGCACATCGCAATCATCTTGCGTTCGTCATCTGAAAAAGCATATAAAATAATATATAATAAGCTCACATTAACTCACATTTCTTTTTGCGACCAATACAATGCATTACTCTTGATATCTTACACAGTGTACAACGGTCAAAATCTCAATGAAAAAAGTCCTGCTTAGTCAAAACGGACTCCCATCCGCTTCCAACATTCAAGTTTCTATTGGAATGTTAACCCTTAAATGCATGGGGTCTGAACCCGTTATCCTAACTGACCTCCCCTTATGTAAAATCGGTCACTGAACACGGAATCAGCCTTTATTTTCCCAGGAAATAGCCCGTTTTCCCGGAAAAACGAAAATAGTAGAATTTGCATTGTGTACCAAATATGGTACGCCATGCATTCAGGCCATTTGTTGCATATGAAAGACATTTTTCAAATTTTATTTAATCTGCCTCTTACTTTTATAGGAACAGTGCAAAAAAGAAAGGATAATGATTATTGAGAGTTTTGATCGAAATTATAGTGGAAACTCGATATAATGAACTCCTCTTCATTAAAGGAAAGGTGGTCATTTCTATTGAAAATCGCGAATATTCAGTTTTTTAAAAGGGACCTCGGGTAGGAGCCTGATTAGTTTCCTATTCCTTATTGAAATTTGTATCGATGTCTATTTGTCTCATATCCTGAAAGTTGATGGAAAGTCGAGAAGGTCTAACTACCCCTACAAACCTAAATTTAGCCATATCCTTTGATAGAATGTCCGGAAAATCTTCAAATGTGTGTCAAGTGGTAGCTGTTCGACGTCCTTATAAAATATCAAAAGTGCGCCAGATCCGACTCATATGGGGTATATACTCTTCCCCTACAAAAAACTTGGAATTGATTATGTTGGACTTTGCGTGCCGTCTACGTCTAGCTCTGTACCCATGTATGCACTCATCATTCTATTAGCGCGATTAGAACTCGGTCTCGTTATAAAATAAATCTTTTATATAATAGTTCGTTATAAACATGTTCCACTGTCAAACGTATACCTTGAGACTTCTTTTGACTTATCATAGCTCATGGGATTGTTTTCTTGAAAAGTATATGGATTGGATTGACTTTGGTAGGATATGAATATGGAAATGAACTGCTGCCTGCTTTATAACCCAAATTTGTGCAGCTCCCAGGATATGTCCACAAGAATTACATCCATGTAATTTTGTGCTAATCGAATGTGGTACTCCACATAGTCTTCCATATGAAATGGTTGGCCGTAGAAGCACATTTTCTCAGGATCCTGACCGTGAAATTCCAAGACAATACTTGTCATAATCAAATGGTTTAAGAAATTGGATATCAATGCACAGCTGCTTGAGTCCTGGTGAAAGTGCAAGTATGTTACTAAGATGTTAAGTACGGAAGCTCGGTTTTTTAGTGGCATGTCCTAAGGACAAAACAAAAGACAATTTTTCAGTATACTTGCAAGCTAAAAAGACTGGGATTATAATAAGCAGCTACATAAACGCTAAGCCCTGACCGTTGTGCTATAGAAAACAAAATGACAAAAACATCCTTCTCAATAAACTATGACAGCTCTGTTTCCTTTGATCCTGAACAGGACTGATTAACTTAGCTTTCATAAACAATGGCAGTAAATGTCCTGGAAAAATTGATCGGTGACATAATTTGTATGTAGGTTATTTGGACTTGTTCTGGGCCCAATAAAACGCACCATCATATCGAAAGAGCTGATTATTAAAATTTTATGAACATATGCTACCCTACCCAAGACTAAAGAAGAATAATTTCATCAACTAAGAACGATCGGAATGTATGTATAGATATTTCTGAATATGCCCCAATGCATGGTGTACCATATATGGTACGTTGCAAAATTGGTGCAAATAATACCTTTGGTGACTTTTTCTGGTCAAAATCTAAAAAAAATGTCAAGAACACATTCCAATTTACTCACCAGTATTTTTCCTTTTCCAAATAACAGTAAATTTCGCCAATTTTTTTAGCTCTAAAAATTAGCTTTTAAAATTCCGCAAAAAATAACGTTCGTTCACTTTGACGACGCACAGAGAATTCAAGGAAAACTTCAGGAAGCCAAAATTGAATTTATGTGAAAGCTTGTTTTGTCTACTTTAGCAAAAAGTAAAAAAAAAATCAAAAATTTAATAATCGCTAGACTTTTACAGGAATCTAGCCATGTACCATATATGGTACGCTATGCATTTAAGGGTTAAGATTGAGCTGCGTGAAATTGGAGAATTGTCGTATCGGATTATGAGGGAACCGCAGCAAAGGTTTCGCGGACCACCAGTGGTCCGCGGACCACCGGTTAAGAACCGTTGGCTAAGTTATTTGTGTCATAATTTGAATCCCAAAAACCTCAATAAAACACTCGGACATACTTTTCTTCTGGTACTACTTCCCTTTCCATTCCATAAAGTAGAAAGTTGTAGAAGAAAAAATGCTTCTGCCGCTGCTGTCAATGTGGGTCATAGGCAAATGCGTGTGTTCTAAATTGCTGATGCCGATGCCTCTGCCAATGCTGATGCTGACGCGGGAAATGTATTTCAACCATCTGTGGAAGAGCATTCCGTGTTCCACATTATTTTCCAAATTTTGAACAGAACATTAAGATTTTCCAATAACAAATTTTCAATCAGTGCTTACATACTATTTTTCTAGCAGCACTTGTAGATTGCTTCAGTAATGCTTGCCTCCAGATCCAATGTGAAAAAATAAATGAACGAAAAGCCCTGTGCTGTAGGGTTTCTATTCTATCGATACGCTTTCACAAATGAAACAATTGAAATTTGAGTAAGTGCTGAATTTTATATTGCAGTTCTGATAATGGTTTCACGTTTTTATGAACCATACACACGTTGAATATTTCCAGCTAAAAGTTTACTTTTGCTTTGTTTTACGTATCTAAAGTAATAATAGAAAATGTGTGACCGAAGGGGGGGGATTGATCCCCTTGATCCCCCCCTTATCTACGCCACTGACGTGAAGACGAATTCAAGAAGCTATCCAATTCAGTTGATTCATTGAAAATCGAAATAGCTGAATTGAAAGCTGATTTAATGAATCGAGCAACTGTCCAACCTCACACGGAGGATATTCTGTCGGAATTAGATGATCGACATAAACGAGCAGCCAACCTGATTTTTTACGACATTCCCGAGGGTAGCACCGATGACGATCGTAGTATGTACTGTCATGGAGGTTTTAAACAAAATACTTCAATCGACGACTCTATCAACATCTGATGTTACATTTACACGTATCGGTAAGCCAACTACAGGCAAAGTAAGACCAATGAAGGGTTTTACTCCAGACTGTAATCTACCATTATTAATTATAAGAAAAAAACGAAATATCGAGATCAGGAATTATTCGCGGGATAAAAATATAACCATAACCCTGGATCAAACTTTGCAGCAACGTCAATATTTGAAATCTATTAGAGCCGAAATTGAATCGATTAAGCAGACTGATCCAAATGCCACCATAAAGTACATCAATACTGTTCCTCGAATTGTTAAAAGTCGTACACCAAAAAAACTAAATCTGTCAATCCATTACCAGAACACTCGAGTATTATGTACGAAACTTGATGAGCTTAGAACATCGTCACAAACTACTAGTTACGATATAATCATTCTTACTGAAACTAGGCTGAAACCCAGCATTCTCTCCACTTAACTCTGTTTTTTCGATTAAAAAAATCGTCGCGATCGTAATAAACTCACATCTAATAAACGAAATGGGTGGAGGAGTGCTCATTGCAGTCAAGAAAAATTTTAAGTCTACTGAAGTCAAATGTTTATTCAACGATGTCGAACAACTCAGTGTATGTATATCGACCGGATCAACTAAAACCATAATTTCAACAGTTTATTTATACTCGCATCTTCTCTCAATGATGCGCATATTCAAAAGAGATTGAATAAGTATAAACAGTATTAATTTTGTACTCGCTGAGGATGACTGATGACATAAAAGTCGAAATGCATCCAAATAAAAATTTATAAGCAAAGTCAATTAAGGTGTTTTGAAATTATTTTAAAATTTATAAATCAAATCAGCGCGGTGCGGTAGCGGTACGCGTCAGAAATTATGTTCGCGTACCGTTCCCGCGCTGGTTTGGTGGAGCAAATTTCTTTCAACGCTATTTGGCGGGGAGCTTGAATAGGGTTATTAACAGAACAAAGCCAATCCTATGAAAATTTGAATGAATTGAATTTGTGAGATTTCATTTTTTTTTGCAGTTTTTGATTTACAAAATCGACTTAACATATCAACAAATGATGAAGACTATATTCATTGCCCTATTGTCACGAATTTGTTTGAGAACACTAATTATAATAATGATAAACCCCTTGCTAACTTTTGTCTCTTCAGTAACTGTAGTGACCTCTTGGTAACCTTAGTAACCATAACACACTTGATACATTTGGTGATCTTGCGGAAGACCTTAATAACCTTGGTAACCCTGATGGACTTGGTAGTCCCTGTAACCTAGCAAACCTAAGTATCTTTGTAGATCACATTAAACTTTATGTTAACCCTAACTTTGACCTTAACCTTGGCCTAAGCCTAAACGTCAAACTTAACCTTAATGCAAACCCTATCCTTACTTTTAACCATTATAATAACGTTAACTGCGACCTATCAATAACTTTAACCCTATCCGTTACCCTAAACTTAATTTTGACTTTAACCTTAGCCCTAACTTTAGTATAAGCCTTTACTCCATCTCTATCCTGACCCCGAAACCTAACATTCATCCTATTCTTAATTCCAATTTTTAATGTAACCATTAAGCCCCACTCAATATATGAATTAAATTACATCCCTATTTTGTAATATTCTGCACATTATTATTTTTTTTTGCTTGTCTTATCAGCCGGCAGCAAAGGTTATGCACCACTGCATCTTGCATTTTTCTTGCTGGTTGATAAGACATCTGGAAGCAATTAGTGCAAAAGCTAGCGGGTAGACAGGTTGCTAGAGAGGTAGCCGTTGAGTTTTTCGTTTGCTGGGATTGAATTGGGAGAGTTGTCGGATGTTTTTCGTGGCGAGTGGTTGGAATAGTGTGGTGTGCGCGGCTAACGAGTTTTTTTTTTGGATAAAAAGTGATTTTTGGTTTTTAGATTTGGGATTCTTATCGGTGAAAATTGAACTAGAAGCGTGGCTTCCTTACACGTATATAACATACAAGAAACGGCCGCGAAGCGCGTATCCGTAGTGTATCGCGAGTTTTGCTTCTCAACGGGAATATACGACGACCCCGTTATTCGATCGATTTGGCGCATTTTCTCGCAGTTACGCGGATTGTGCCCGTGACACAACCGTTTTCTGTTAAACCTACAAAAAAAAAAGGACATCACGCGATGGTTGTGAATCTGTTAGAATGCGGCGAAACAGCTCAACAGTAGTAGAGTAGTAGGAGGGTTGGATTGGACATACGTTGTAAGCGTAGTATGCTAACAAGCCTGATTTATCTATTATTGGATATGAATCAGACCATATTTTTTTTCATTTTCGCATGTAAGTATTAAACTAATTAAAATTATGGTACAATCATTTTATGGAGCAGATGGGATTGACGAGCTTCCGATATGGATTCAATTACGTAAGTACCAAGCACTGGATTTGTTGTATGCATTGTCGCATTGAATTTATAATAAAAAAAATCGGAAGTGTACTCTTGGCGATTAATAATGGATTGGTTATGAAAAAAACAAAAAAAAAGATATGTTTTTGAATGATATATAAAATGAATGAACATAACAAAATAAACCTCATTAAATAAAATTAGAAGTGTGTAACATAAAAAAAGCAATGAATTTTCGCGCAAGTTTTGTTTTAACAATTCCTACTATAATTTTTCCCACAAATGGATACAAAATATGGTCCGTGAATTGTGAATAGGGATAATTATTTTTCTTTTACTTTCGAAGTGTTATTACCATATACCGTTGATGGTAAATCTATTTGAATTGAAGTATGACTTGATACTTCTTATTAGTTATTGGTCAAATGCCAACCAGCTTTTTTTATATTCATTATGGGTTATAGAGCGCGCAACAATATGGGTGCCTAGAAAGAATTCCTTTCTTCCCCTCTCCTCTTATTTCGTTTTTGAGGCTTTCTTTTTGAGATTTTTTTGGTAATTTTGATAGTTTTTAGGTTACGGGCAGATGCGCGAATTTTTATATTTTCCATGATGACAGAAGCAGGAAACAAGCTCAAAACCCACCCCGTTACTCCCAGTAGCTGAGCTGGTCTGCGAGCACGCATCACCGTGGGTTTCCTGAGAGGGTTTTTTTTTCACTTTATGTGACCTTGCCTACACGGCCACACCAATCCCTCGTCTTCCAAACGGTCATTGTTACAACTGGCGCCCAACGTGGGGCTTTAAATATACCGTTACTCGTCCCAGGATGACGAGGACTTACCTTCACCTTAAGTCCTCACACTTTAGTTGCCCCACCACATCAGTCCTTAAAGCTTTCAGAGTGTGAAAACACTCTTCATTCTAATTTTGCATTACGCTTTCTATTATTTTGCCCAAGCCGACCTTAGGACTGGTGTTCCTTCCCAATCCCTTCCTTTTAACGTGGCTTTTCCCTTCCCTTATAAGTACTGAGTTGTCTTGTTCTTAAGTCTTGGTAGTCATAGACTACGCTTTGTATGATTTCATTTCCTCTTGCGACTCGCGATGATTAGAAGTGGTATCGATGACGTGACCAAGAGCAAATGAAACTCCAGCATTGCCTTTTTGTGGCAGATCAATCGCTTTCATTTAGTTTTTATTTTCTTAGTTTCTTGGCGAATCACCCTCTCCGCTTATTCCGATCCGGAGGCTGATTAAACTCAGGCACTCGTGGTTTGGGCAATGGTGCCAGATCCATGAACCGTTTATAAGGTTGCAGGAAAGGATTAGGTTGAGAACCAGCGATTCGTTCAATTAATTTGTTTTGTGTCCCATTTATACCTCCAAAAGGGACTTATTTTTTTACCTTCAGGTCATTTTTCAGTCATACAATATACAACGCATACATACTGTCTAAAATCAAATATAATATGACGACCTGGGGACAATGCACAAAGGGACTTTTGGACGACGCTGGAAAGTTATTAACCCGATCGATTAAAATATTATTTGGCTACCATCGAATGACACCTACGGAAGATATTTATAAGTTCACGAATAAATTTAATATTAACGAATTACTGGATATGGAAAAAATTAAAATAATACATAAAATAACGAGACCGAGGCTAATTTCGGGCGCGGCCGAAATTTGGATACCCTTCGCTCCCCTCGGGCTAAAAGTTTTTTCGGGCGTACCTATGGCTTGTGTTCAGTCCTCCCCGCTTCCATGCTTTTGAATTTTCACATAAGTGCCGTGGCGAAGATTTATTTAAGAACCAAAAAGAGGGGGGGGTTGTACGGCAGCCCTATGAACGCATGGCCTTTCCATCAATTTTGACGTATGTTTGTGGCATCAATTATAAAACACATTTCTATGAGATTTGGTTGAAATTAGTGGACAAAAAAAAAGTTTTTCTTTGAAGAACCTAATTTGGGGGTTGGGTTTATATGCTAGCCCCATGACCCCATGGTCCGATTTAATTCATTTTTGAATATGTTTTGTAACATCAATAAAAATACATTTCCATGAGGTTTGGTTGAAATTTGTGTACAAATAAAAAAGTAAAAATTTGATTTGGGGGGCTAGGTTTGTATGGTAGCCCCATGACCACATGGTCCGAATCAATCTATTTATACATATGTTTTGTGTCATCAATAGAAACACATTTGTGTGAAGTTTGGTTGAAATTGGTGTATAAATAAAAGAAAATTTCTTAGAAGGACTTAATTTGGGGAGCTAGGTTTGTATGACAGCCCCATGACCCCATTGTCCGATTTGGTCCATTTTTACATATATTTTGTGGCATAATTAGAAACACATTTGTGCGAAATTTGATTGAAATTGGTACATAAATAACAAAGTTTTTCTAAGAAGAACCTAATTTTAGGGGGTAGGTTTGTATGGCAGCCCCACGACCCCCTTAGCGATTCAAACATACAAACTGCCTGCAGCAAAAAGAAGCATGTGTGCAAAATTTCAGCTCCATAGCTTTTAAACTGGCCGAATAAAACGCGTCGCAACAGACAGACAGACGGACAGACGGACATCGTCCAATCAACTCAGCTCGTCACGCTGATCATATATATACATATTTTATATGGTCGGAGATGCTTCCTTCAATGCGTTACAAACTTCATGACAAAGTTAATATACCCTTTTCGCTTAATAAGCGAAGGGTATAAAAAACGAAGACATTAACATAGAGTGAAGATTAACGAAAAACATGGACAAACACGACTACAATACTAGGAATAAGGAGAAGTATACTTTCAAAACACCAACAGAAGGATGAATGCAACTGCAATTAGCGGACTTCAACTGTACAACGCACTACCGCACGACGTCATCAACAAAATAATTTTTAACAAAAGATTAAAGAAGTACTATTATTTAAAAAGAAGATTTCATTAATTACTGTTATTCACTGACTAATAATTTAGCTTTTTGCTGTTTATTTGTACTCACATATTGAGATATTGATTTTTTTCGGATTTCGAAAACACGATGAAATATAAAGTAAAATTTTCTCTCAAACCATATCTAATACAAAATATTAATTTTTTGATATGGTACTAGTTGTAATTATGTATTTCAAAATCGAATATGAATTAATGGTGTATTGTAAATATTTGAGAATCAATAAATTAAATTAAATTAAATCCGCTTAGCTCTGCTACCTCTTTGTAACTGGTTATGGGCCCAGAGCTGCCCACCGCGCGACTTATTTTATTAAAAATATAGTTTTTCGTGATCGCTCGGTAAAAATCTAAAGCGGAAAATCGGGAAAAAGACAGTGTAGTGCAGTGTGTCTCTCGAGATTAAATAAATTAAACCGAACTCGGTTGATTCTTACGAATTAGTAATTCAACACGTGTGAGGCAAATATGGGAAAAGCTTAAAGTGATGTACGAGGACGCAGGTCTTACTCCTAGGATAACCCTTCTTCGTACCCTCATCACTACTTCTCTAGACAGTTGCGAATCAATGGATGATGGTTGAAATACATTTCCCGCGTCAGCGTCAGCATCGGCATCAGCAGAAAATTTTCAATTTAGAACACACGCATTTGCCTTTGATGACCCACATTGACAGCAGCGGCAGAAGCATTTTTCTGCTTCTGCCGCTGCTGTCATTGTGGGTCATCAAAGGCAAATGCGTGTGTTCCAAATTGAAATTTTTCTGCTGATGCCGATGCCTCTGCCGATGCTGATGCTGACGCGGGATATGTAATTCAACCATGACTGTGTTTTTTTCGGTTATCCCGTGTAGGTTTGGGTAACGAAACTTCACATAAAAAAATGACAGGTGGATCAGCTGGCATTTTTTTATATGGAGTTTCGTTACACAAACCTTAGAGAAAACATAGTAACGTATGCCATGCGTTAGTCCAGAGTGGGCATCAGAAAATAAAAATGGCACCATTCTCACACTATTGCAGTTCATAGTATGCGTGAACATTTTATTTAAACGTCAATTTTTTTGTTTACAATTGAGAATATAAAATCCGCGTAATATTTATTATTCTCTTAAAATGCCGACTTGATAATTAACCCTTCTCTTGGCACATAGGCACATAGACCTAAACAGACCATTGGTACTATATCTTGATGAAAAAAATCTTTCAATAATATTTTCCACCCCTTTCCATATAAATTTCAGAGGAACCGACGGCCACAAATGCGATAAAACGTTCGGCGAAATGTAAACTATGTCTAAAGAATCGAAAAAACGGCGCATCATCGTAAGACATAGTATGTAAACTGTTTCTAGAACCAAAATTAGACCTCTTCAAAAAATAAGATTGATTTCACAGAATATTCAGCTACACCTTAGGCATAATAGCTCGTAGGTGGCGTCAGAAGGGTTAATAATTGCATCGACAATATTTTGACATTTCAATTATTTCGTGGAGTGTAGTGTAATAAATTTGGAGTCAAACACATATAGTCCGAGCCGTGATGGTAAAAAACCGGGGTTTTCGAACTGTCGGAAATTAACCATCTTAAAAGTTGCGTTTAGTTACGGTGATATCGAAACGGTTGGTCAGCCGAAGCAAAACTTGACCAGTATAGCGTAATTAGACGTAATTAGACTCAAAAATCAGAGGTGTTAGGGGGTATGGGTAACTGTCGGATCGAACCTATTTTATTCGATAGAGGACCTCTCCGTGAGTCTAAAAACATTGGTCAGCCGAGCCGCAACCTGACCGAAGGGTTCGGCCTACCAGTTTAAAGGTGCAAATTTTTTAGGTGCGATGGGGTTTTCGGAACTGTCGGATCAAACCTATATTATTCGATAAAGGACCGCCCCCTGATGTAAAAAACACTGGTCAGCCGAGCGGCAACCTGACCGAAGGGTTCGGCCAACCAGTTCGAAATTACCAATTTTGACGTGTCGATGGGGTTTCAGAACTGTCGGATCAAACCTATTCTATTCGATAGTGGGTCACTCCCTGATGCTAACAATATTGGTCAGCCGAACCGCAACCTGACCGAAGGGTTCGGCCAACCAGTTCGAAATTACCAATTTTGACGGGTCGATGGGGTTTCAGAACTGTCTGATCAAACATATTCTATTCGATAGAGGGTCACTCCCTGGTGCTAAAAACACTGGTCAGCCGAACCGCAACCTGACCGAAGGGTTCGGGCAACCAGTTCGAAAGTACCAATTTTGACGGGTCGATGGGGTATCAGAACTGTCGGATCAAACCTATTCTATTCGATTGAGGGTCACTCCCTGGTGCTAAAAACACAGGTCGGCCGAACCGCAACCTGCCCGAAGGGTTCGGCCAACCATTTTGAAGGTACTTATTTTCTAGATGCAATACATACACATATGTTTATATAGCTTCGTATTTTTTTACCTAGAAATCTCTGTCCTCGCCAGCATTCAACGCGTCTAATCTGTTTAAAGCATTAAGCTTTTTACAGACTATAGAAGACTTTTCCTAATGTTGAGATTTTACAAAATCTAGGCGAAAGTCTTCTAGATTTGCCATACATTTTCATAGATCTTGTACGGAAATTATAACAAAAATCCCGGAGAAAACCCTTAAAAAATCATGGTGAAGTGTGGTGAGCTTCGCATTTGATAATACTACAGTAGAGATCATCTAATCCATTTTCCGATTCGCTCATAGTTTTGTACTTAAAAGTTTGATGTTTTTACTTATTGACGAACATAAACTATTAATTCCTATAAGATAGATTCTGCTTCTTGTTTTAACAAATTAATATAAATAGCAATTTCGTACAAGAAATTGTCGGAATTTGCAATTTAGACGGATTGTACTGTACTGTCAAGTCGTGGAACAAGATTACGACCATAGTGTGAACAGCATACAGGATTACATAATCTACCTAGATTTTGCGGCCATATGTGAAAAGTCTATTAGGTACTTGTCCGAAACCGGATTTCGGAGTGAATGAGTACACGTAGCCTTCATTCATAACTTCAGTGATCATTCATAAATCCCAAGCCTGCGCGCACACAATCAAAAAACAAGCATTTTAGAAAACAACAAAAAACAACTCAAAATGTATGTATGGTTCACCTCACTGTGGCAACCAAGTATAAAAAAACTTTTTTTTCCAAATTTTCACACTCATAATGCCCAACGCGTACATTAAGCTGTGTAATGCCGCGTCCACACGGCGCGGCGTCAACGACAATTTGTTTGATTAAACTTATCGCAAGTTGGAAACAAGTCGTCCAACTTCTGTTCACCCGCGCGATTAGTCTTTAAATTCGTTTGAATATCAAAAATTGAAAAAAACAAAATTAGATCGTGCGAACGGCCTTAAGCTCGACTTCACGACGACGCATATTCCCGGGGTCATCATGTCGACGAAACGGAAAAATTTATGGCATCGCAAAAGGTATGAATCGTATTTATGTACATACATACATATACATAGATACGAGTTCTTGTGTAGAACTGCATTTGTAGAATGAGCCAAATTTATTCCTTTTGATGATTTTAAGAAACGTATTTTCGAAAGGGAAGCGTAAACTATCCATTGTAGTGACAATGAAAATTGTTTTATTAGCCGAAACAAATTAAACCAAAATATGGCTATCGAACGCAAAAATTATTATGGGAAAACAGTCCCCCGCGATTAAAGGTTCGAAACCTTAACAAAGGGGGTATGGGGGTCATTTGCGTTTTTTACGATTATTTCAAAAAACAGCAAGAGATACAGAAAAATGGATCTGAGGACAAAAAAAAACATGTAAAGTTGTTCTTTGTATAGGAGGTACACTTAGTTTTTAGATTTTTTTAGAAATTTTTTTTCTCAAGAAACTTATGAAATCGATTTTGTCCGTCCGTCTGTCCGTGTCCGTCTGTTCACTAAATAACTCGCGAACGGCTCAACCGATTGTCATGAAATTTGGTAGGAATGTGTAGAATTGTTACAATCTTTGGCACAATTACCTTAGAAGTTGGTAGGAAGAAGATAACAGGGTGTCCCGAACGTTTGACTTTTTTAGTTTTTATCGGAGATTGGTATTTAAATCAAAGATCTAAACGAGTACATCTCATATCAATAAAAATTTTCCAGTTTCGAGTAACGGTAAAAAAGTTACTGGCGTTTAAAGTTAAATTTCCTTTTCGACCTATGTTTTTCTAAACCGTTATGAAACTTTGCACAAAGATTGGTAAGTATGGCCTTATATACCTTAAATATTAAGACTGTTGACTTTTGCTAAGGAAAAGTAAATAACAGTAAATTTGTAAAATTTCAATTTGCTCGTGTATGCTACGGGTTTTTAGAAAATTACATAATGAATAAGTCTACGAATTTTCATTCGAATAACTGTATCCAAACCGGAAATATAGCCAAGTAAGTATTTAGTAAGGGCCTTTCACAATGCAAGGGAAGCTTCTTAACCCTAAATTAATAACGTACGTAAAATTGACGTGTTCGCTCACATTATAATGTGTATCCGCAGTACCACGAGTCTGGTTGACTACTCACTGCAGCAGTTCTTTCCTCAGTTAGTTGTTGTATGTCCAAGTGAGTGGCAGCATCATGTTTGTGGTCTATGGCGGTAAGCTTAGCAATTCTAGATGCTACTACGCCTATTTGACGTGGAGCTTCAACGGCAGTAATAAAAATATCCGAATAGTTGTCTCTGAAACGCGCACTTGTATTCTAAAATTAAGGGCATATTTTGGTCTAAATTTTTGTCTGTGGCACTGATGATAAGCTCGGTAAAATATGTAAACTGGGAAAAAATTGTAGGAATATATGAACACGTCAAACATACGTGTTGTTAGTAATAACGCCCTAACCGGAGGGTACATTCTCTAAGGGGATAATCGCCATCGCCAATGGGGATAATCGAAAGTGATGACCTCGTCGGGCGACAATTTAGATAGATAGATAGATAATCATTTTATTAATTCAATTGATGTTTTCACAAAAAATTCCTTAGAGCTACAGACTAGATACATTAGTCTTTTCATCTATGTTTTAATGTTTGCATTAAGCAGATAATAGGGATACTTACATTAAGTTCTTGCAAGGAAAATTTTCAAAAAACCGTGTATCTAGGTGTCTTAAGCTATACTTAAAAATAACTTAACCTACAAGTAAAAAAAAAATCAGTAAAATATGTACTTAATTACAATAATAGAAGAGGGTGGCTTGCTAATTTGCTTTGGAAGCTGGAGAGCATTTTATTAATCAGGTCATTAATATAAGAAACTCCTGCAATTCGATGTAATCGATTTGTAGAAAAGTACCACGGCTTGTTGAGAATAATCTTGAGGCACTTATTTTGTAAGACCTGCAATCGATCTTTATGTGAAGGTGCGCATTTTCTCCAGACACCAGCTCCGTAAGAAATTGTTGACTGAAATACAATTTTTTATACAAATAATTTGTTGTATCTATTCATTTTGGAATTTCGGTTTATGAGGGAATAGAGCGAACGTATGCAGTCTGGTATTTTATCGCATATGCTATCTATATGGACCTTATAACAAAGCAATTTATCCAATTGTATACCTAAATATTGGATGGAGTCCTTCCAGGGAACGACTTGTCCTAAGAAATTGATGTTTCGACTTGGAAGGTTAGTCTCTTTTCGTTTCCTTGTGAAGAAGGTGGATTTGGTTTTACCTGAATTTATTTTAATCTTCCATCTGAAGTAATATTGATAAAGCTGTTCTAGCTTGCTTTCAAGGGTGTTTATTATGACATCTGGATCACACGATTTAGTATATATGCACAGGTCATCTGCAAAAAGGGCTAGCTCACATCGATGATCGGATGGGATATCAGAGGTAAAGATGTTGAAAAGTGTGGGGCTGAGGCATGAGCCTTGGGGTACTCCAGCAGGAATATTCTTATTTGCAGAGAAACTGTTATTTACTCTGACACAGAAGGTTCTGTTTGATAGAAATGACTGGATTAGTTTTATGATATAAAGAGGAAAGGAAAACTTAATCAATTTAAAAATCAGTCCTTCATGCCAAGTAGTGTCAAAGGCTTTTTCTATGTCGATTGAGATCAGGCACACCGAGTTTTTGTCGTCTAAGGAGTTTTTTATAAAATTAGTTACCTGTGTAATTGGTGTGAGGTTGATAATCCTTTTCTAAACCCGTGCTGGTGGCTAGGAATAATAGAGTGGGCATTCAAGAAACTCTGTATTCGAGAAAGTATAATTTTTCGAATACCTTACTAAAATTCGGAAGTAAGCTTATGGGCCTGTAGCTATTTGGGCAATCCGAAGGCTTCTCGGGTTTCAGAATTGAGATGGTGATAGCCTTTTTCCAATAAGCCGGGTAGTATGCCAACTTTAAGCAGCAGTTAAATATAAAATTTAAATAAATTATTGCTTTTTTAGGCAGTTGCTTTAAGGCCATGTTTGGAATCTTATCTACTCCCGCGACTTGCGGGTTTTTAATTTTTTAATAATTTTGCTTACATCCCTTGGTTTGCACATGCAGTTAGCCTCTTAGGTTGGAATTGGAGGGTAGGTTGCTAACTGCTGTTTGTACTATCTCGTTATGGATAAAATTGCCCGTTTTATGCGTTAATAAATGCGCGGAGTAGAAGCTATCCGCAAGAAGGTTGGCCTTTTCGGCATCTTGGTAAACGAGTTTGCCATCGGCGACAATTTATTAATGGGCTTTTACATGAAAGATATAGCTACTACTACACAGAGGTCGAAAAGCGACAGAGCTTTTTTGGGGATCATCTAAGGCGATAATCGCCCATAACTGTCGCCAATGGCGATCACTTTGTAGCGACAGCATTATTTCTGTCGCTTTCATACGAAATTCGAAAAATAACGGAAATGGCTGGAGAATATGTTTATGAAATTTGACAATTTTGAAGTCGTTGCTGCGAAGGAATAAACAAAGGGGGCACTTTTGGAGGATTTGTGGAGTTTTATGATGTAAGGAGAATTCAATATTTAACTACAAAATTGACGTAATGCGAAGAAATGGTAAATGACTTAGTTTTGAGGGTACAATCTAAAATAATGAAATATGCATACATACATACGTATTGCATAGTTGCTGGTATAGTGGACGGAAGTCATTTATGCATATGATTGCTATGTATCTTTTGGTGCGTGAAAATTTCATTGGCGTGAGGATGTAAATTTTTTTAACAGTACGTATAAATGCGATAGTGGGGTCAGACTTGCTGAAACCACATATCTGGTCGGTTTTGGACAAAAGGACGAATAACATTGTTGAGCATCTCACGATATCGTTGTCCGTTCACAGTTAGGGCCTCTCCTTTCTCGTACTCGAAGAATACCACACAGTACATTTTGCACAAAATGTCTCACGCTAGTGTAGGTCTCTGGGGTTTGTTGTGCTCCACGTTCTAAAATTTTGCTTGTTGGCGAAGCCGTTCAATAAGAAATGTGCCTCATCCGACATGTTAAGACGATGAATGAATCCTTCTCTGGACAATCGCTGGGATTGAATGGCATACGCTAATCGTTGCTGGTAATCAGGAGGTTGCAAGTGCTGCGCAAATTGTGTCTTGTAAGGAAACATGTTGCATCCATGTAAAATACGCTGTAATGTTGTTTGTGATATACCCAATTGAAACGACCTTCTTCGGGTGGATGTTGTTGCATCTGATTCGACGCTGGCTTCCACCCGCTCAATGATTTCGTCCGTCCTCGCACGTGGTCTCCGGGTTTGTCGAGGGCTATTAAAAGTTCCTTGTCCTCGAAAACGGCGAACAACACTGCGAATCGTTGATCTCGAGGGAGCAACTCTTACATGACGCGTTCGTCGATACTCGCGCTGTGCCTCGACAATCGAATTATTATTCCGCGTGCAAATTTGTATTATTTGAACTCGTTGCTCAACCGTATGTCTTTCCATGTTGTTTTTTTTTTCAATACTAACGCATATGAGTTCTTTCCAATAATAAAATAATAAATTTTTTAATACCTATTGGTAATTTTGGCAGCAATTACTTTTTAAACATTGAGTTAATGAATCGTTAGCAAAATTCCATTCTACCTGTCCACATCCGTATTTTTTGTGAATGAAATGGTTCAAAAATAAACTCTTTCATAAAACGCGTATTTACTTGGAAAGTAGTGTAAACATATTTCCCATGTGTCTAGTGTTTTTTTGTGTCCTCAGATCCATTTTTCTGTATCTCTTGCTGTTTTTGAAATAATCGCAAAAAACGCAAATGACCCCCATACCCCCTTTGTTAAGGTTTCGAACCTTTAATCGCGGGGGACTGTTTTCCCATAATAATTTTTGCGTTCGATAGCCATATTTTGGTTTAATTTGTTTCGGCTAATAAAACAATTTTCATTGTCACTACAATGGATAGTTTACGCTTCCCTTTCGAAAATACGTTTCTTAAAATCATCAAAAGGAATAAATTTGGCTCATTCTACAAATGCAGTTCTACACAAGAACTCGTATCTATGTATATGTATGTATGTAAATAAATACGATTCATACCTTTTGCGATGCCATAAATTTTTCCGTCTCGTCGACATGATGACCCCGGGAATATGCGTCGTCGTGAAGTCGAGCTTAACCCTAGAGAGATAATCATATTTTTTACCCCTGAAAAGATAATCATACGTCGATTCGACGTCTTGCGAGTTAACATCCTTATAACTTCTTTGTTAAGAGTAACATGTTGTTAAAAGGTAGATATATAATCATTTGTATTTAATATTAATCTGTTAAACTCATGGTTTTGCAAAATTATCATTTGTTTGTGTATATAATATTAATTTTAAAAAAGTGGTTCTAGTAAAAAGTGGGCTGTCCTTTCAATAGATTAAAATAAAGGATATCTTTATCGAAACAGGCTTTTAGTGGTTATATCCAAGTAAATACACATCCACATTATGAAGATTTATAAAAATGTCAATTCGGGCGAAATAAAATATTTTTCAGTACAAATTTGTTCTACAGTTTTTACTGACGTTAAAGATAATCATACGTCGATTCGACGTATATTTGACTTATGACCCCCCAATATTTTAGGCTGTGTGGCACCCAAGCTAATTATTTTGCCACGTAATTACGCCTACAGACATGAATTGAGTTAAATCTTGGAACCAACAAATTATGAAGCTTCACTTATGAGATATAATAAAAAGAAAAATTTCTGTACGTCGATTCGACGTAGATTATCTCTCTAGGGTTAAGGCCGTTCGCGCGATCTAATTTTTTTTTTCAATTTTTGATATTCAAACGAATTTAAAGACTAATCGCGCGGGTGAACAGAAGTTGGACGACTTGTTTCCAACTTGCGATAAGTGCGAGGGAAAAGTTTAATCAAACAAATTGTCGTTGACGCCGTGTGGACGCGGCATTACACAGCTTAATGTACGCGCTGGGTTAAGGGCATTATGAGTGTGAAAATTTGGAAAAAAAGTTTTTTTTTTATACTTGGTTGCCACAGTGAGGTGAACCATACATACATTTTGGGTTGTTTTTTGTTGTTTTCTAAAATGCTTGTTTTTTTATTGTGTGCGCGCAGGCTTGGGATTTATGAATGATCACTGAATTTATGAATGAAGGCTACGTGTACTCATTCACTCCGAAATCCGGCTTCGGACAAGTACCTAATAGACTTTTCACATATGGCCGCAAAATCTAGGTAGATTATGTAATCCTGTATGCTGTTCACACTATGGTCGTAATCTTGTTCCACGACTTGACAGTACAGTACAATCCGTCTAAATTGCAAATTCCGACAATTTCTTGTACGAAATTGCTATTTATATTAATTTGTTAAAACAAGAAGCAGAATCTATCTTATAGGAATTAATAGTTTATGTTCGTCAATAAGTAAAAACATCAAACTTTTAAGTACAAAACTATGAGCGAATCGGAAAATGGATTAGATGATCTCTACTGTAGTATTATCAAATGCGAAGCTCACCACACTTCACCATGATTTTTTAAGGGTTTTCTCCGGGATTTTTGTTATAATTTCCGTACAAGATCTATGAAAATGTATGGCAAATCTAGAAGACTTTCGCCTAGATTTTGTAAAATCTCAACATTAGGAAAAGTCTTCTATAGTATGTAAAAAGCTTAATGCTTGAAACAGATTAGACGCGTTGAATGCTGGCGAGGACAGAGATTTCTAGGTAAAAAAATACGAAGCTATATAAACATATGTGTATGTAATGCATCTAGAAAATAAGTACCTTCAAAATGGTTGGCCGAACCCTTCGGGCAGGTTGCGGTTCGGCCGACCTGTGTTTTTAACACCAGGGAGTGACCCTCAATCGAATAGAATAGGTTTGATCCGACAGTTCTGATACCCCATCGACCCGTCAAAATTGGTACTTTCGAACTGGTTGCCCGAACCCTTCGGTCAGGTTGCGGTTCGGCTGACCAGTGTTTTTAGCACCAGGGAGTGACCCTCTATCGAATAGAATATGTTTGATCCGACAGTTCTGAAACCCCGAACGCACTTAATTAATTAGCACCTTTAAACTGGTTGGCCGAGCCCTTCGGTCAGTTTGCGGGTCGGCTGACCAGTGTTTTTAGCATCAGGGGGCGGTCCTTTATCGAATAGAATAGGTTCGATCCGACAGTTCTGATACCCCATCGACCCGTCAAAATTGGTACTTTCAAGCTGGTTGGCCGAACCTTTGGGTCAGGTTGCCGTCCGGCTGACCAGTGTTTTTAGCACCAGGGAGTGACCCTCTATCGAATAGAATAGGTTTGATCCGACAGTTCTGATACCCCATCGACCCGTCAAAATTGGTACTTTTGAACTGGTAGGCCGAACCCTTCGGTCAGGTTGCGGTTCGGCTGACCAGTGTTTTTAGTATCAGAGAGTGACCCTCTCTCGAATAGAATAGGTTTGATTCGACAGTTCTGAAACCCCATCGACCCGTCAAAATTGTTACTTTCAAACTGGTTGGCCGAAGCCTTCGGTCAGGTTGCGGTTCGGCTGACCAGTGTTTTTATCATCAGGGAGTGACCCTCTATCGAATAGAATAGGTTTGATCCGACAGTTCTGAAACCCCATCGACCCGTCAAAATTGGTAATTTCGAACTGGTTGGCCGAACCCTTCGGTCAGGTTGCGGTTCGGCTGACCAATGTTTTTAGCATCAGGGAGTGACCCTCTATCGAATAGAATAGGTTTGATCCGACAGTTCTGAAACCCCATCGACCCGTCAAAATTGGTAATTTCGAACTGGTTGGCCGAACCCTTCGGTCAGGTTGCCGCTCGGCTGACCAGTATTTTTTGCATCAGGGGGCGGTCCTTTATCGAATAGAATAGGTTTGATCCGACAGTTCCGAAACCCCCATCGCACCTAAAAAATTTGCACCTTTAAACTGGTAGGCCGAACCCTTCGGTCAGGTTGCGGCTCGGCTGACCAATGTTTTTAGACTCACGGAGAGGTCCTCTATCGAATAAAATAGGTTCGATCCGACAGTTACCCACACCCCCGAACACCTCTAATTTTTGCGTCTAATTACGTCTAATTACGCTATACTGGTCAAGTTTTGCTTCGGCTGACCAACCGTTTCGATATCACCGTAACTAAACGCAACTTTTAAGATGGTTAATTTCCGACAGTTCGAAAACCCCGGTTTTTTACCATCACGGCTCGGACTAATATGGGTTGTGTGATCACATAGCCACTCTGGACTAACGCATGGCGTACGTTACTATGTTTTCTCTAAGACACAAACATAAACGGGATAAATAAAAAACACACCTTATGTCAATCAAATCATCGGAACGTCCCACAAACTAATTGGGATCGGGTTCAACTTATTCGAAGAGTGGATAAGATCATTCTTGCTTGCCGGCTTGACGTACGATTTCCGACCCATGATAATGGGAATCGAATCATCTGGTATGAATTTAACTAGTGATCTAATTAAAAATAAATTGTTCGAATTAAACTACGATAAATCTGAAAGTCACAGTACGTTTCTCGGCAAAAGCAATTCTCGTGGTACATTTTTCAAATGCTACATATGCAAAAAGCCAGGTCATAAAGCTAACAAATGTCCGAACAAATCAAAGTTCAGCAATAACAACAATCATGCGAAATGTAGTTCCTCGATAAAATCAAAAGTTGTTTTCAGTTCTGTGTTCAGGACAGTTAAATTCTGCGATAATGACTGGTATATAGATAGTGGTGCCTCACAGCACATGACCTCTCATAGAGAATGGCTCTGTAATCTCAAAATCTGAAATAAGACTCGCGAATGATACCAAATTAAAAGTTGTCGGTATGGGTGACTTGAATATTAAATGGAACGGAGTGCCCATTTTAGTTAAAGACGTTCTCTGTGTACCCGAACTTAAGGCGAACCTTCTGTCAGTCGACAAAATGGTGAAAAATGGAAACAGTGTCGTTTTTGATTCAAATGGTTGCCGGGTGTTAGACAAAAACAAGAAGACGGTGGCGACGGGTATTTTTTCGAATGGTATCTTTATATTAAATCCGCAAACTGACTCCAACTGTATGGTTTCTAGAATCGGTCAGAAATCAATTTCTCTATGGCATCGCCGTTTAGGCCACATTAATTTAATTGATCTCGTGAAAATGAAAGATGCAGACGGCGATATTGAATTTCGTGGAAGCGCGAACAGCATGCAGACTTGCCGATCATGTCTCAAAGGAAAACAGTCAAGGCTACCGTTTAGAGGAATAGGAAAAAGATCAGCTGGGCTATTGGATCTCATCCATTCTGATTTGTGCGGTCTCACAGAGGTACAATCGTTTGAAGGCGCCTCGTACTTCCTGACATGTATTGACGACTACAGTCGTAAGGTTTTCGTCTACATTTTGAAAACTAAAACGGAGGTCTTATCGAGAGTTTAAGGCTATGGTGGAAACGCAGACAGGGAGGAAGATTAAACAAATTCGTACAGACAATGGCACCGAATGTTGTACGAATGAAATAGATAGGTTCTTGCGACAAGCAGGCATACGCCACGATACGACTACACCGTATACTCCAGAGCACAATGGAGTCGCGGAGCTTATGAACAGGACGATTGTCGTCGAGCGGGTGCGCTGTATGCTGGATGACGCCGATCTATTATAAATCGTTCTATATCATCAGCATTGGGAACAAAGTCGCCTGAGGAAGTTTGGTCTGGTACAAAACCACATACCTAAAGTTCATCGCAAGAAGCTCGATCCGAAATCGAGAATGCTTATATTTGTTGGATATTGCGAGTCCAAGGGATACCGTTTATTCGACCCGACTACGCGTAAATTGCATCGAAGTTGTGATGTGCATTTTATCGAGGAAAACCGTACACAAACACATTCAGATTCAGTGGGAGCCGAAGATGAGAAAAATGATGCTGTACTTGTCGATCTCGAAGCAACTGACAGCGGATGTATTGAAAATAGTGGTGATTGTGATTTGGAGGTCAGCAATCAAACGATGGACGAATCAGGCAATACAACAACTATGGAGGAACACTATAGTGATCCCGACTATTTGCCATCAACCGATGTTAATTCAACGGACAGTCCGCCAATTACAAGATCTAAAAGTGCTGGAACCAATTTGGCGTATTGCTCACCTTGTTGCGGAAGCGATGACCCATTAACTGTTAAGGAGGCTTTGTCGAGAAGTGATTCTGTTGAATGCTTTGCGTGACGAAATTGCTTCAATAAAGGAAAAGGAAACTTCACATAAGTCTAGTCTAGTAGTCTGGCTGGTCTAGCGGTTAGTGCGCGCACCTTCGGTTCACAGGGTCATGAGTTCGAATCTTACCGTGGATCATGGTGTTTTTCGAACTCACGAGCTTGTGACGGACTATGATCTCACTCAGATGTTAAACGAGTACCCATTTATGGGGATAAATAACACAGCTGAGCGTGATGCTGATCTCATTACCTCAACAAAAAGCAGATAAGATCTTGGAAATAGGATGTCACTAACACATCCTGCGGCCCTAGTCCAATACTGGATTGTCGCGCCCGTTATTTATTTTTAAAGGAAAACGAAACGTGGAATGGATGCTGCGATGATGACATCAAACATCGCACAAAGGTTGGGTGGATGAGGTGGCGAGAAAACTCTGGAGTTTTCTGCTATAAGAAAATGCCACTGAAGCGAAAGGGCAAGTTGTACAAAACGGGTGTACGTCCCGCACTCATGTATGGATCAGAATGCTGGACCATGTATGAAGGTTAAGTGAAAGAAATGACAGCGACTGAAATGAAAATGTTACGCATGTCAGTTGGTGTAACCAAAAGGGACCACATCAAGAGTAGCTACATCCGAGGCAGCTTGTCCATAGACCAACCAACCAACCACCGAAAAGCTCGAAGACCGACGAATGGATTGGAGCGATATCAATGGAAGTTCCACTTGATGGACCCAAGGCCAGAGGCAGACCGAAGAACACCTGGATGTGTCAAATGAAGCAACAACAACGCATTGGTCTCGGCGATGACACGATCCAAGATAGAGCTGTAGAAATATGCTGAGAAATTATCGCCAAAACGGGCGATGTGCCTACACCGCAGGTCGAGCAACGCGGAACCATGGAGCGATATAAAGAACGAGGCAAGGAAGAAGAAGAAACGTGGAGCTTGGCTGATCTTCCTTAGGGGAAATCCACCATTAAACCCAAGTGGGTTTTTAAAACCAAACAAAGTGGCGATTCTTTAAAACGAAAGGCTCGTTTAGTTGTTAAAGGCTGCTGTCAAAAGTACGGCATAGACTACCTTGAAACGTATTCGCCGGTAGTGCGATACACCTCGGTAAGATATTTAATTACTTTAGCTGTAAAACATAATTTCCAGATTGACCAAATGGACGCAATCACAGCTTTCCTTCAAGGGGAATTAAATGAGGAGATATACTTGGAACAGCCTGAGCATTTTGACGATTTTTCCGGGAAAGTTTGTAAACTAAACGCGGTCGGTCGCCAGTGGAACATTAAATTGGATGCTGCGATGAGACAATTTGGATTCTCAAAATCTCTCGTTGGTCCATGCGTGTATTTTATAATAGTGCAGTCATATTAGCATTTCAAATAGAAAAAAATAGAGTAAGGCTATTTTTTGTTGTTTTTGAATCAGTGGACTCCCAGGAATCTACAACTGATTTTGCTAAAAAAAAAATTTTTTGATCGGAAAGGTCCCAAAAAGGACAAAAAATGATACTCTTTAATCCTTGACTGGAGGTCCCTCAACGGAATAAATCGAGCTTAAATGGAAATTTTTCGCGTTTCCCGTGTATCTTTCCAAAGCCATAACTACGAGAATAATTCAAGTTGTCACTACTTTTATCACTTCCCAGAATGTATAATATCTGAAGATCCACCATTAAATTTGCTAAGAAAAAAGTTGATCGGAAAGCTCTGAAAAAGGACATAAAAGGACACTAATTGCACACCTTAGTGGAACGTGGGCATGTGGGGTGTCATATCAAAGAGGATGTCAAGTACATTCCATATCCGGTATTTGTTACTTGTTCCAAGGATCCTCAAAGGAGAAAATTGGGCTCAACTTAAATTTTTTTGTGTTCCCCGTATCTGTATCTTTCTAAAGCCGTAATTTTCCATTTAAGCCCGACTTATTCCATTTGGTGTCCTTGAGACGGGAAACAAGCACCGCATATGCAATGCACTCGACGCCCTCTTTGATATGAAATGCCCACGTTCGATCAAGGTGTGAAATTAGTGTCTTTTTATGCCCTTTTTCAGAGCTTTCCGCTCATCTTTTTTTTAGCAAATTTAATTCTAGAATCTCCAGCTATTATACATTCTGAAAAGTGATAAAAGAAGGGACAACTTGAATTATTCTCGTAGTTATGACTTTGGAAAGATACACGGGAAACTCTAAAATTTTCACACATACGCGCGAGCATCGGAAGGTTAACGAAATCAGTTCCGAAACTCAAACATGACTTTTGCACCAAAAATATGGGATTATCAAAATGAAGTTAGTTTTTTTGCATCCATTTATCAGTTTTTATTATTTGAATTTATTGAATTTTAACGTAAACTTAGACTGAATTGAAGATTTTTTATTTAATATTATAATGAAAATTTCATGATAATATAGTGGGAGTGTTAAACAAATAGCTATATATGTATTTGTGTACAATACCTGACTGAATATAACCTGTAATACAATCGTTCATTCGCACTGTAACCAGCATCAAAGCTAGTCGTTTTCTTAATTCCGCTTAGCTCTGCTACCTCTTTGTAACAAGTACACATTGGATATTTCTGATATTTCATAATCAAGGCAAAAAATGATTTTCATTGACGAATGCGGCTTCAATTTGCATCTTCGTCGCAAACATGCTCGTTCCCGACGTGGAACACGTGCCAATATATGTACCTACTACTTCCTACAGTTCGTGGGAGAAATGTAAGTATGGTTGCCGCGATAAGTAACGAAGAGGTTATCCATACGGTAATTCATGCTCATGAAACAGTGAACGCCAATCGTTTTAATGCATTTCTGCGGGGTATGACGGCGAAATTGGATTCGTCTTGGGAAGGAGCACTAGTAATCCTAGATAACGCAAAGATGCACAGGAGCGCCGAAACAAAATTATTTTTGTTGCGTGCAGGACAGGAACTGCACTAAAACAGCATTTTAGTAGAGTTTCTTCTTGTTGCAGAGGCTACAGTATCTATCTACAGAGCCTTGTTGTATATCCCAATTTTTTTAAGAAATTGTGCTGAGAATCTTACACACCCATTACATATACTTTTTAATAGGTCCCTTAGTCACTTCCCTTCCTATTGGAAAGGAAGCTATGTACTACCGATTTACAAATCTGGAGATAAAGCTAACATATCTAATTACCGCCTAATAAGTATATTGTCGTGTGTTGCAAAAGTATTCGAGGGTATTTTCACCGATTTTATTACGCCTTTAGTTCGTCCTTTAATAATTAACAATCAACATGGTTTTTGTGCTGGAAGATCTACCGCAGGGGTGTCAAACTCAAAACCTGGCCCGGGCCAAATAAGCCTCTGTTCAGGTTTAGGTGGGCCGCAGGAGGAAAATTTCAAAAACTTTTATTTAATCGTATTACGACAGTTGATTACAGAATATTACTTTTAAAATATGACAGAAAGTCTGGATCACTTTAGCGCAGTGGTGATCCAGTTCGGGCCCCCCTTGCGAGATCTGCTGATAGATTCATATTTTGGAACTACTGAATTTTAGGAAGTATTATTTAAATTTCATGATTTCCGCATACTGAATTTCGTCATGAGCAAAATTGATATTGATATTACTTTCTATTTAAAGACTATATCAGCCGTATCAAGAGATTTTTTTATCGACCTAAAATATTCTCAGCGGTGTTCATCAAATGGATTTAGTAGCAGCGAATTAATCGACGAAAATACAATTCTTGCCATTTTACAAAGCTTTGCAACAACCGATTACCTCCTGGTGTACATATTTCGAAAGAAGTTCGCAAGAAAACTATAATTAAGCCAGCCCTAATTTATTGATATATACTATTAGAGTTGTGCCCGCGCCCTCCTTCCCTAGCCGTCACACCTTTCTAGGGGGCACGCCCCCGTTTGGCAATCACTGTTAGCGGCTGCGGGATTATCCGTGATAACTTCCTCCTTTCGAAAATGTTCTTCAAGAACTTTAAACAATTACGACAAGAAGCGAAAACGTGAAAATATGATTTAGCTTCAAGTAACCACTTTTTATGAATAACATGATTTGCATCAAATTTGGGGCAGATGATAAAAA
Source organism: Microchrysa polita (assembly GCA_949715475.1). Taxonomy (NCBI): domain Eukaryota; kingdom Metazoa; phylum Arthropoda; class Insecta; order Diptera; family Stratiomyidae; genus Microchrysa; species Microchrysa polita. Next base: position 96,958,348 of record OX454415.1, read on the forward strand.
AAAATTTAGCACCAGTCATCCAGGTCACCCAAAATACCAAAATAGTCAGATTAAATTAATTTAAGCAGAATGGTAGCGAAAAGAGACAACAATTTGTTTGTGGTACAAACTCATGCACCAATACAGCTTGATAAGTATAGGTCTAAAAATCAGGCACTTGGGCTGTGATTATTATGTTGTAATTTCACATCCAGGTGATTTAGTTAACAATTCCAAAATTTATGTAGTTTTTAAAGCTTTGCCATTTTTCCAAATAAATATCAATTCATGTTCGGTAAAGCAAACCAATTTTTTGTTAACTGCATTTCAGGACAGAACAGTTTCATGAAGAGACTTAGTATTATGCTATACGAAAAAGATGAGCTGTCTTATAAAATCAAATAACCGACCTCAAATTGTTGGTAGTATTTTGAGAAAAAATCCTAAAATAATCTTGCATAAGCCACTGACAAGTTTCAGTAATTTTTGAAGATTTGAGTTCAACGGCTTAATTTGTTCAGCTTACCAATTTCACCATCTTTGTATTGATCCACATTGTGCTGTTTCAACATGGCCGCGGGCCGCACAGAACTGCGAGGCGGGCCGCATGTGGCCCGCGGGCCGCGAGTTTGACACGTCTGATCTACCGCAACAAACTTGATTGTTTATGAACATTACATATACAACGCTTTCGCAAATATGTCACAAGTGGCGGACAACACCCGTTTCACCAAAGAAACGCCCAAGTGTTGCCAAAAAAAAAACCCTCCCTGAAAAGAACCATGAAGGTTCGATGCAGGAAGGTTTTGAATGTCATATGAAATCGCAGACAAAGTTAATCGTAAATCAGGTAGCTTAGTTCGAAGGCCTCGTGTATTCTGATAGTAAATGCTAAGTTCTAGTTTTTTGAAGATCGTCCGTGAATTATACGTGTAATATTGTTAACATATTTGATGGTTGATATCGCAGGTTCGTTTGACCTGTAAATACTCGTCTGCTTAAAGCAGACTCGTAGCGCTACCATTCACTTCAGGACTTCTTCCGCTTACTAGGCCGCAATTTGACTCAGGCCGTTTTCGTCAATCCAAAAACTAGTTACATATAGGCACATAGGCATTTTCCACCAAGGCCATTCTCGCTAACTAGTATGCATAGTCGCCAGCTCCTAGGCTCTACATGATCGCTTATTCCTCCCCTACGAGGAAACACTGCGTCGTGTTCGATTTGTATGACTGCCTTTCCGAAGGAATAGGGAAAAAGTCAGCCATGTCGTGAGCCACCAAACATGACTCGGGAGCACGGGAATGTTATCGCCCAAATAGTCTTTGTACAGATCTACGCCATGTCGTATCAACCGTATAAAGGGCTTCCCTGCCCTGCTCGAGTATGAGGTGGCGCAACTAACCATTTGTATCCAACTACCCGAATCACAATTTTATCACCCGTTGCAAAGACGCCATCCTTGTATCGTATGCTGAGCTAGCTTCTCACCAGCATGGCTTCAGGAATATGCATAGCACCACAACAGCCCTGGATATGATCACTCATCACATCCAAAATGGCCTCAACCAGAAACAGCCCTGTGACAGAACCGTCCTAGTGGCCCTTGGCCTGTCGAAAGCCTTCGGTACGGTCATTCAATCTGCGTTGTTGGCCGATCTCCTAAATATGCATATTCGTGCACAAGAGGTTAGGTGGATTGCCAACTATCTAGCTGGAAGGCAATCCTTCACAGAGTTTCGGGGCAGTTGTTCAAAGCATAGGAAAATTAAGCAGGGAGTTCCACAGGGTAGCGTACTCTCTCCTACATTGTTTAACATCTACCTGTCGAGCCTTCCAACACCACCGGAAGGTATCGAACTAATTTCCTATGCAGACGATTGCACCAGACGTAGGCGACAGAATGCACAGTAGAAACAACGTCCTAAAGGCACTAGCCGGGAGTTCCTGGGGCAAGGACAAAGAAACTATGTTGGTCACCTACAAAGCGATAGGTAGGGCAACCCCTAGCTATGCAGCACCGGTGTGGTCACAAACCGTTTGTGACACAAACTGGAATAAGATCGAGGCATGCCAGAACGCTGCTCTACGTATCGCTGCAGGTTGCCATCTCAAGTCGTCGGATCATCTTCATCAAGAAACCAGCTTGTTATCAGTGCGTGATCACAATCTGCTCCTGTCTTTGCAATATCTGGTCGGTTGCTACCGAGAGGATCACCCAAACCATCATCTCATGGACAAAACTCTCCCTCCACGACATGTCAGGAGTGGAATCAGAGATCTCGAGAGAGACGTCCAGAGATGCAAACTGGTACCTCCCGATATATTCGATAACACAGCATACCATGCGGCCATCGCAGATATTCACACAACCGTTGTGAATCGGTCAATAGGGAGATTAGGTCCGAATAGAGTCCTCTCAGTGTCCCCACCACCCATATCGCCTGAAGAGACTACGCTCCCGAGAGCCACAAGAGTGACACTAGCCCAGCTTAGGTCGGGTTTTTGTTGACGCCTCAATTCGTACCTATCTCGAATAGATTCGGACATCCAGAACATTGGTCGAGCTGCGGTGGTGCGCCACACGATGTGGACCACCTGTTTCGATGCCCGCTGCACCCACTAACCTCACTCCGAGGGCAGTATGGGACAACCCTATTGCAGCTGCTACGTTCTTGTCGCTTGAGACAATAGACGAGAACGACGACGAAACTTAGAGCACATCCAGAGACATGCACAGCGACTCACACCCTTCTGCACGGGTACAGCAACAACAACTACTACCCAGAATGCTCTGTGTCACTTAGACACAGACTCCCCTGCGGGATATTAATGAAACAGTTGATAAATAAAAAAAATTAATAACACAAAGAAATATGTAATATTATTGTATAAATGAAATGAAATTAATTGTGAATAAAATGTTATGAATTGAATTGAAAACATAATAATAATAAAATATTTTTAATGCGTTATATAATAATTGCCTAAAACAACATATTCTGCCGTCTCTAAAAAAGAGTAAAATATTTTTTTTCTACAATTGGAAAATTTTTCCTTTTTGCAATTTTTATTTCAATTCAGCGCTAGTCAAAAAGCCCACCTCCCTCCTTAGAGCTGGCGATGACTATGGTACATTTAAGCGTTCATCTATCGACACGGTTTACTAAATCTAATAGATTTAGTTAGCAGTTGCACAACATTGTGCTGCAATTTACATTGCATTCTGGGCGGATTTCTCATAACTCTTATCTAGTACCTGTCGGCTGGTTAGTCTTATCCGTCTTATCGTATAAGGGTGTCCCGCATTGGGTGGTCAATACTGTAAGGGTTAATAGCGCAACTTGTTTCAGCAAGAAAACTACCAATACAATCGGATTTTTTTACCGTTACCTTGTTATCGCTCTTTTTGTGAAAGTCATCGAAAATCGTGACTTGTCCTGCAAAATCATAATTTGCAGCCCCCCTGATAACTTAATCCAAGATTTGATTTCAGTTTCAGAAACTACATAAAATTTCACAAAAACTGAAGTTTTTTTCAGTTGCCAACATTATCGCCACTTTCAAAATACAGTTACTCAAACTTAATAGAAACTTTAAAATAGATTTTTCATCGAAAATTCAATCAGTAATTTCATAACGGTGCTTTATACGTACAACTCTGCAAAGTTGTTAAAAGTTGCTTCAACATGTTGGCTTTCCAATTTCACTTTTCATATTTACATTGCAGAATTTTAGAGAAACACGAATTGAATGGTAAAAATCATGGTAATTATTTTCTTATCGGAATATTCAAACTGAAATTTTATTCATTTATTTTCTATATTTTAGCATCGCAATTTTGAAAATTTGTTAAATAAAAATGGAAATAAAGTTTTAAAAATGAGAAAGAACCAATAAACTAAAAATATTAACTAATGATTAAATGGGTCTGTTTGATGAATTGAAATAATGCTGCTGGAATTGGCCTCCTCCATTTTGTATGCAGACTCGACACCTTCGGCTCATGGAAGAAAGGGTCCAAAGGATTTCAGTAGCGTTTTCATTTACACATATGGCCAAAAAAATAAGTACACCTATACGAATTTTTCTTATCACCCTGTAGCAAAGTAGTTATTTGAGGAAATAAAATCATATGGAAAGATTTAATTACCTAATTGGTGAGGAATCAAGTAATATGTAAATTAGCATATTATAATAAATAACAGCTTTCATTTAACCTGAAAAAGTACGAACTGACTAAAATAGGCAGGACAAAATAATAAGTACATGTCAGTTAATTTGATTAAAACTTGTTTTAATTAAAATATTAAGTTCTGATTCGACAAGAATTTAATTTTTTTTATTATTTAAAAGTAAATGGTCCATTATTTTGTAAGAAAAAAGGTTTTTGTTGGCCCTTTGGAGATAATTCTTATGGCATGTTCCCATACATCCATATATCCAGTTACTTCTAGGAAATTCCGTAATTAGTCTGTTTTGTGAAAACTGTGTTTCTGGTTCATTGATTCAACTCTCTCTAAACATTCCGGATTTAATTTAACTCTAGTAACAACGTGAAAAGCCACCCGATTTGGTTGAAGCGGATCCTTGACCAGTTTGTGAGGTATGGTTAGGGTTAATATCCTGCTGAAATCCCCGTTTAAAGTGTATGGGTTCATCAGTGAAATATTCTAGGACTCTCAACTAACATTTCTTATATGGAAATTGCCTCAAAGTAACGGTTATTAGGTATATTTTAACGAAACCATACTATGAAAATTAAACCATAGACCATGTTTTTTCGCCTCCATGGGAAATAGCCAGTTGATGTAGCGTATATCATATCTTCTGAATGAAGAATATTACAATAAGATTAGTTCCCGATCAAATTTATTGCGATCTCATAAATAAAACAGAATATTCTGTCAGTTTCCATTGTTCGGTCAGGAACAAGAAGAACTATCCCTCCCAAATTTTCTTGAACCGTCAACACTTTTTAACGTCGCCATGGAAAGTTCTAAACTTTTTGTCAAAACTGTTTTACTTCTTGTATTCTTCGATTAACTTTTTAAAGGGATTCTATATTTTCAATATTTGCCGCGAAAATCATCAGTCATGTCAAGATAACTTTTCTCGCCATGGTGATAATGAGACCAACAGTTGTCCTTAAGGCCCTTACATGGACTTAACCGCATTAGAAACTGCTTTTATTCACTTTTTGATATGAATTACGCAGTAAATACAATGTTTAGCTGGTTTATTTCGTTATTGAGAGAATAATTTTTCCGCTATTTCAAAGTTTCGAACTTAAACTTCTTTTTTCGTACCTACCATGCGTTTTTCGCCCCTTTAAGTATTTTTATTTCTTTTGAATTTGACGCTTTTTGCATACACCAATGAATAAAAAACAAATCCTTACAAAAAATAGCAACTTGTTGTAAAAAAAATTAAAAAAACCGATGGTGTACTTATTATTTTGACCAAGCTGAAAACCCACTTCAAAGCTAACATCGGGAGGGACTAAGATAATAGGGGGATACCATTTAGTTTTTCGGTTCCTTTGGCATTGTTGTATCCTAATTGTTGTAATAGCTATCTATTTGGATTAATTCAATTTTAAAAAGGGTATGCAAATTTGGCATAAAAAGGTACATGAGGGATGTACTTATTTTTTTGTCCATATGTGTATGTTGTCACAAGCATGTTTAATTCGCTGCAGCAGCTGTTCCTGGGAGGTAAAATTTGCTAAATGTTATCCTTTACTGACAGTCGCTCGGTACTAATTCCTGAACTTGCGTAAAGTGGTACGGATACCAGTTGTCCGACTGAAGAGTCCTTTGGATCGTCATCCGAGGAATATCCAGCTGCAGGGCTGCTCTACGCGTACTCAATTTTGGGTTAGTTTCGAAGAGATTAAGAATCTCTTCTTCTCTTCCCACACTAGTACGGCGAGCTCCTTTTCTACCGGTGTGGTTTGGCGTTCGTCCTGCATCTCCAAGAAGCCGATACGTTTTTTCGAAGGTGCGTTTGCCTGGAATTCGTCGCTGTAGGAATCGCCGACTATACTCTCGAACTGATTCAAGTCCATTTCCTCCTTCAACCCCATACATAAACACCATATCGGCATACTCTCTATCGGAGAATTGGTTTTCCACCATCGCGATTTTATTTAATTAATTAATTCGAAAAATGAATTGTATTATTAACAAAATTATACCTGAATTTTCTAACCGCCAAGAAGTAACAACACAATCACGCTTGCGAAGGGAAAACATAAGAAAGAATAACAGCTCTTCGATTATGAATATTATATTAATTTTAACTGTTATAAGTACCGTTGCATTTGCCAAAAAATTTACAATTTTCAAATATCTTACAGTTCTGGTCAAAATAATGTAGCGAGATTCTATCCCGAATTATAATAGCCTTTGTTTGCCTTTTTTCGAGTAAAGGGAAAATTGTTAGCGATTCCACTGAAGCCTTGATTTTTACCATTAAATGCGTGTTTCTCTAAAATTCTGCAATGTAAATATGAAAAGTGATATACCGTTGGAAAGCCAACATGTTGAAGCAAGTTTTATCAACTTTGCAGAGTTCTACGTATAAAGCACCGTTATGAAATTACTGTTTCAATCTTCGATGAAAAATCTATTTTAAAATTTATATTAAGTTTGAGTAACTGTATCTTGAAAGTGGCGATAATGTTGGCAACAGGAAAAACTTCAGTTTTTCTGAAATTTTATGTAGTTTCTGAAACTGAAATCAAATCTTGGATTAAATCATCACGAGGGCTGCAAATCATGATTTTGCATGACAAGTCACGATTTTCGATGACTTTCACAAATAGAGCGATAACAAGGTAACGATAAAAAAATGCAGATTGTTTTGGTAATTTTCTTGCTGAAACAAGTTGCGCTATTAATCCTTACAGTATTGACCACCCAATGCGGGACACCCTGTATATAGAGAAGATGCAAACTTTTTTCAGAAAGTTTTTACTTTACTATATTGAATTGCTATCTATTTTGCATGTTAGTTAAGCTATATTTTGCTTGGTTACGCCATTGTTTGAAATAGCGCAATGAATTTTCAATTTCAGATGATGGCGTAACCAAAAAAATAATACAAAATAAACTGTAGTCTGGCTGGTGTAGTGGTTAGTGCCCGCATTTTTGGTGCACAGGGTCATGGGTTTGAGACTAACCGTGAACGAATTCAGCTTATGGTGTTTTTCCAACTCACGACCCATCTGACGGACTATGATCTTACTCAGATGTTAAACGAGCACCCGTTTATGGGGCTAAATAACACTGCTGAGTGTGCTGTTGATCCCATCACCTCAACAAAAAGCAGTTAAAATCTCGGAAATTGGATGTCACTAACACATCTGCGGCCTTATTCCAATGTTGGAATGTCGCTCCTGTTATTTATTTTTTTATGCAAAATAAACAAAAATTCATATTATTGTTATCATATTATTACTCATATTATTATTCATATTATAATTATTAAGAGAAAACATATACAACAAGTCGTGCTTTTCTAGTTGTGCAATATAATAGAGATGTGCTTGGTAGTACGATACACGAAAAATCTTACTCTGGATCCTTATAATTTTTATAAACAGCTATATCGTCATATGCGTCTCTTTTGAAGTTCTTGATTCCCTTCAAAATTTCCTCGGAATTTAACTTGACATATTCGTTAAAGTATGGATATGGAACACGGCAAAACTGGTATTAAACGGATAAAAAGAAAATAATGGCGATTTATAAATTTTCTTTATTTTGAAAATAGTTTAGATAGGTATTTAGTTCTTAATAAATTCAAAGCGTATTGTAATATTCATGTATCGTTTTATATAAGGAGCGTTTTATTGCTCTTCGTTCGAACTGATAGTTTGCAATATTGTTTCACTCTCGCCGACCTATTTTTGAGATTCGGTTGATTTCATCACACAAAATGATTACTTAATTGCAAAATACCATAAACGTAAAAGCGTTCGTTTTGAAGTATCATTTAAAACAAGTATACATATAACAATTTCAATTCTTAGATATTTTGTTGTTGTCTGTTTTGCAAAAATTCAAAAACAAAATTAAATTTATATGTAGTCTTTTTCAGCTGGTGAGCACTGTTCCATTCTTCTATACAGTTCTATACATGGTACTGATTAAACGAATTTGATGAATCGAGTTAACTGCCCTGGCTTAACGGAAGCGGTGTGTTTTGCCAGGGGCAAACGTTCATTACATCGCAGCGACGGCCTCTAACAAACACAAAATATAGACTTACAGAAGCACGCTCTGGTTTCTATGTCGGTTTCCGCTTTTTCTATCACGCCCGAATAACTTAGGGTTAAGTCTCCCATTTTCCTCATATATGTATCTTCGGCAAATTCATGAAACTTTAAATTAAGTCACTGAGAAGACAATGGCTATGTCCACACATGTGCGCTTTCGTCTTCACTATCGTCTTCAAGCTCCGTATCCACTTTCAATATTGAACATGTCATTGATTGCGTCAAGTGAACAGAAGAGATCAATGCCTCATTCTATCCACATCTGTTTATTATTTATCGGGAAATATGTGATAAATTCTTTCATTAATAGTATGAATAGATGAGTTGTTTATATTTAACATTAGCAATCGCGTTCAAGAATGAGTGCGTTTCTTCAAAAGCGCAGGCATCTCAAGTTTCAATTGTCAAAATGATGAAACGAACGAAAATTGAAAGTGTCTAGACAGGCACAGATTGGTTTTGGTTCTTAATGGCATGGGAGGGTCACATAAAAAAAGAAAATATAAAAATATAGGAGGAAACTTGGTGGAAATCAGGGAGCATTGTTTCAATTTTCAGAATTATTAAATTTAGGGCGGAATTCATAGTCCTCACTTATACTTAAGGGAACCCTTAAGGGACTGACGCTATTCATAGTCACTCAATAAGCAAACGCTTAAGGGTTCCCTAAAGGGTTCCCTTATTCGTTAAGGTTCATATCTAGTAGCCTTATATGAACTCATATATTTGTTGACATATCCCTATTCAAACACTTTGAAATTTTTTAAAAATTTGGAATTTTTAACTACTGGATATTTTTTTATATTTTATTTGTCACTTTCAATAGATATGGCAAATAAGTGAATCGTTTATTTAATGAGGCAACGCCCTAATAAGTGATGTCTGTGAATACGAAGCTCCCTTAAGGGCTCACTTATATAGAGAAACCCCTTATTCCTTAAGGGAATCCTTATTACTTAAGTGGGGACTATGAATTCCGCCCTTAATTTATTAAATGAGTGATTCAAACATCATCGGAATGAATTATGTAATAGATATAGATACACTTCACCAATAATTTAAATTTTTCACTATTTTACATACGCATTAAGCAAACAAATTTTATCGTTTTATTCACCATTTTAGCGGATACCCAGCGGACACGAATATGTATAATATCTTCTCCGACTGATGTGGATCTTCTTGCCAAATCGCCAAACTCAGACTAAACAATGGTACTCAATTATTTCGAACAAACGCCCAAGTTTGTCATACATATAGTCATTTATGTAAATTGATTGACTATTCTAAACTACATAGAGGAGTTCTATCAATTCATGGCTCTTAATTATTACGGTATAATACGTACATATGTACATATATAAAATGTATTCTCAATTGAACTCAGGACTTTTTGATTAACCGCATCTTAATCAGATTGTATTCGTGTGGCTGTTGCATATTTTGACCCAACGACCTAAAAATAAGAGCATCAATTTTAGAATTAGAGCTAAACAATAATCTTCTAGCTGTTGGCCATGGAAAAGTTCAGGACCAGCATGGTCTGGTCCACCTTTAAAGTAGGAGGAGAATCGGCGTTGCAGTACAATTATTAAGAATTCGTGCTATTAAATTGACGTTCACGTCATATAGTATATTTTTAGAATTTGTATTCTTACGTAGGCCGTGTTTTGTTGCGTACCACGGCTCTTTCCATGATTTCAACAGCAACAATCGATCATGAACGAAGCGTACACAGCAAATCGTATGCATTTGATTTGACCTCAACCAGCGGCTGCTAGAGATCAAATCTAATGCATTTGATCTGCATACAGTGTGTATGTACGTGATGTTGGTTGTTCGCTGTTCAATTTGAGCGACGCTGTCTATCGTGGACTGTGTTGCACGGTGGGCTCGTTTTTATCAGGTTGCACTTTAAGGGCAGTATAGACCTCGGGCGGAATGAAAATGAAATGTTTGTCCGCTGCGATTTTTTCAATGAAAATGCATGCTTACTGTCGTGGAACATGTCGGAAATGATGGGGAATTCCATAAGCTACAATCCGAATATGGTTCCAACATTTTTCTCGGCCATTTTATGTATTATTTTTCGATTCCCCGGTCATTTCACCGTGGAAAATATCTAATGACGGGGGAATCGAAAAATAATACATAAAATGGCGGAGAAAAATTTTGGAACCATATTCGGATTGTAGCTTATGGAATTCCCCATCATTACCGACATGTTCCACGACAGTAAGCATGCATTTTCATTGAGAAAATTGCAGCGGACAAAAATTTCATTTTCATTCCGCCCGAGGTCTATTCAGGCCTTTACATGAAGGATGAGTCCACCGCGTTTGAATAGATATCACGGATGCAGCGGTATGCGGGGGCGACCTGATTTAGGCGAAATATTATTCGCAATCAGCTGCTGGATTTTTGTTGTATGCGTATGCATCTTAATGACGTATGTTGATGTTACCGACGACCGGTATTGCATTCGGCATCAAATGGTATGTTCCCTGTTGGAAGGGCAGTTTGTTGGTCGAATGCATTATCCGTTGTCGATGAGCTCAACGGTCATTGGACTTGAAGATTCCGTTTTTTTTTTGTGGATGGACAATTGGATGAAGGAGGAATCCGTTTTTTTGGGTGATTGGTCGGTGAGCTGTTGGTCAGTGCGGTTGGATAAATTTTTCTTTTGGTGGAAGAAGAAAAAAAAAAGATTTTTTTTGTTGCATACTGCGATTTTGTGGATAGTGTGTTTATGAAAGATATTTCTTGGATATTAAACAACCAACTGTGCAATGCCGAAAGTTGCGAAAAAGAAAGTGGTGATGTGATCTATTTAAAACATCTATGAAAGTTCATGCACAAAAGTACGGTGTCGGTTGGTTTAATGCAGACTATTGTCAAGTGTTTGTACTGCTCAATGCTAAATAGCTTGGACAAAGTGATATCCGTTTAAAATAACAACATCATCAATGTGGCACGATAGCCCGACGGCGGGCCTTGGCCGCCTGAATCGTTGACCTCCAATTGTCGCGGTTACGTGACCTTGTCCTCCAGTTTCGGAAGCCCAGCAGCTGGAGGGCGTCTTCACCTACGGAGTTCTCCCAGCGAGCTCTCGGTCGTCCACGCAACCTCGCTCCGTCAATTCGTTATGCGTTCATCACTTTCTTTGGCATGCGATTATCGTCCATCCGTTGTACATGCCCCGCCCATTGCAAACGTTGAAGCTTCACGATTTTCGATACTTCCAGCTCATCGTACAATTGATACAACTCATGGTTTTACCGGATACGCCATTGGTCTCGCTCGCGAACGGCCCCGAAAATTCGCCGAAGGACCTTTCGTTCGAATCGGTCTTGCAAAATTTCGGAGGCTTGGGAGAGGGTCCAAGTTTCGCAGCCATAACATAGCACGGGTCGGATGATCGTTTTGTACACGCGAAGCTTCGTGTTCCTGTGCGCAAGTTTCGAATTAATTATAGGGAGGACCGAGAAATATGTCTTATTGGCTAGTTGTATCCGTCGCTTAATTTCGTCGGTTTCGTTGGCGTCCTTTGATAAGTTACAACCCAGATAGTTGAAGTTGTCTACATACTCGATATTTAGGTCCCCCACTGTGATGCTTGAATTTGCTGGCGTCCTTGTTTTCGATTGCATCATGGCCTTTGGTTTGCTTTCGTTGATATGTAGTCCAACTTGACGTTTGACGTTTATCATAGCAAACACGCAAAATTTTTCGCTAATATTAAATTTCTATTTTTTTTATCAAATTCATAAGATTTAATATTAAATTCATAATTTTATGATTCATTTGCTCGTTCACTTCATCTGTAAAAGTGGTTTCGCGGATTGGTGTAGTGATAAATCATAAATTTGTTCAAAAGTGTTTAGTGATTTGCATTTTTTACCTGCCGTTCGGACGGTCTTTTTATAGCGCAGTGGTAGCGTGTACGACTCACGCCCGTGAGGTCCTGTGTTCGAATCCCACTTTTTGCAAATTTTTTTCTTTTTGCTTTTTTTCTCTTTTTATTAATTTACTAGTTTAGTTCTTGTATTAAAATGAATTGTGTTTGCGAGCAATTTTACAAAGTCCAAATTGACGGTCTATCTCAGCTCGTTTCGTCGTTGCAGAGCCAACTTAGCAAGCTGAGATCCCTTATGAAATCTGTAAATTGTTGTGAAAACAATTCCGAAGCATTGCGAGATAAAAATGTAAATTTAAAAAATAAGAAGAGTAATATAGGGAAAGACACTAAGAAAAAAACTAAAAATATTATTTCAATATCTTCTGAGCAATCTTTCGTTAGCCATGAAGCGGGGACTTCCACTGTTATTTCAGATTCATCTTCTACAATTCCTTCCAACGTTGACAAAAATCAATCTCCGATTGATAAATTTGTCACAGTTCGTAAGAAAGGGAAACATATTAAAAAACCTTCTCCTGTTGGTGATGTTATTCCCAAAAAGAGTGATAATAATAATAGGCGACACAAAAGAATCTTCGGTATCGATCAAGCTAATGATTCTCTTCGAAGTGTCCCCAGTTTCAAGGTATTCCATGTTTCTAAGCTACATGCTTCGGTAAAAGCAGACGATTTAAAGGAATATGTAATGAAAAAGCTTAATTTAACAGATGACAGCTTTCTTTCGGTTTACCCTCTGATAAAAAAAAGATTGTGATATTTCCAAATTAGTTTCAATCAGTTTTGGTTTGAAACTTCCTCATGAATATTCTAAGCAAGTTTTTTGTGCCAACTTATGGCCCAAGGGCGTCAACATATCACCCTTCAAATTTTCAAAAAACGACAGACGCCAAAACAGTGTCCAGCAGAACACATAATTTCCAATTCATTTTTCTCGGTCTATTATCAAAATGTTGGCGGTCTTCGTTCAAGAACAAATGACTTTTACCTTGCAGCTTCAGAAGAAGATTATGCTGCCATTTGCTTAACCGAGACTTGGCTTCACACAGACATTACAAATGAAGAACTTTTCATAAGAGACTATGATGTCTATCGTCGCGACCGTTATGAGGCTTCGACTAAGAGAGGAGGTGGTGTTTTGGTAGCTATCAAAACAACATTCCCATCTCATGAAGTTGAGCTTTTTCATAAGGACGTGGAACAGATATGTGTTTCTATCAATGTTTCTCGCAGCGAAAAAGTATATATTTTTAATAGCTATTTACCACCTTTGAGTTCAGTTGATGTTTATAACAAACATGTAGATAATATGTCCAAGCTATTTGCATCTTTTGAAGAAAAAGACAAATTGATTGTTGTTGGGGATTTCAATCTTGGTAATATAAGTTGGTACTGGAACGACGACGAGAAAAAAAATCTGCCGCGTGATTTACATCTTGAGTGTGAATCTGTTCTAACAGATTGTTTGTTTGCAATGGATTTGATGCAAATGAATCTTGTTAAAAATTCGATTGGTAGAATTTTAGATCTAATTTTTGTTAGTACTTGCTTGAATGCTTCTGTAATTAAAGTAGATAAACCAATTTTGCCCAATTCAATCCATCACAGTGCTCTTCTTCTTGAGTTTGTTTTTTATGATTACATTGAAGAAGAGCCCGAAGTTATTCCTACTAGAAATTTTCAAAAAGCCCAATTTGAAAAACTAAATTCAACATTTTTTAATATGGATTGGGCTCCAGTTATATCGAATAGTAATCTTATTGAAAGTTATACAATTTTTAATTCAATTTTAAATAAATCTATTCGCAAGTACGTTCCTTTAAAAAAGAACAAAATAAAAGCAAAAAATCCTTGGGCTACCAAAGAATTGTTCAAACTTAAGAGAGCAAAAAAGAAGGCCCATAAATTATACAAGAAGTCATCCTCTCTTGCCTATAAAGAAAATTTCTTTAGATTGAGAAGAGAGTATGAATTAATGAATAAAAATCTTTACAAACAGTATATTGCGAGAGCTGAAAATAATATAAAGAATGACAGTAAGACATTTTGGAATTTTATAAACAGCAAGCGTAAGAATACGGGAATCCCAAAAAATTTAGAATTCAATGGCAATTTTTACAAAGATGTTCAATCGGTTTGTGACGGATTTGCTAGATTTTTCAGTTCAGTTTACAAAGTGCCAGACTCCGTTTCATCAGAAATGAATGCTAACATCAATGGAAGTCAGAGTGCATTGGTCCCTCGGATAGCTCAGGAGGACCTTACGAGTGCTCTTGAGATTTCTGAGGATGACCTATTGAATGCTATGCGTGATCTTGATGTTAGTATTCAGGCCGGACCTGATGACATTCCTAATATATTTTTGAAGAATTGCATGCAATCGTTATGTCGTCCTTTAGCCTTTATTTTTAATTTGTCCTTGACTTCAGGTGTTTTTCTTGATGAATGGAAAGTTTCATACATAACGCCTGTTCACAAAAAGGGTCCGAAGCATCTTATTGATAACTATAGACCCATAGCTAAAATATCTGCAATACCGAAGTTGTTTGAAATGCTTATTAAAAATAAAATAGATGTTTTAATTAGCCGTTTGATATCGCCATGTCAACATGGATTCCTGAAAGGAAAATCAACTTCAACAAATTTGGTATCATTTACTAAATTTGTTGCTGATGGTATTGAGCAGGGAATGCAGGTTGATGTGGTATATACCGATTTTTCGAAGGCTTTTGATAGAGTAGATCATAATATTTTACTTAAAAAACTAGAACATTTAGGAATACAGTCAATTTTTCTAAGCTGGGTGAGATCCTATTTAACGGATAGGACTCAGTTGGTGAAGTTAAATGGCTGTACATCTCGCTCTGTTATAAAGTGTTCATCAGGGGTTCCGCAAGGAAGCCATTTAGGACCACTTTTCTTTTTAGTTTTCATAAACGATATCATCCAAAATTTTAAATTCGTGCGTGTATGGCAGTATGCCGATGATATGAAAATCGCTATGAAAATACGCAACATTGATGATTGCCTTAAGTTGCAATCCGATTTAGAAAAGCTGCAATTTTGGTGCCGCGATAATAATTTAAATTTAAATGTTAGTAAATGTAAAGTACTTAGCATATATAAATTGAAAACTCCGGTCTTCTTTGAGTACTCCTTAACAGGTAGTTTTCTTGAAAGGGTTGCCGAAATATCAGATCTTGGTGTAATTTTCGACCATGAGCTTTCATTTCGACAACACATTGATTACATTATTTCAAAAGCGAATAGTATGTTAGGATTTGTTAAACGTAATGCGCGCGAATTTAATGATGCTTTTACTTTAAAAATATTGTATGCAGCTTTCGTTCGTTCGCACCTGGAGTATTGTTCTATTGTGTGGAATCCGTTCTATAAGGTGCATATCGAGCGTATAGAAAGAATTCAACACAATTTTACACGGTTTGCCATTTATCAAATTGGCTGGCGTTTCAAGCCAGATTATAAAACTCGCTGTTCCTTATTGGGTTTACAAGCCTTAGATTATAGAAGAACATTTTTAAACGCTATGTTTATAAGAGACCTGTGTTGCTCTCATATTGTTTGTGAAGATATATTAAATAACTTTCAAGTCAGAAATATTCCTCACAATTTGCGGCGGAACAACCTTCTTGTTCAGCCTTATCATAGAGTAAACTATGGGCTTAATGAACCAATTACAAGGTCAATTATTCTTTATAATAGTTTGAAGGACTTAGTTAATTTTAATTGTAATAATAAACTAATGTTTAAAAGAAGTTATTGTGATAAATTTCCTTATTAATATATTTTGTTTTCAGTTTTTTTACGATCTGCTAGAGTTTACACTCGATTGATTGATTAGTCACTTACGTACGGATAGTAAGTAAAGTGATGCCGAGAAGCCTAGTCCCGGGACAAAAGGTTTCAGTGAGGCAAAAAAAAAAAAACTTCCTTTGCGGCGTTATTTAGGTTATGCAGAAGGCTTTCTGCAACCCAACCTTCGAGACATGATGTTGATATCGTCGGCGTACGCTACTAATTGAGTCGACTTGATGAGTAGCGTTCCGCTGCTGTCCATATTCATGGCTCGAATTACATACTCCAAAGCAAGGTTGAAGAGCGTCGGCGCCAGCCCGTCGCCCTGCTTGAGTCCAGTACGAGTTTCAAATAGGTCAGTGAGTCGATTCTGCACTCTGACCTGCGAGACGGTATTAGTCATCGTCATCCTTGTGAGTCGCACTAACTTTGCCGGTATACCAAAATTCAGCATAATGTTGTACAGTACACTTCGATCGATACTGTCGTATGCCTGCTTGAAGTCGACAAAGATTTGGTATACGTCGATGTTATATTCCCAGCACTTTTGGAGTAGTAGCTTCACTGTGAAAAGCTGATCGGTCGTTGAGCGACCAGGTCTGAAGCCGCCTTGATACTCGCCAATGATTCGTTCTGCGTACGGATTAATTCTCTTTTCAAGAATTTTTGATAATATCTTATAGGCCGTACAAACTAATGATATGCCTCTGTAATTCTCACACTTCAGCTTAAAATAACAACACCTATCTAAATTATTTGCGAGCCCTGGAAAGTGTGATTCTAAGTGATTCTTTTCTAAATCAAAACTATCTCCAGTGGCGCCATTTTGAAAAACTATATCTGTAAACTAACCAACTGTGTTGCGTATAAGCACGCCAACAATCCGACCAAAATCTCGCATCTACTTGCAATCACCTCGCCGATTGTTCAACTTATAAAAACTTAAAAAGATTGGAATAGTCGAGTAACTTAGGACGATAAATCTACTGGAGCGAACGTGATCCGATCATAAAGTGTCCCGCATTTTTGGATTCTCCCCTATAAGGCTTACAGGGTGACCCGCATTTTTGGTATAGCCTATACACGAGAACAGGGTGACCCGCATTTTTGGTATTGCCAATACACGAGAACAGAGGATGGCCTGCATTTCAGAGAAGTTCGAATTGTGAAATATCGATTGAATTGTATACATTTTTATATTCGAATTGTTTACATAGTTTCCTTTAATTACATAAATGAAAATCCAGTTTAAAAGAATTTTAGGATTGTGTCGAAAGAGTGCATCACGATCGATCGGCGGACGCTCCACACGACTTGTAAGTTTGCTTTTTATTATATCCTTTTTTTTTAATTTACATTTGAATTCTTTCCTTTTGAATTTCATTCCTATTTTGATAAAGTTTTTTTTATGAATTGTTTGCTTCTATACTTTTTCCAATTGGCTAATTTTTTTTATATTTCTTATTGTTACATTATTTATTTTTGTTTACTGAATTCGAATATAAATATCTAAAAATGATTCACTAATCTTTTTTAATTGGGTTCTATCGTGTCCCGAAGCATGGGCACAATCCCTCCCAAGTCCCATCCTTTTAGTTTGTTCCCGTTTTTACATGGTGGCTCGCAAGGACCGTAACGCTCTGGCCAAAACAACCCGCGACATACGCTGGCCTCGCCGGGCCAATATGCCACCGGGTCAGTAGCGTACGGTAATTTTTTTTTTGTTGCAGTGACGGCGGCTCGATATGATAGCCGTGGTCCGCGACAGTTTTTTAATCAGCTAACCCAAAAACCATAGACTACTAGATCATGCATTGCGCAGGAATGTTATTCCATCCGATACGAATTTGACAGTCGGCTATCGTGCTGTGACGTCACACTAGACCAAAGATACAAAATTCTGATTCATTCGCAAAGGGGTGAAAATTCAGTGTTTTGCAAATATCTCGAAAACTGTGTGTCTGGCCGCAAAACGTCTTGAGTACGACGTGAAATACATAAAATTACCTTTGTACTGATATAGAATACTCTATACTAGGGATGTCAAAAACCGGCCCATAACCCGGTTTTCGTTTTTTTCGGTTTTTTTGCAAAGCCGGTTAGACCGTCCGGTTTTAACCGGGCTCAAAGTACCGGTTTTCGGTTAACCGGTTTTTCATTGAATTGCTTAGAATTTTAAATGCATACACACTCGTTAAGCTGATGTTCGTATAGAAATATGACTGTGTAATGGAGCCCTAAAAGTGAAACATGTTGAACAAAAATTCCGTCATATCTTTTGATAGAATGTCGCGAAAAACTTCAAATTTATTGCAAATAATAGCTGCTAGATGCCTTTATAAGATATTAAATATGTATGGGAATTCGACCCATCTACCCCTTCCCCGCTTGGAAAAATGAAATTGAATATTTTCGGTTTCACGCGCATTTTAGGTCTGTACATGGGTATAGGGTGTAAACTCATAGTGCTATAATTTTATGTACTTAATTTCGTACTCAAGACGTTTTGCGGTCAGACTCACAGTTTTCCAGATATTTGCAAAAAACCTGAATTTGTACGCCTTCGCCCCCCTTTCCCCCCTTAACCCATGACGCAATTTAGTGTAACTTTTTACTGTGTATACTTGGCAGTGTATTGAACAATTTGGCATCAAAAATTTCTTTTTGTTTTGAATGTTTGGGTTTGGGTCTTTTTTGAGTCAATTGTACTATACTACTATAAAAGGATATTGACCAATCTACCCATATTCATTGTAATAATAAGATTAAAAAATTATTCTTTCGATTGACAATGTCTTTTTAAAATCAGGAAACTAAATAAAGAAATAGAAGAAAGCACCTACAAAAAGATATGAAAACTGCATAAAATTAAGTCATAATCGATTATTTTAGATTATAAATTTTAAATAGAGAGGGAGAGGGTTGGCCAATACGTTTTTTTGCATTGAGCACTCTGTCCCCGTTAAATAATTCAAAAGCAATAACAAAGAAATATGTAAAAGCAGCTAAAGGGTTAAGAATTAGGGGTAAATTCATCTTAACTTTTTTGCTGGAAATTACATGAGGAATCACAGCGTTTATGCGGAAGTTTCCGGACACCCTGTATAACAGATACACATAAGAATGTTTTTTTTTCTTTAAAATGAATGTTTTACAAAGGGTGTCCGCAAACAGCCGAACAAACGCACAAGAAATTTATTTCCCGTGTTGTTTCCAATAAAAGGTGTACGGAACGCACACCAAAGTGAGGTATGTGCTTGTAAGATTATTTTAAAACTCGGCGCACAGCCTTAGGATCATATCTTAACAAAACTAAGGATATTTTTGGCAATATTTGCATAATGTTACCAGAAAACATGAGGAAAAATTTCTACTGTTTATCCGATACTTTCTCGACACCCTGTATAACAAGGGATAAAGGAATGTTTCTTGCGAGGGCTCTTTTTGTTTAATTTATAGATAAATTTGTTTTTGTTTCTTCAAAATTTAAAAAATTCCATGCGACAAAATCATTTGTATTACGGCTGAACAATCATTTTTCCGGGGTTTCCCTTCGGCATTTAACTTAACAACTCACCTCCAGCATATACAAAATTTGCGGCTGTCTAAACAGCAATTACACTTTTCTTAACAAATTTGTTCGTGAACTTAACAATTCTCGTATACTACCCATATACTATAGGTCTATTGTGACGTAGATGCGCAGAACGAACAATTTTCGTACTGATATCCACGTGATCTAGTAGTCCATAGTTTTTGCAGCTAACCTACACTATACGGGGTAATTTTCATACAATCGCTAACCTGTGACTTTATTCAGGATAGAAATTATATTGCTATCCAGTTTTAACAAGCTTTCCAAAACTCGCCTAAATGTATGCAATACCAATTGTTTTCTAGTACGTTTTCCAATGACTAGCTAAAATTAAATTTTAAATTGAAAAGTTCTAAGGTATAGTTTACATGCAACACACAAGTGTGTGCAAAAAAAATAGTTTTTGATGTTCGTAGAATTCTAATACTAACAAAATTATGATTCATACATAAAAATATGTTTTCATTAAAAAAAATTACGTTTAAACTTTTTCGTTTGTAAAGTGAAGACGGGGCTTTAATATTTATGAGCAATGTTTTAAAATTAATGGCAATACCTACGTGACAAGGCGTGTTTTTTTTGTAAAAAGGTGCAGGTTGGGGTATATAAGCACAAAAAAACGATTTGGGTTAAAAGCTGTTTATATCTATTGCACCAACCATGAACTTTGTAAAAGGCTGAAGTTTCAAAGTTGTGATAAATAAATAGCCACTAAATTAACATGTCTTACAAAAACAACAATGAACATTGCGGTCGGTTTATCGCAACACTCAACCTCCCACAGTAAACTTTAACCAATGCTTTTGGTATTAGCTTATGCTTTTTCGTGTTAGAGCGCCTCTGGTTGTCACATCTGTAACAATTCTTCCGGGTTAACTTTGGTCAGAGTACGTACCCCCGATACATTACCGGGTTTATCTGGGTTATGTTGTTATTGTAACCCCATGTAGATACCCTAAACTAACCTACACCCGAGCACAATAAAACACGCCTGGATGCTACCCTCGATAGTTTTTTGTGCGCGTCTGGGTTAGCAAACCTGCCCCCGATGATAAAAAACACGGCCGTAGTAAATTAAAATTTTATTGAATATTTTGCCATAAACAATTTTTCGGGGAATACATTACACAACAATCGTACGTACGATGCTGTTGTTGTTGTTAAGTTAGCTCATACGGTCGTTTTGAATTTTTGTCAGCAATGTAAAATGCATTGCGCTTGACATTTCGCGATGCTAATGCGGCTGCTGCGTGATATGTACGAGTATTTCAAGCAGTATAGTCTGAAAGGGCCCGTTCAATATAAGTACTCTTGAATTTTTGTATTATTTTGCATAGTTATTCCATATTTTGCTTATGGTAATGCGATTGTATGAAAATGCGTCGCAAAATATGGCGATACTATGCAAAGTGGTTCATATTGAGGCTTCGGCGAGGCTGGCTGTTGGTAGGCTCAGGGCCTCCAGCACGACAGTCACTTTTAGCCATGATCAAATGGGATGGTTACAAGGTAGCAATACCCTCTGCCTACCCTCGGACTACCTAGTGAAGACATTACGCTTCAACGCGTCCTTTAAATCAGCAATCTGGGCGAGGGAAAGTTGGACGGATATGTTCAGGTCCCTCCACCCCAACACTATCAGCTTTTACACAGATGGATCCAAAACTGAGACAGGCTCTGGAGCGGGCATCAGTGGTCCAGGTGTAAGCTACTCAGTACCTATGGGGAAATTAGCGTCTGTGTTCCAGGCGGAAGTACATGCAATAGAAATTTGTGCCAGAGAATGTCAGAACAAAGGATATGTCAACAGGAAGATAGCGATCTTCACTGACAGTCAGGCGGCAATCGAAGCTCTTACAAAACATACCTTTACTTCAAAACTAGTGGGGCTATGTCAGGAAATACTTCAATCGGTAGGATCTCGCAATGATCTTACACTCCTATGGGTTCCCGGACACTCTGGAATAGAAGGGAATGAGCTCGCGGACGAACTCGCTAGGGTAGCCTCTGCTAGCCCCTTCTGCGGTCCGGAACCCTTCTGCGGCATTCCACTGTGTCTATGCAGAAACGAAATCACTGAGTGGGAAAAGACGACAGCCACCGTATGCTGGGAAGCCCTTCCAGGACTGAGGCAGTCGAAGCTTTTTGTAGCAACCTACTCTAAGAAACGCACTCTGGAGTTAGTTAAGCTCAGCAGGAACAGGGTCAGAATCATAACTGGCCTCCTTACAGGCCACTCCCGTCTGAACGGGCATTTAAGAACCATGCGCTTAGTCGCAGACGCGACCTGCCGCTTCTGCGAGGCGGATGACGAAACATCCACTCACATACTTTGCGAGTGTGAAAGACTGGCGATGCGACGGGAGGAATGCTTCGGCATAACTTTCCCTCTCACAGAGGACATCGCCTCCCTTAGCATGGGACAAATTAATCGATTTATCGACAGATGTCGGTTAGATAAATTTATCTAACCTGTAGAGTGGGCAATGGCACAATAGACCACCGGTCGCAGTGCTTATGGCATATATGCCGATGCCCTCATGTAATCTAATTTAATCTAATGCAAAGTGGTGTGCATCTTGTCTATACTATACGCTAAGACTAACCAGCCGATAAGATGTACGAGAAATCAGTCTCACAAAATTTTTATATAAAATACAGATTCTCGAAAATGTGTTTTGTTTCGCGAAAGCGCATGTGTTCCCCAGGGAAACTTTGATGAAACGCAAAACTGCAACGAAATGCGGTGTAACTTTTTTAAAGGTTCCTAGCACTATATTTTTGACAAATATCAATGACAATCAATCAAATGTGTAATTTTAGAAGCAAATAACAAAAATGTTAAAACCTTTAAAGTGGAAGATGAAACCTTAGAAAAAGCATAGTAACCCATGCCATGCGTTAGTCCAGAATGGCTATGTGATCACACAACCCATATGTGTTTGACTCCAAATTTATTACACTACACTCCACGAAATAATTCAAACGTCAAAATATTGTCGATGCAATTATTAACCCTTCTGTCGTCGCCTACGAGCTATTATGCCTAAGATGTAGCTGAATTTTCTGTGAAATCAATCTAAATGTTTGAAGAGGTTTAATTTTGGATCTTGAAACAGTTTACATACTAAATAATGAAGAAATAAATGTTAGTCACTTCTTCTTCTTCTATGTATTTATTTCGCTCTTCAACGTTTCGCCTCGCATCGGCATCTTCAGGTAGGATTCTATAATGTGTATAATTATTATTTGCTTGTTTGCATTTGGCTAATTTGAAAAACATTTTTTACCTATTCTATAGTTGGGCATATTT
Organism: Microchrysa polita; assembly: GCA_949715475.1. NCBI lineage: Eukaryota > Metazoa > Arthropoda > Insecta > Diptera > Stratiomyidae > Microchrysa > Microchrysa polita. Next base: position 96,981,251 of record OX454415.1, read on the forward strand.
TTGGTGATTATCACAGATATTACGTATTAACAATATCGGATTTAGAAATAAGGGGAAGAACAATACAATGCAAACAAGCAAATAATAATTATACACATTATAGAATCCTACCTGAAGATGCCGATGCGAGGCGAAACGTTGTAGAGCGAAATAAATACATAGAAAAGAAGCTGGATAGTGACTAACATTTATTTCTTCGCTCTCGCGTCTCTCCCGCCAAAGGAAAAAGAAAAACGAAAGCGAACAAGTCTATGATTACCGGAGACAACATGCTTTTTTGTTTGACCAGGCTACAGCCTTCCAGGCAACAGCCACCAAAAAATTTTTTTTATCAAAATATTCCACATATCCTGTTCTAGTGCCTTTCCAAATAAAATCTTCGATCGGCACAATAACGGGTAAGATATATGCAATAAACGGTGAAATTTTCACCCTCACAGACTTAAGCGAGTAACCCAATTTTAGAATGAAGTCTACAGTTGCAGAAAGACTTGCTTCTACTGTCTCTTTTCGTGATGGGATTTTTATGAAATTTGGAACGAATGATCCTCTGGTGGTCCTTCTAAAGAATCAATGTCTTCCATTTATATAAGTGGATGGAATAACGGTAAATTAATAGGTAAAGTTAACAAAAGATATCCAACAATTGCGTCTATCGGCTCATCGCATTGACCATTTTTTAAAACACACTGCGGCATTGAGACATTTGGATATTGGGACACCGGGAGACTGGGAGACTAGGATCTTGGGGTAGTGGGATATTAGGAAATTGGGACATTAGGGTCTTGGGACATTAGGACATTGGGGCATTAGGCACAATGGGGAAACAGGGACGTGGGGACATTGGCATATTGGGATATTGGGGCATTGGGACATCAGGATATTGGGACAATGGGACATTGGGACATTGGGATATTGGGACATTAGGACACTGGGAGACTGGGACATTAGGACATTGGGACATTATGACCTTGGGACAATCGGACATTGGGACACTGGTACATAGGGGCATTGGACCACTGAAACATCGGAATGTTGTGACATTGGGACATCGGGATATTCGCACATAGGGGCACTGGGATAAAGGAACATGTGAACATTAGGGTCTTCGGTCATTAGGACAATGGGATATTAGGACATCAACACATTAGGACATTGGGACATTAGGTACACTGGGGAAACTGGGACGTGGGAACATTGGGGCACTGGATCATCGGGATATTAGAACATTGGGACATTGTAACATTGGGATATTGGCACATTGGGATCTTGGAACATTGGGATACTGGGACATTAGGGCACTGAGATACAGGGACATTGGAACACTGGGATATTAGGACATTAGGCTATTGGGACCTTGGGACACTTGGTATACTGCGACATTGGGACACTGACCACTGGTACATTAGGACATTGGGCCATTGGGATATTATCACATTAGGATACTGGGGCATTTGGGACATTGGGGTACTGGGATATTAGGAAATTGGGGCATTAGGACCTTGGGACATTAGGACAGTTAGGCATTGGGATATTAGGACATTAGGTGGGAGACTGGGACATTGGGATATTCCGATACTGGGACATTGGGGCACTAGGGTAGTGGGACATTCGGACATTAAACCATTGGGTTGTGATATTTGCTCATTGGGACAATAGGACCTAATTTGGGACACTGGGACATCAGGATATTGGGACATTGGCACATTAGGATATTAGGACATTGGGACACTGGGATATTAGAACATTGGGACATGAGGACACTGTGACAATGGACTTTAGGGCATTAGGACATTGGAACATTGGGACACTGTGACATTGGGACAATGTGACATTGGGACACTGGGTCAGGGGGGCATTAAGACAGATCAGTAACAGAACGTTAACAAAGCGTTGGCAAGGCAACAACAGAGCGTTAGCAGATCGTTAACAGAGTGTTAACAGAAAATTAACAGAGTCTTAACAGAACGTTAACAGAACGTAAATCGAGTAATAAAAGAAAGGTAACAGACCGTTTACAGAGCGTTAGCCGAATGATTAAAGAGAATTAAGAGAACATTAACATAACGTTAACAGAGCATTAACGAAAAGATAATAGAGTGTTAAGAGAACGTTAATAGAGCATTAACAGAGTTAACAAAAAATTAACAGATTACTAACAGAATGTTAGCAGAGCCATAACACAAAGATAACACAAATCTATTTTGCACAAAATACATATTAATAAACTGTACCCATTTCATCCCAAAATTATTTTTAAAAAAAACTCAGCAACAGCCATTTGTGGCGTATTTGCAATTGCGTTTGCAGTATCTATTTATTTTAAAGAAGACCCCGTGAATATTACTTATGATATTAAATTTATGGAATATGCTGAACAAAAAACTATTGAAACTTTTCCCAAAACAAAAATATTAGTTGGCTATTTAAGTATGCAAAAATATATGATATCTGACCAAAAACAACAAAGTTGTAAAAGTTACCCCGTCAAAGAAAAATTCATCTGCCGCAAAAAGAATACATATCATTCCAATCCGCTGCTCATATCTAATTTTGTTTGCTGGATGTACTTTTGTTTTAGGTGTAAATGCTGGAGAAGTTTAAATGTACAGGACTACTTCTTAAAGTAATTTGGAGGGAGCCGTCAAAGTGGCACTGAATAAAATGTTAAAGCTCCCACCAAATTACTTTAAGAAGTAGTCCTGTACATTTAAACTTCTCCAGCATTTACATCTAAAACAAAATTACATCCAGCAAACAAAATTAGATATGAGCAGCGGATTGGAATGATATGTATTCTTTTTGCGGCAGATGAATTTTTCTTTGGCGGGGTAACTTTTACAACTTTGTTGTTTTTGGTCAGATAAATAAGCACCAGTGACAACTCAAGGCGGTAAACAAACGATAGTATGGAGCAGCATGACATACGAACACAACAACAACCCACAACTATAATGTGTAGAGAACTGAACAAAACGGGAAAAACGAGAGTTAACACCAAAAATCGACTGACATACCTTATAAAATGTCGAAAATACAAAATACACCCAAAGTTCTTAGACAACCTAACCAAAACCATCGAAACTCATATTGATATTAGTGTAGCATTTGAAAAACCAATACGAAATATTATAAATGACTTAAAACACAAAATACTGCGAATACAGATTAAAGACACATTACACAAATTAAACAAAATAAATCAAAAATACGAACACATAAAATCAACCCTAATACTTAACATGACAGCACAAAATTACAATAGTTTCTTGCAAGAATATAACGTGAAAGTTAATTCGTATAATAAGAAAATCAAAGATAAATTAACTAAAAAATTTGAGGCACTACTAATAGATAATAATTATTATTTTAATTTTAACATGGAATTAGTTAATACTAAAGTGATCAACATGACTAATAATGACATACCGCAATATGTTAAACAAATATTAAGCTTAGGACCTAATCATAACCATATAAACTCCATAACTAACAAAAGTATTATGCAAATCATAACAGATATCGAAATGACACTTAAATATGTAGAACCCGCCGAGAGAGATAATATTAGGGAAACAATCATAACCATAATAGATAGATACAAAAAAGCTAATAAAAATAAAACACCAACACATATTGGACACCTTACGTCCCTAACAAAACAATATCTTAAGGATAATGAGAACTTAATAATTACCACAAGTGACAAAGGGAACAAAGTGGTCATAATGGAAAAAGAACAATACCAAACCAAAATGGATGAATTACTTAATACTAATACTTTCAAACTAATGAATAAAGACCCTACCCAACAATTGGAGAATAAAGCAAACGAATATATACGCAAACCAAAAACTATAGACTACTAGATCACGCGGATAGCTGTACGAAATTTTTTCGTTCTGCGCATCTACGTCACAATAGACCTATAGTATATGGGTAGTATACGAGCACAGCCGAATAAGTACACAGATAGTTCACGTAGTACAAATAAATGGCAACAAAATTTTACATCATTTCAATCGAACAAAGAGAAGCTACACGTTGCCTTGCAATTCGTACCTCCATGCGAAGAGAGCTCATTTGTTCTCTTCAACAATCTATGTGTACCCCGCGTGGTGCCGCGAGTATGCCACGTAGTGCTATGTAGTCCCATGTAGGTCCGTGTATGCCGGAAAGATATTTTTAGCTACATTCCGGCAACGTTGATTGAGAGAACGATATACAAATTTAGTAATCCTCTCAATTGTAAACAACTTCCGTTGTCATGGAGTACGCGTTGTAGATGCGAAGGTATTCATAGGTTTGTAATTATGTGCGATCTATTGCATTCTTATGATTGGCAAAGCAAGCAAGAATGTATTTCTTATTTGTTGATGAATTAGGACGATGGAGAATTCACATTATAAAGAGGGATATCACTTTTCATGAAATTTTAAATGGATTTTTTTTCATGTGATTTTTTAATCGAATTTTCAAGTACAGTCTTGACTCGATCATCCGGATTAATTATTGGAAGGGGAAATCCGGACCAAGACCAAAAATCCGGATAAGTGCAATCATTTTTTTTTCTGTAGAAAAACCGCCGAAACAAATTAAAAAGAGGATAAAATATCGATAAATGTATTTTTAAAAGTATTCACCGTGTTCTTGCCCATAAGTAAGTACGAGACCAAATCTGCCATTACACCTTGAACATCATAAATATCCGGAGTGTAAAGTCAACATTTCCTGCCAAAATCCGGACTATAGAATACATGGTGGCAACTTTTAATGATCCGGATTAAAGGTGATCCGGGTTACCGAGTCAAGACTGTATCGTGAAAAGAAAAAAAGAAATTCTTGCATTTGATGAGTGTATTGCGTTTTCAAATTTTATAGTGATTCTTAACCCTGGAATCGACTACGCACCATCACATTTATCCCGTTTCGATGAAATTGTTCATGATTTTGATCTGATTTTTCGTACAGTATTTACCGTGCCGATGTACTTACTTTCCGGGTACACTGCGGCTAGTCGAAGTAAGCAGGATAATTTTTTTTTGTTAGAAATTGATGAGCTTTGTGTTACTTTTAGAGCTTTTATATAGGTAGCTAATCGACGATAAGTCTGTGTCCATACAATTACAATTCGTAACGGGTCTTTTTCTATTTAAAATAAAATTACAAAAAATATTGAGTAGGAAAGGGCTAAAAATTGTTCCTCATTTTAAAATGATAATGATGTATTTCACACTCATAAGGATCGCCTATCTTCTTCTCTGTACCGTAACCCCTTGTGGGTATGGTGCGTTCACTCAGCCGTTTATAGGCTACTTCGAGTCAACGTTACATATAGAGGAGTGTATATAATATTGCAAGCACTATACAGGGTGTCCCGCATTAGGTGGTCAATACTGTAAGGGTTGATAGCACAACTTGTTTCAACAAGCTACCAATACAATCGAAATTTTTTTATCGTTACCCGCACTTTTTTATGAAAGTCATCGAAAATCGTGACTTGGCATGAAAAATCAGTTTTTATTTTACGAAACGGTGATTTGTATGAGGCACCTAAGTTGAGCATCATCTATTCGACGAAGCTTAACCTTTCCGTACTCAAAGTACTCGACGACGATTCCTTCCTTTATTGGAACAAGAATTTTAGGGGGCAGATAACGATATGAGTCTTAATTTTTCACATCTTCCTGACATTTTTCCATATGAGCAAAATTTGAAAATTTAGGATTATAAGTAGGAATGTTTTTAAAATTTTTCGTAATTATAAAAACCATTCCAAGCCGAAACCCTTACAGATTTATGAGCATCCCGTGAAGTCTTGTTTTATTTTTAGGGTCTCATCCGCAGAAAACCCTCCCAATTCCTTAATCCAATTTAATTTGTGGATAAAATAAAGCGGCAGCAGATCCCGAGATTCTAAAAAGCCTAATTTTCGGTTCATTACAGTGATTTGGACTTGAGTTTTGTAAGATGGCCTACGACAGGTTTAATGAAAACGCGGTGATAACATTTATTGTGTCGTTTACTTTGCAACTTAGAACTTACAGACTACTCCTACTATAGTCTAGTACAATAGGTTCAAAATAGCCCCAAACCCAAACATAAAAAAAAAGAAATTTTTGATGCCAAATTGTTGAATACACTGCCCAATATACGCAGTAAAAAGTTACACCAATTTGCGCCATGGGTTAAGGGGGAGGGGGTGGCAAAGGGATAAAAATTCAGTTTTTTGCAAATATCTGGAAAAGTATGAGTCTGACCTTATAAAGCTCTGAAGACGAAACAAACTACCCAAAATTAGCTTTGTGATGATATATAACACTCTTGATATTTTCTCAGAAAATTATACCATAGACCCAAAAGTATTATAGTGAATTTACATTTTTTGAGTTTTACATTTCGCACTGTAACGGCTTATTTTTTAGATGTGGTGGATTTTATCACAAAAGATGATTATTTCATTGCAAAATCTTTTCTCGTGATGAGAAAAACTCTCACATTTGGTTTGAAAAGACAAATTCCCTCAAATTTCCCCTATGCGTCCGCCATCTACATTTGAGCTCTATCCCGTGTAGGGTAGTTGCACGCGTGAACTTTACCTGGGTAAGTGTCATTTTTTTTTATATGAAGTTCTACCCAAACCTGCACGGGATAAACACAATAAAACGTGCCTAATATAAAATGAAAAACAAGAAACTCGTGATTTTTTTTAGTTTAGTATCAATTTTGTACTCGCTGAGGATGACACGAAAGTCTAAATCCATCCAAATTAAAATACATATATAAGCAAAGACGTTTAAGGTGTTTTGAATTCATTTTTAAATATATAATTCAAATAAATCTATATTTGTAATGCCCATTATCAAAACTTAATACTATAATACAAAGCTTTTTGAAATGATAGCTGAAATGGGGCAGTTCTGAGAACATATTCATTTTGTTTAATTGAAGGTCATCCGCAATCCGCAATGCGTTTTTAGATGACGACAGAGAAAGTGGATCAAATGAGACAAGTATAACACCTGAAATTAAACTTGTTTTATTTATATTTTTTTATTTTTTATGTATGAAATTTATGTTATGCTAATTTATTATGAGAAATACACTGAGACAAATGCCAATAATTTGGCTCGGTGCATCCATGTGCGTTTGAGCTTGTTTTTCATTACAAAACGTAATGCTTTGTATTCCCTAGCACAGTTTTACTGCAAAAGCAATAATAGATTTATGACGAAAATAGAAAAAAATATTTTCAAGACGTGCACTGCATATCCATGGAAACTTCTAAAAACTATATAAGAAGAAGCAAAAAGGAAAAAAAATATATATAAAAAAGTGACTGAAGTTTGTAGGTTTCGTTTGGCCCCCCTATACATACTACCTACCCCGAATTCGTTAAATTTTTTTCTTTCGCGATTCTGATATCAACACTTCTAAATGTATTTTCAAGTTATGAATTCACATTCTTTAATATTTTTAAATACATCGAAGCGATATTTTAAAACATAATGCGAACAGAGTTTTAAATAACAAAGAAATAATAATAATTTAGTGTAACGGTTGTTGCACTGCAAATGCCGCGATAACTCAACGGTCTAGTACTGCACTCAACGACAACTAAACCTAATTTGTAGAATACACGGAGATCAACAATTCGTGAAAATATAAATGGCATCCGTTTAAATATAAAAATAAATACTGCAATGTTTTGTAATTTCTTGTCCTATTTTATATTATTAATCAGTAAGTCCGTTTTGTATTATCACAGAGAGCATGTATTTAATAAATGACTCGAATTTGATGAAAACTCAATGAAGCGCGACAAAAAATCTAATATCCAAGGGAAAACTGAATTGGCGGAAGACACCTCTTTTGAAGAAACACAATATTTAGGGTGTATGCATGTTCATTATGTATGTATAGAAATACGAGACATTTGTCTATTTCTTCTATCTGTACATCTTCGAAATTTGTTAACACAAAATTACATATAATCTGAGAATTTTACAAAACACAAACACTTCAACGCCGAGAAAATTCGCTGTAAAATTGCAGTTTTCCCAATTTGATCTTCATTTCATATTTTATCGTGTAATCGATCTTATATCTTATTTATTTCATTAATCAATGAGTGTCTAATTAATACAAAGTTTCGCATACATTCATCCAATTATTTTTTTCCAAATCATATGTATCTTATTTTTATATTGTAAATCATAATCATGCATGCACCTATCTATGGCATAGACACGCCCTAGCGCAGGAGATGCAAAAGTGCGAATCAAGAAATAAAAGAAATCGGGATGATACGCTCTCATATCATATGTTAACCAATGGTAAATTGTGTGTACATAAATTAAAGACAAAATATAAAAATATAAAGGAGAATTCATATTTGGGAATAGCATAATATAAATTTATGAGTAAGAATTTATCGAAAAGACAAAAGTTTTATTTTTTTGCATGTCTATACAACTGCGTTAAAGTTTTTTATATGATTCCTTATATTATGAGACTTTGTGGCAAACGCTGTCGCACTTTCATCACAAAATATGTACATGACATACCCCGCCATTCTCAATCCTCTGTGTGCTACAGACGTTTAAATATAAAGTCAAAATCACAGCAAATTTATGTAAGAAACAAAATTCAGTGCATTACAATCGGATAGACAACTCAGTTTCTTCAGAACTTCAATTAATTTGTTTGGTACCCAAAGCCAATAAATTTATTCTTATGTACACATCTTAATTTTCTCTAACTTCTGCCAAGATGATGTATCGTACACGTACATATTTTTTAAATCGTTGCGAAATTTGAATGTCGCATAATAATTAAAAATAATCCAATTAAATATTCCTTTTGTCATTTACACATTATGTATCTTCAGACATATTCTACATAAGTACGTATTTCATGAAACTTGCAACCAAGCAATAAAATCAGTATATCAATTGTATAGTAATCATTGCAATCTTCAATGAACATCATTTCAACATCAAAAACATTTTCATTCATATGCACATTCGTCGATTTTCATCCAGTCAAAAAATGTCCAATTGCTAGCAAACGTCTTATTATTATGATTCTTACATACGTTTATTGCCTGTGCTATTTGTATTGTCTTCTCTCTCATAATTAAAACGTTCACGCGCGTCCACACATTAAATTATCGCCAATCGGCCAACCGCGGCCAACGTGTACATACTGTTTCCGTAGCAACGCGAATAAACAAAATGTGATACGCACATAAACAAAAGGAGCTACGTGAGAGCGACGCGAAATAGAATGACATATAAGAGACGAAAATACTCTCTACTCAAGAGAAGACTTTATTTCTGGCGAAATCGTTTCTCTTTGGACGCATGATGCGTCCAACTTGAAATTTTACTTGGGACAAGTGCTTATATGGAGTTGGCATCTCTGTCTAGTTAATTGGCTCTGTGCAAGCACCTCACTTTGGTGTGCGTTCCGTACACCTTTTATTGGAAACAACATGGGAAATAAATTTCTTGTGCGTTTGTTCGGCTGTTTGCGGACACCCTTTGTATAACATTCATTTTAAAGAAAAACACATTCTTATATTATGTATCTGTAATACAGGGTGTCCGAAACTTCCGCATAAACGCACCAGATTGTGATTCCTCATGTAATTTCCAGCAAAAAAGTTGTGAAGAATATACCCCCAATTCTTAACCCTTTAACTGCCACAGGCATTTGCAACTTTTTGAAAAAATCTTGTTTATTGTACGACTAAAACCTCAATATCTCAAAAGCTAAACTAGCTAGAATAGGAAAATAAGATGATTATTGTAGGCAGCAAATTTACCTAAAAAATAAAACTAATCGCACTAAAATCGGATAAGAGGTTTGCTTTTACAGAACTTTAAAGTCAAATTTTTGTAATTTGACACAAAAACAATATATTTTCCCATCTGAATTTTCTCCAACTTCTACCAAAGTGAGGTGCTTGTACGATTCTTTTAAAAATTGGCGCATACTCTAACAATTATCTGGAATGTGGTAATTTTTTTTTTCAAAAAATTAACCCTAGCTTTTTACACTTTAGGCATTAAAACTGAAATAACGAAGCTAAAATATTTAATAAATTTAATATTACAATGAATATAGGTAGATCGGTCAATATCCTTTTATAGTAAAAAGACCCAAACTCAAACATTAAAAACAAAAAGAAATTTTTGATGCCAAATTGTTCAATACACTGCCAAGTATACACAGTAAAAAGTTGCATTAAATTGCGTCATGGGTTAAGGGGGGAAAGGGTGGCAAAGGCGTAAAAATTCAGGTTTTTTGCAAATATCTGGAAGACTGTGAGTCTCACCGCAAAACGTCTACGAAATGAAGTACATGAAATTATAGCACTATGAGTGTATACCCTATACAGACCTAAAATGGGCGTAAAACCGAAAATATTAAATTTCATTTATTCAAGGGGGAAAGGGGTAGATGGGTTGAATTCGCATACATATTTAATATCTTATAAAGACATCCAGCAGCTATTATTTGCTATAAATTTGAAGTTTTTCGCGACATTCTATCAAAAGATATGACGGAATATTGCTTTGTAGGGGATGTAGGGGTATTCAGACCTTTTCCACTTTCCACAACGTCAAGCATATGTCACAATTAGGCATTGATGAAAATTTCAGGTCGCAGGCGATATTCTGTCGAAAAATATGGCCGAATTAAACTGTCCCGGAGGGGTCATTTGTATGGGAGGTAGGGGAACCCTTGGACCGATTAGGCCCATTTTTATTACCATCCTAGCTTTTACCAAAACAATCATATGGCCAAAATTTAAAAACGCTAACTTCATTTTTTCGGGAGTTATCGTGCGAACTGACAGACACACGGACGGACATGGCTTATTCGAACCTGACCCTGATTATTTATTTATATACTTTGTCATACCTCCGGCGGCTCCTTTCAGGTGTTACATAAATCGTCGTAACAAAAACAATATACCCTATACCATCTTATGGGTATAGGGTATAAACAAATTTATCCTTTAGAACGTCATTATAACAGTTAATTGTAGTATTCCTCACGCATGTTCAAAAGTTTGTACGAAAGTGTACTCTACAAGTGCCAAAAAAATGTCTTGGAAGCTTAATGGTGCCAGTTCTAAGGCTATTTCCAAATACTTATATTGAGTAACGTGTACTAGCAACCTTTAAACCCCATTTTTCGTACTTGTAAGACACGCTTTGGTACAAAATTTTGGATATACATTCACATAACTGCAATTAACTGTTATAAGCACGTTTTAAGAGATAAATCTATTTTTTCTATTTTCGATGGAATTTAGAAGTGAAAAAATGTAAAATTTGTTAGATTTTTTGTTCACTTTGAATGGGGGGTACCCTTCGTTTTGTCGGATGGTAATGATTTTTTGGTGTTGAGCACAATTGGGCTTGGACTAGGCACCACTCCAAATTTGATCTGCCTGGCTCAATTTAAAAAGAAGCTACAGGCATGACTTTTTGAAAAATGATACATTCAACTTTTGGTTCAAATCATATGCATTTTGTAAGCAATATGTGGACAAAATTTTATGACTCTAGGTCTATTCTATCAAGAGTTACAGTGCGAAATGTAACACTCAAATGTGAATTAACTATTATGCTTTTGGGTCTAGCGTATAATTTTCTGAGGAAATGTATAGAGTACTCTATATCATAACAAAGGTAATTTTATGTATTTCATTTCGCACCCAAGACGTTTTGCGGCCAGACACACAGTTTTCGAGATATTTGCAAAAAACTGAATTTTCACCCCTTTGCGAATGAATCGGAATTTTGTATCTTTGGTCTAGTGTGACGTCACAGCACGATAGCCGATTGTCAAATTCGTATCGGTTGGAATAACTTTCCTGCGCAATGCATGATCTAGTAGTCTATAGTTTTTGTACGCAAACTATATAAAATAGGCATCTTAGATTACGCAGCTAAAAGCAAATACCTAAACTATAGCAGCATACCGCCTAGACTACAAGGCAAGCCCAAGACACATAAAACAAACACTCCAATGAGGCCCGTAGTTGATTGTTCTAACACACCCTTAACGAATATATCAAAACTCTTATTACCATACCTTAACCAGCTAAAAAACAGACATAACTTTAATATAAATAACTCATTTGAAGTAAAGGAGGAAATTAATAAAATTAAAATCAATAATAACTATAAATTAGTATCATTTGACGTAGTCGATATGTTCACTAACATACCTATAGACCTAACAATTAAGCTAATAGAAGATAACTACCCTAACATTAATACGGATATACCTAAAAATCTCTTTATGGACATGATAAAACTGTGCCTTAACAATAATTATTTTAATTATAATGGAAAATACTACACTAACAGAGGACTACCAATGGGGGGTAACCTGAGTGTTGTGGCAGCTGACATTTACTTACAAGAACTCCTACACCACACCAATAATAAGCATAGGCAAGACATAATGTATATGAAAATATACATAGACGACATCTTAGCAATAGTAAAAACAGATAGTGAAAATAAAATACTCCAAGAATTAAATAACCATAATAATAACATAAAATTCACCATCGAACCGGAAAGCAATGCGCAAATTAACTTCTTAGATCTAACTATCATTAGGAACCTCACGACCACGGATATTGCAACAAAATGGTATAAAAAACCTATCGCGGTAACAAATATAATTAACTATAAATCCAACCACCCCGAATATATCAAGAGGAACACAGTGACGAACTACATTTATAGGAGGCTAAAATTAACAAGCCAAACATATTGGAAGGAACAAATACAGGATATATATAAAACACTAAAAATGAGTAATTACCCAATAAACTATATTAAAAAACACATATATAAGAACACCAACTTACTATCTAACCAAATGGCTAACCAACAACGCACAACCAATAACAATAATAGGAATAACAACATCAGTCGGGACATAAACCCATCGGTCTATACTAGTCTCGCTTATATACCTAAATTGACGGATCAAATAACCAAAATAATACCTAAAACCATTAATACCCAAAACAATAACCAAAATCTAAAAATTGCATTCAAACCCAATAATAAATTAAAAGATACCATATACACTAACACAAAACAAAAAATACCTACAATGTCCCAGAGTAACATAGTATATAAAATCCCATGTAAAACGTGCGCGGACAACAACCAAGATGTGGCGTACTATGGCTCTACCAGCAGACGTCTATGCACAAGACTAAGGGAACACCAAAACCCGACAAGAATGGATAATAACCATAGAACCCTATTAGTCAAACACCAGCGAGAACTCCACCATATAATGGATTTTGAAAACACCAAGATAATAGATAAAGAGCATAATATTCAAAAAGTCAGATTAAAGGAGGCGCTGCACATAAACACCAATTATAATAAATCACTAAACACTAAAACTGAATTAGACAGCATAATGAGTAGATACAACAAAGTAATAGTATAAACGCGCCATAAATGAATGATAACTGATGACAAGTGACAGTAACAGTCATATAGATGACATTTCTCCATCCCGCCAATTCATTTTTAGTATGTCCAACTATGAGTGTCTTTCTGTTAAATTATTTAATTTATTTAATTTATTTTTACGTTAATTATTGAAAAATGTATTGTTCTTCCCCTTATTTCTAAATCCGATATTGTTAATACGTAATATCTGTGATAATCACCAAAAATATGCCCAACTATAGAATAGGTAAAAAATGTTTTTCAAATTAGCCAAATGCAAACAAGCAAATAATAATTATACACATTATAGAATCCTACCTGAAGATGCCGATGCGAGGCGAAACGTTGTAGAGCGAAATAAATACATAGAAAAGAAGCTGGATAGTGACTAACATTTATTTCTTCATTATAAATAAGCACCAGTGACAACTCAAGACGGTAAAGTTTACATACTAAGTCTTACGATGATGCGCCGTTTTTTCGTTTCTTTAGACATAGTTTATATTTCGCCGAACGTTTGATCGCATTTGTGGCCGTCGGTTCCTTTGAAATATATATGAAAAGGGTGGAAAATATTGTTGAACGATATTTTTCATCAAGATATAGTATCAATGGTCTGTCTGGATCTATACGCCAACAGAAGGGTTAAATATCACGTTGGCATTTTAAGAGAGTAATAAATTACTACTACTACTACTTTCCCCTTTGTCCCAACAAGGGCTTGGTTCCTGATGTCACCGCTGTTTGACAGAAGTCCACAGGTGGGGCTCCTTGAGTAGGACTGTTGGCTAATCTGGTGAGATTGTATTGCCAGGTTAATACAATTTATGATAATGAAGATTTATTTTTATGCAGTTGTGTTATTGTTAGTTGATATGTAGATGATTATGATTTGATTATTATGATGTTTTATTGTAGGGTTTTGTCATATATGTTGTATATTTAGATTTTTTTTTTTTTCAATTTTTATGTTTTATGATGTTGACTTCTCTTTTTTTTTCAGTGTATATAGGAAGGATGGTGTCAAGGATGTTTGGGAGTTGAGGGAAATTAGGGTATGGGATGGACGTGATATTTCCTTTAGTTGTGATTATTGTTAGATGTTAGATTATATTAGACTTAAATTCATAAAGTGTAAATAAATTATAATTTATAATACAATCACAGCTCAATTTTGTTTTTAATAATTAATTTTGCAAGGCACAGCCAGTCGTCACTATTACTCTTTTTCATTGCTTGAATCAAAGAGTTATATTCGAACAAGAATCCTGACTTAATTTTAATGCTGTTGTATCTAGGACAATGCATTATCAAATGTTTGTTATTTTCGGGAACCTTGCATTCTATGCAATTATCATCGTCTATTTTTTTAATTCTTTTAAGGAATACTTTATTGAATCCGTGATTTGTTATTAATCGGTTTACAATTTTTACTTTTCCCCTAAACCATTGTAAATTTTTATCTTCTCCCAAAATATCATAAAATTGGCTCCCTTTGGAGGTTGATAATACTTTAAATTCTTCTCTCCATGTTTTAAATACTTCATTTTTTATCATGTGAGTTAAATCTAGGTTGCTGATGTACGGAAAATTTATATTTGTTGAGTTAAGGGCTTGTTTGGCAGCCATATCAACTTTTTCATTTTCCTCGATTCCTCTATGGCCTGGTATCCAGATTATGGTGACTTTTTGCTTTCTTTTTCCAATAGCCTGGAGGACCCATTGAGTTAATGCTGTCAGAAAAAATTGTAAGGTCTTTTTTGGATTCAGTTGATGTAATAACTGCTATAAGGATAGCTATTAGCTCTGAGGAGAGTACAGAGGCTTCTGGTGAGAGTCTATAGGAATGCATTTTACCGTCAATAGGAAAGAACACTGCACATCCTGTTCTATTATCCTTTTTGGATCCATCTGTGAAGCATATGCATGTGTTTTGTTTGTTTATATTTTTATAATAGTCATTAAACAGCTTGATTGTATCACCTGGATTTGTTTCATTTTTGGAGAAAGTACTGTAGTCCACTAACAAGTTTTTTGGTGAGATGTTGTTAATTCTGGGTAAAGTATATTTTAATATATGTCCATACTTGTTGAATATCTCACCATGTGGTGTGCCCTCCGTAACGCTGGGTATCACAATCCCATTTCCGGTTTCAGGCCCTGGATTTCCAATTGTTTCCTTATTCATAGAGAAACCATCTGCCGGTTTCAGTCTACCCGCAAGGTATTTAGTATCAGCAATGACTTTCCTGTATGCTGCTGGTAAATCATTACCTAGCGCATGGACAACATGTTTGGGTGTTGAATTTGGTAGCCCCAGAATCCTTCTCATTACTGCTCTGTTTTGTATGTCTATCTTATTTAGTGTCGTTTTAGGGATATTATTATTCATTGTCAGCGCATAGTCAGTTTTGGATCTTACAGCGGCTTTGTAAATATTTAGAGCAACATCAGGGTGAAGGTTTGAGTTTGCATTTGTAAGCACGTTAAGTGCATAAAGATTTTTTTATTTGAATTTAATTTTTGGTCATAATGAGCATAAGTTGCTAAAGAATTCTTTATAATAGTGCCTAAATAGTTAATTTGTATGGCATTTTTGATAATTTTATCTTTAATTTGGACCTGTAGTATATCTCCTTTGCATCTGTTGAAAATAATGAATTGGGATTTAGAAGGGTTTATATTAATCTTCACCTTGTCACATGCTCTCATGAAATTTGCAATTTGCAATTGTAGGTTTTCCGCCGCTTCTTTTTTATTATTCCCCTTAGCCACAATGAGACAATCATCTGCAAATTGCAGTAAATGGTTTCCAACATAAACTGATTTATGAAGATCGATAGTATATATGTTGAACAGTAAGGGGCTGAGGACGCTCCCTTGAGGTAGCCCATTTGTTATGACTCTGGTTTCCTTGTTAAGTTTTATTTCCCTTTTTTGTAAAAAATTTAGTATCCACGCTCTTATATTATTGTCAAGGTTAAGTCTTACTAGCACCTCATTTAGAATGGATAGATCTACCATTTCAAATGCATTGCTGAAATCAATTACAGCAGCGGCAGTCACCAGACCCCGCTGTTTGTTATATGAAATTATCTGAAGCAGTTTATTTATGCAAGTGACAGTACTAATATTTTTTCTAAAAGCATAGGAATTTGGAGGTAACAAGTTATTTTCATTCAAGAATTTAACTATTCTCTGTTGTACTATGGAATTTATTAACTTTAAGAATGTGTTTATGAGGGCTATGGGTCTAAAGTTTGCTATGTCATTTGGGTTTTTCTTTGGTTTTAATATCGGTACCATTTTTATAATTCTCCATTCCTCAGGAATAGAATTGTTTCTCCAGACTTTATTTAGAATGTCAAGTAACTGCCCTTGCTGCGATTGATCCAGCAGTTTGATTATCTTGTAGCTGATTTTGTTTTCACCTGGTGCCGAGTTTTTTGATTTTTTATCAAGTGCTTTTCTGAACTCATCAATGGTCAGGGGTGGTGGGCGCCGCATCAGCGACGGTATCTCAACTCTTGGGCACTCATGCTGTTGCGACTTTAGTATGTATATCTAAGTATTTACTGTTTGTCTCGTCTTCCCAGTAGTGTGTGATGCAAACTTCATCTTGTTTATTTAATTTGTGCACGAGGTTCCACATTTCTTTAGTTTTATTGTGACTGTTCAAGATTTTAGTATAATTTCCCCAGCCGGTCTTTTTAGCCTTTTTAACCTCCAACTTCCATTTGTTATTTATTTCCTTATAGGTTGCTAGATTGGCCGGAGTTTTTTTTTGAAGATATTTTTTTTCTAGTTTTAACTTGTTGGTGTATATCGATTCAAGCTCCTCATTCCACCAGGGTTTCGGTTTGTATGCATTCTTGTTGGCAAATTTATTCTCGATGTTGCCTACAGAGTTTCCTAATTCCAAGTTCTTGATTTCATTTATAAGGATATTGTAATTAATTATTTGTCCAGAAATTTTTACGATTAATTCTATATCAATATTAATAGCTTTGTGATGAGATTTCGAGATATGATTATTAACTGTGTACCATTTAAATCTGTTTTGGTTTGCATTTGTTAATGTTAGGTCTATTGCTGAAGGCCTTTTGTTAGGACCAAAGTAAGTATGTTGATATGTGTTTAAAATGTTGAAATGATTATTTGCTGTTGCATTCACTAAAAAACTACCTTTTGCATCATTGTTACTATTTCCCCAAGAGTTGTGGTGAGCATTTAGATCTCCTCCAATGATCACAAACTTATCATTTTGGAAATGTCTCAAAAGACATTCGATTTCATGATTGAAATCTGCCGATGTAGTATTTGGGGGAGCATATATGCTTATAAAAATTGGAGTATCTGTAATATTTAGACATTTTACTGCGATAATTTCGAGGTTACTTGCTATCACTATTTTTTTAGCTTTAATGGATTTTTTAAGTAGGATGGCAACACCTCCCCTACTCTCATCTTCTCTGTTTTTAAAGTATGCGTTATAATTAGTGAAATTTTGTGCTTCGTTACCTTTCAAGAAAGTTTCCTGTTGTAGTGCTCCGTCATACTTATACCTCTCGAGGTATGCTTCTAAGTTAGTTTTGTTGTTTTTGATACTTTGTATGTTCAACTGTAGTAATTTCATTTTTATAGGGTTGGAGATGATTCATACACTTCCGTATTGTTATTACTGTTTAGAGTATTGCACTCATTATTTAGTTGCTCTGTGGCCTTGGCAAGGTCATAGAGCTCTTGGTTATCCTCACCAGGTGCAACTTTATCAGTAAGTTTTCTAACATATTTAAGTAGTAGTTTTAATGTGTTATCATATTTACTGCACAGGATTTGGTATTTTTCCTTTACCTTTTCGTCAAATATTTTACTTGGCCTATTACTTGGTCTTGTCAGACTATGATGTTCTTCATCAGAGGTGTTTGTGTAATTTGTTACCTCAAATGGCCTTTTGGTTTTAGTCTTAAGCGTTTGGGAATATGACTTTTTGCCCAATATAACTTTGTTCGTCAGAATCTGGCCGTTGTGTATTTTTTCTAAGTTTTCCTCCCTATTAGGAAGAGACGCGAAGTTGACATCATCATTTACATCAAGAAGTGCAAATTGATTTGGGTTTTTAAATTGAATAGCGGCTTCTTTTCTTGTTATTCCTTTTATAGCCATAACCTTGATTATTTCCCTTTCATTTGCTTTTTTTGGACAGGAAGGGGATGTTGCTACATGCCCTTCTGCGTTGCATAGAATGCATTTTTTGGAGTTGCAAACAGGGTTGCAGATCGGAGACTGTCCACATCCCGGGCATCTGCTCTCCTTACTTTTGCACCACTTGTCTAGGTGGCCTAACCTAAGGCATTTCCTGCATTGTTTTACTCTGTTATAGAAGTATCTCACCCTTCTAATACTCATTCCAACTTTCACGTACTCTGGTAATTCATTACTATTGAACGTGACTTTCAGAGTTGTGAGTGGTATAAGGTTAGCACTATTATCTGGGTCTCTTCTTTGCAATCTTTCAATATTTATGATTTTATATTTTGATGTCATAGTCTTATATAGATCGTCTATAGATAAATCACAGGGTATATCACTGATTATGCCAATACGATTTGAATGATTTTTTGGTATAAACGCAGTTACACCGTCATTCAATACCGCTTTGTTAACAAAGTTATTCGCGTCATAGGCTGTTTTAAAAGAAATTTTTGCACGGGACCTGTTAATCTTATTGATTTCTATGATGCCACGTGTCAGTGCAGCGGGTATTTTATCTAGCATTTTTATGTCGTTTAAATACTCACTGTTTTCTTTTTGAATAATAACAAAAAACCCATCGTATTGTGTTTTAGTGTTATAGTAAACCTTACTATAATCTAAATTATCGTTAACTGCAGTACTATCTATCATATTGTTAATAAGATTTTTCATGGACTCGTCTTTTTGGATACTAGCTGCTATTGGGCATGTGCCGTTATCTTTATCGGCAATTGTTTGCTTCTTCGAATTTTGACTAGTTTTTGTTTTTCATTCCCTCCTAAAACCCATAAAACCTTCTTCATCCGAAAAAGATAATTCCGAGTCTACTTTAGATCTTTTATTTATTTTTTTCTTTTCCAATAGTAAATTTGACTTGTCCGGTGGCTTCGGATCCACCGCCTCAGACGCCACTTTCAGAAAAAACAATTGCTGCGCAGTTTTGTTTGGACGCGTTTAAATTTTTACGACCGGCTATTTTCTTGCAAAATCAATTACCTTGTAAATAGTTAATTTTCCAAAGTGATTACTTATGAAGTACACTTTACGAACTTACAATCTCGGAATTAATCGTCGAGATTACACCGCACAAAAATTGTTCAAAATAAATAGGGGATATCCATTTAGATCTATTTTTTTAATGATGATTAAGGACATTACTGCTATAATATATAATCAATTCGTGTTTGACGTTTATCGATTGCGAACACAACAAAATTCTGCTCCGAGTTAATATTTAAATTTTTCATATAATTCATAATTTTAATTACTAAATCCGTCATTTTTTTGTTAAATTGCTCGTTAGTTATTTAAATAAAAGTGGTATCGCGGATTAGTGCAGTGAAATTATATATTATCACTTCGGAAAGTTTTTGGTTGTGTGTTGTTTACATCGCCGCTCGAGTTGCCTTTGTTCTCTTTGTTTCATTTGGCCAATAGCGGATTCAAACTCAGCGTAACTGAGTTATCTGAATAGTATTTTTCACAGTAGTATACAGCTCAGTGGTAGCGTGCTAGATTCGTGCCCCTCAGGCCCGGTGTTCAAATCCCACTATATACAATTTTTTTTATTTTTCTTTTTTTCAAGTAGTTACATTTTTTTTTCTTATAGTAAAATGAATTGTGTTTGCGAGCAATTTTATAAGGTTCAAATTGACGGTCTATCTCAGCTCGTTTCGTGGTTGCAGAGCCAACTTAGCAAGTTGAGATCCGTAATGAACTCTGTAAATTGTTGTAAGAACAATAGTAGAGAATTACGAGATAAAAATGTAAAATTGAAAAATAAAAATAGTAATTTAGAGAAAAAAACTAAAAAAATATGCTATGAAAGTTTTTGCGTAATCTTCTGAGCATCCTATTGATGGCCAAGATACGGGAACTTCTACTGTTATTTTAGATCCATCGTCTTCTATAATTCCTTCTAATGTTGACAAAAATCAATCTCCGGTTGATAAATTTGTCACTGTACGTAAGAAAAAGATTAATATCAAAAAACCTTCTCCTGTTGGTGATGTTATTTCCAAAAAGGCTGATAATAATAGGCGACATAAAATAATCTTTGGAGTCGATGAAGCTAATGATTCTCTTCGAAGTGTCCCTAGTTTTAAAGTATTCCATGTTTCCAAGCTGCACACTTCGGTAAAAGCAGATGAATTGAAGGAATACGTAATGAAAAAATCGTCGTTGGGGATTTCAATCTTGGTAATATAAGTTGGTACTGGAACGACGACGAGAAAAAAATTCTGCCGCGTAATTTACATCTCGAGTGTGAATTTGTTCTAACACATTGTTTATTTGCCATGGATTTGATGCAAATGAACTTTGTTAAAAATTCAATTGGTAGAATTTTAGATTTGATTTTTGTTAGTACTGATTTCAATGCTTCTGTAATTAAAGTAGATAAACCATTTTTGCCCAATTCAATGCATCATAGTGCTCTTCTTCTTGAGTTTGTTTTTTATGATTACATTGAAGAAGAGGCAGAAGTTACTCTTACTAGAAATTTTCAAAAAGCTGACTTTACAAAATTAAATTCAATATTTCGTAATATGGATTGGGCTTCTGTTAGTGAATTTCGTTTATAGCGACCTTCTTCTTCTTTTAGCGGTACAGAAAGGTGTGAACCACTGTGTATCAATATGGACTCGTTTTATAGTTCGTCATTCTTCTTCTTCTTGTAGCGGTGCAGAAAGGTGTGTAACCTCTGTGCATCTATGTGGGTACGATTTATGGTTCGTCAATGTTTGTGTCCGTGAGGTCTAAGGACAAAAACATAGCTGCTGCGATAGGGTTTTCCCACAGTGATATAGGGGTAAGATCAGTGGGCGCAGCGGGGCATTGAAACAAATGGCCCACATCATGAGGAGTGCCATTGCAGTTTGGACAGATGTTTTGGATGTCCGGGTTTATGCGAGAAAGGTACGAATTAAGGCGTGAACAAAAGCCCGACCGAAGTTGAGCTAGTGTTACTCTGGTGGCTCTCGGGAGCCTAATCTCCTCAGGCGAAATTGGTGGTGGGCGCTCTGAGAGGACTCTATTCGCACCTAAACTCGCGATAGACCGATTCACTTCTTCAGTGTGGATCGCTGCAATGGCGGCTCGGTATGTAACTTCATCGTAAGGGTCCCGTTTGTATCCCTGAACCTCTCTCTCAAGGTCTCGTAAACCACGCCTGACACGTCGTGGTGGAGGAATTCGGTCCATGAGATGATTATTGGGATGATCCTCACGGTAGCAACCAACAAGATACTGTTTAGAGAGTAGGAGATTGTGATCACGTATTGGCATCAATTTTGTCTCCTGATGTAAGTGATCCTGGGCAGACATCAGAAGGCAACCTGTCGCGATGCGTAGAGCGGCATTTTGGCAGACCTGAACTTTGGACCAGTTTGTGTCACATAGACTATGTGTCCAAACTGGGGCTGCATAATCAGCGGCCGCTCGACCCACCGCTTTATAAGTAGCTAGCATGGTTTCTTTATCTTTGCCCCAGGTGCTACCAGCTAGAGCTTTTAGGATGTTGTTCCTACTGCGCATTTTTTCACATACTGAAGCTGCATGATTCGCAGACGTCATCATGTTCTCTAGGTGAAGCCCGAGAATTTTGGGGTTTTTAACAGTAGGAACAGAATTGTTGCCAATACGTATATCAATCTCCCATCTGATGTCCTCCCACCAAGTGGTTAGAAAAGTCGCAGAAGATTTGGACGCAGAGATGGTGAGGTTTCGGCTTTGGAAAAATGCCTGTAATCGTCCTAGATAGCGATTAATTCGGAGGCGCATTTCATCCTTATCATTCCCTGTGGCGAGTACGGTGCAATCGTCAGCATAGGAAATCACCTCGATTCCTTCAGGTGGTGTGGGAAGGCCGGACATGTAGATGTTGAACAGAGTGGGGGAGAGTACCCCTCCCTGTGGAACACTTAATTTGATTTTCCTAAGCTTAGAACGTTTGCCTCGAAACTCGGTGAAGGAGTGCCGACCAGCTAGATAATTGGCAATCCAACGGATCTCTTGTGCAGGAAGATGCATATTCAACAGGTTTGCTAGGAGCATTGAATGATTGACCTTATCGAATGCACTTGATAGTTATTAAACTTTGTTCTTGAAATGATTTTTCGCAAACCCCGATATGTTTAAGTACGTAAATATAAAAACACCGGATTTTTGGATTTGCAGGAAAATTAATTTTTATTAATATTAATTCGTATGCATTTCGGGTAGTTTTCCACCCATCCTCAGCAACACGATTGAAACATTTTTCTAAAGTAGCATGTGAAAAAGAGAGTAGCGGTATTTTAAAAAATTATTAAATTTTATACGCATATGGCTTACACGGACACGAGTACATTGTATAAATAACAAAATTGTAAAAGGGACATTAAACGAAAAAATTAATTTTAAATATTGCACAAATTTTAAAGCGAAGTTTTTTGGAAGAGTCAAGAAAAGGTAAAAAAGAATAAAATTAAGTTAACATATTAAAAACGCGAATACAAAAGGATAAATTAAATTTATAATAATATATCAATTCAAAAATAAAAATTAACAATTGATAACTTTACTGTTTAAATATTTCGATTATGTACTATAACAAATAAATGGGAATAATAAAGAGCGTTTGTAAACTGGTTATCATTTATAATCTAAGGGGGACTGGTTCATATTTTTATAAGAGGTTGAAAAGTTCGGATTCAATGTTGCCTTTGTCGAGATTTAATGCGTGGGCGTTCGTGTGTATGGAAATACTCTCGTACGCATCAAGCTTCCGATCGTCGTTTATCCATTTAACCAAACGTACTTCGCTGGTTGACACGGGTAGATGCTGTTGTTTTTTTTGGAAAATTAATTTTTATTAATATTAATTCGTATGCATTTCGGGTAGTTTTCCACCCATCCTCAGCAACACGATTGAAACATTTTTCTAAAGTAGCATGTGAAAAAGAGAGTAGCGGTATTTTAAAAAAATTAAAATTTAATAATTTTTTAAAATACCGCTACTCTCTTTTTCACATGCTACTTTAGAAAAATGTTTCAATCGTGTTGCTGAGGATGGGTGGAAAACTACCCGAAATGCATACGAATTAATATTAATAAAAATTAATTTTCCAAAACAACAGCATCTACCCGTGTCAACCAGCGAAGTACGTTTGGTTAAATGGATAAACGACGATCGGAAGCTTGATGCGTACGAGAGTATTTCCATACACACGAACGCCCACGCATTAAATCTCGACAAAGGCAACATTGAATCCGAACTTTTCAACCTCTTATAAAAATATGAACAAGTCTCCCTTAGATTATAAATGATAACCAGTTTACAAACGCTCTTTATTATTCCCATTTATTTGTTATAGTACATAATCGAAATATTTAAACAGTAAAGTTATCAATTGTTAATTTTTATTTTTGAATTGATATATTATTATAAATTTAATTTATCCTTTTGTATTCGCGTTTTTAATATGTTAACTTAATTTTATTCTTTTTTACCTTTTCTTGACTCTTCCAAAAAACTTCGCTTTAAAATTTGTGCAATATTTAAAATTAATTTTTTCGTTTAATGTCCCTTTTACAATTTTGTTATTTATACAATGTACTCGTGTCCGTGTAAGCCATATGCGTATAAAATTTAATAATTTTTTAAAATACCGCTACTCTCTTTTTCACATGCTACTTTAGAAAAATGTTTCAATCGTGTTGCTGAGGATGGGTGGAAAACTACCCGAAATGCATACGAATTAATATTAATAAAAATTAATTTTCCTGCAAATCCAAAAATCCGGTGTTTTTATATTTACGTACTTAAATATAAATATGCACTTGATAGGTCTATTGCCACCAGAATAGTTCTGTGACAACGACTGCGTTGATTTAGCCCATCACGAATGCGTGTAGTGATCGCATCGAGGGCAGTGGTGGTACTATGCATCTTCCTGAAGCCATGCTGGTGAGGTTCTAGCTTCGCATGTGCAACAAGAGTGGGGTGAATAAGGGCCTCCAGCGTCTTTGCGACAGGAGAAAGTATCGTAATGGGGCGGTAGGATTCCCCGAGATTTGCGCTCTTCCCTGGCTTGAGACAGGGAACAATTCGACCTGTTTTCCAGATTTCAGGGATGGCAAGCGTGGACATCGACAAGTTAAAGGCGGCCGTGAGATACTCAATGGCTGGAAGGTCGAGATGTTTCAACATGGTCATCGAAATGCCATCTGGTCCGAGGGCCTTGGAGTTTTTAGCATTCTCGATGACTTTTTTAACCTGGTCCGCTGTAAAAGATGGTATGGTGTCAACATTCCGGCTGCGAATCCGTCTTCTAATTTTGCGCTTGAGGCCGTCAGACTTGGGATGTTCAATAAATTGTTTATTGAACAGGCTAGCACACTGAAGAGGATCACAGGTTTTAGTGTTGCCAAATTCAATGGCGTTGTTGCCCTTTTCTTTCCGAGGATTGGAAAGGGCGCGGACGGTAGACCATAGTTTGCTGACACCTTCATTGAGGTTACATTCATCGAGGTGCTGATTCCATTTCGCCCTCCTATAGTCTTTAACTTGTCGGTCAATTTCGGAGTTAAGCTCCTGAATTCTGGGATCATCAGGGTGAGCGCTTCTGATCTGATCACGTTCATCGGCTAATCTGGCGGCACTAGTGGGAAAGTTAGGCCGAACTTTCGGGATACGTCCTGCCGGAATAAAACGTGCCGCGGCTGTGGTAATGACGTTCCTAATATTTTTCTCGGCCTCATGAATGGTAATAGGTGATGTTAGGTCGGTGAACTTCGCCGACGAGTAAGCTTTGAAACCATCCCAATCGGCTTTCTTGTGATTGACAAACGTTCGCTTCTCTGACTTAGTCATGTTCGCTGGTTTGTCAATCTTTATAATGATTGGGAGGTGATCTGATTTAAGGGTGGTACGTACTTCCCATCGGGAAGCAGCAATTAGACTGGCACTGACAATAGTTATGTCAGGAGAACTACTGCAAGTGCCCACGACTCTAGTCGGCGAGTCTTCATTAAGTGAACAGAATTCTGAGGCGTCAAGTGATTCGGCGATAGCTATACCCCTGGCATTGTTGTTGAGGTCCGAATGCCAGAGCTCATGGTGCGCATTAAAGTCGCCAAGGATGACCCTGTGCTCTCCGGAAAGGAGAGGACCAATATCGAAACGATAGCCAGAAGGGCAACTAGAGTGAGGTGGTACATATATATTAAAAATTTCGATATTGGTACTCCCTGATGGAACTGAGATGGCTTGAATTTCCGCCGTACCGTCAGCAACTACATCTAATACACAGTAATGTACGGACTTGTGTATTAGGAAGGCAAGTCCACCTCCAGGGTGAGGATCATCCGTGGCGGCCGGTCGATCTTTCCGCAGTATAACATATTCGCTATGGACGCTTAGAGACGAGTTTGCGTGAAGCAACGTCTCTTGGATGGCGGCGATGAGAATTCTGTTGGAACTCAAGAAGTGTGTGATCTCAGCGATTTTTCGGTGAATGCCATTACAGTTAAACTGTAATATAGATAGTGCAGTGAAAACTGCTGGAGGGGGAGGGCCAGGCGTAAGACTGGGTCTGGCATTCCTTATCATATTGTTTGGCGGTGTAGGGGGCAGTGGTGGGGAAGGTGGGCTGGGAGCAGCCCTGGGTTGCCCGGAATTTATACAACCTGGCGCAACATATGCTAAGGAGTGTTGACCTTGTCTACGTAACCCTGAACACCTAAAGTGAACCCATTCCCTGCAGCAATTACACTACACTGATCTGGCATTCGAACCGATACGTTGGTTGCAGACACTACAAATCCATACCTCTGGGCCTGGATTTGTTTCAATACCGGCGCGAATTAGTAAAATTGAGAGCAGCCGCGCCGAGATTTAATGCTCCCAATATGACGAAAAAACACATACATCGTACCCACACATATACACAGACAAACACAACCTTCCTGCATCGAACCTTCAGGGCTCCTGCCGGGGCTCTTGCCAGGAAGGCATTTTGGCAGCTTTTGGCCGTTTTGCAAAACAAAACGGGTGTGGTCCGCCCCGTAGAGGCAGTTGCCGTAAGACCACTATAGTTATATACATATATAGTTCGTCATCGTTTTCGTCCGCAATCTCCAGGGACAAAAACGTGGCAGCTGCAATGGGGTTTTCCCATAGTGAGAGGGGGGTGAGATTTGTGGGTGCAGCTGGGCATTGAAACAAATGGGCTACATCGTGTGGCGTGCCAGCGCAGTTAGGGCATACGTTTAGTATATTTGGGTCTATGCGAGATAGATACGAATTGAGGCGTGAGCAGAAGCCTGACCGAAGTTGGGCTAAAGTCACTCTAGTGGCTCTCGGGAGCCTAATCTCCTCAGGCGAAATAGGTGGTGGGAGCGCTGAGAGGACTCTGTTCGTACCTAAACTCGCAATAGACCTACTCACTTCCTCAGTGTGAATCATTGCAATGGCAGCCCGGTATGAATCTTCATCGAAAGGATCCCTTTTGTAACCCTGGACTTCTCTCTCAAGGTCACGAGGGCCACGTTTGATGTTGCGTGGAGGGGGAATTTTGTCCATGAGATTAGGATTAAGATGATCCTCTCGATAACAACCTACTAAATATTGTTTTGTAAGTAGTCGATTGTGGTCACGTATTGGCATCAAATGTGTCTCCTGATGTAGGTGGTCCTGGGCAGACATCAGAAGGCATCCTGTAGCTGTGCGTAGAGCAGCATTTTAGCAGACTTGGATTTTGTTCCAGCTTGTGTTACAGAGACCTTGCGACCAAACTGGCGCCGCAAAATCAGCCGCTGCTCGACCCACCGCTTTGTAAGTGGCTAGCATTGTCTCTTTATCTTTGCCCCAGGTGCTACCAGCCAGTGCTTTAAGAATTTTGTTCCTACTGCGCATCTTTTCACATACCGCTTCCGCGTGATGAGCTGAAGTCATCATTTTCTCAAAGTGAAGCCCGAGAATTTTTGGATTTGCAACAGCAGGAACTGGTTTGTTGCCAATACGTACCCCAACCGGCCACTTACAATCACCTGACCAGGTGGTAAGGAAGGTCGCAGACGATTTCGACGCTGAGATGGTTAGGTTTCTGCTATGGAAAAAGGCTTCTAGTCGCGCTAAATATCTATTGATATCTTCACGCATGACATCCCTATCCGCTCCTGTGGCGAGTACAGTGCAGTCATCGGCATAAGAAATAACTTCAATGCCTTCCGGAGGTGTTGGGAGACCGGCCATGTAGATGTTAAACAAGGTGGGAGAGAGAACCCCACCTTGAGGAACACCTAATTTGATCTTTCTAAGTTTGGAACGACTGCCTCGAAACTCGGTGAAGGATTGCCCACCAGCTAGATAGTTGGCAATCCATCTTATCTCTTGAGTCGGAACATGCATATTGAGGAGGTTTGCCAGAAGCATGGAGTGATTAACCTTATCAAACGCATTTGATAGGTCAATCGCCACCATGATGGTTCTATGGCAAGGTGTACTGTGGTTTTTTATTCCGTCTCTTACACGTGTAGTGATCGCGTCCAGAGCGGTGGTTGTACTATGCATGCGTCTGAATCCGTGCTGATGGGGATCTAGCTTTGCATGTGAAACGAGTGTCGGGTGGATGAGGGCTTCCAGCGTCTTTGCTACAGGTGACAGGATCGTAATCGGTCTGTAGGAAGTTCCTAGTTTGGCACTTTTCCCTGGTTTAAGGCATGGGACTATACGACCTTGTTTCCAGATGTCGGGGATGGCGAGCGTAGACATTGACAAGTTAAAGACTGCCGTGAGATACTCAATGGCAGGAAGACCAAGATGTTTGAGCATGGCCATTGAAATGCCATCTGGTCCAAGGGCCTTAGAATTTTTTGCATTCTCAATGACTGTTTTAACCTGGTCCGGAGTAAAAATTGGTACGGAGTCAACAATTCGGCTGCGAATCTGTCTTCTAATTTTGCGCTTGAGGCCATCTGACTTGGGATGTTCAATAAATTGTTTATTGAACTGGCTCGCACACTGAAGAGGATTGCTTGTTTCTTTTTTGCCGAAGGTTATGGCTATATTGCTCTTATCTTTTGTGGGGTTCGAAAGGGCACGGACAGTGGACCATAACTTACTGGCACCTTCATTAAGGTTACAGTCATTGAGGTGCTCGTTCCATTTAGCCTTCTTGTAGTCTTTAACTTGTCGCTGTATTTGGATATTGAGCTCCCGAATTCTGGGGTCACGAGGGTTAGCGCGCCTAATGTTGTCACGTTCATCAGCTAACCTTGCGGCACTTGTTGGGAAGTTTGGACGACCCTTTGGAATGTGCCCTGCAGGGATGAACCGTGCCGCAGCTTTGGCAATGACGCTCCTAATGTTCCGTTCGGCGTTATGTATATTGGTGGGAGGGGGAAGCGCGAAGAACTTCGATGACGTGAATGTTTTGAAACCTTCCCAATCAGCTTTTTTGTGATTGACAAAAGTTCGCTTCTCTGACTTGGTCAGGTCAGCTGGTTTGTCAATTCTGACTATGATTGGGAGGTGATCAGAGGGAAGACCAGTAAGTGTTTCCCAGGAGGTCTCACTAATTAGGCTAGCGCTGACAATTGTAATGTCTGGTGAGCTAATACAATTGTTTGCATCACGGGTTGGAGAGTTTTCATTGAGGGTACAGAAACCTGATGCGTCCAGAGATTCGGCGATAGCTTGACCCCTGGCATCGTTGTGAAGCGCGGAATGCCAGAGTTCATGATGGGCATTGAAGTCACCAAGAATGATCCTGTGCTCTCCATTAAGAAGAGGACCAATATCGAAATGGTAGTTTGTACAACTAGAATGTGGTGGTATGTAGATGTTAAAAATTTCGATATTGGTGCTCCGTGATGAAACTGAGATGGCTTGCAATTCCGCCGTACCGTCTGAAACTACATCTAATACACGGTAATGTACGGACCTGTGTATTAGGAAGGCAAGTCCACCTCCAGGGTGAGAATCATTCGAGGCGCCTTCTCTGTCCTTGCGTGTGATGATATATTCACCTTCACCGTTGAATGGTGAATTCGCGTGGAGTTTCGTCTCTTGGATGGCTGCAATCAGGATTCTGTACTTTCTCAAGAAGCTTGTGATTTCAGGAAATTTCCCTAGGATGCCATTACAGTTGAACTGCAATATGGACACCGGTGTAAAAATTGCTGGCGGAGGGGCGGGAGTTAAGCTGTGTCTTACGTTCAAGGCAACATTATTGGGGGGAGTAGGGGGCGTTGGGAGAGGGGAGGGACCTGGTATTACCCGAGGCTGCCCAGTATTCCTACAGCCTGGAGCAACAAATGTACCTTCTATGTAATGACCCATCCTTCTCAAACCGGAGCATCTAAAATGCACCCACTCCGAACAGCAACTACACTGAAGTGACCTGGCATTAGAACCGATACGTCGGTTGCAGACACTACACATCCATACCAAGACAGGGCCTGGATTTGTTTCAATGCCGGCGCGTAAAAGGAGAATTGAGAGCAGCCGCGCCGAGATGTGATGCTCCCAATAAGACGAAAAAACATATAACGAGTCCATACATATATACAGACATACACAACCTTCCTGCATCGAGACCTTCGAGGCTCTTGCCAGGGAGGCGTTTTGGCAACTCTTGGCCGTTTGTTGTAGCAAACGGGTGTGGTCCGCCCGAAGAGGCGTATTGCAACTGCAAAATAATGCAATAAACAATGGTTGCCAGTAGGACCACTTTATAGCGACCTCGTTTATAACGACAATTCGGATATAACGACGTGCACTTTAATCCCCTTGATTTACGCATTGTTTTTCATACAAATTGCGCCGGTTATAACGACTTCGGATATAAAGTCCGTTTCGGTTATAACGACTTATTTCTTGAAAAAATTCAGTTTAGATTTCGGTTATAACGAACAATTTTTCAAGAATTGGTATTTTTTTTGCATGAAATATTAGGTCGTAGGATTAAAATCTTGTTATGCTTTTTGTTTGACTAAAAAAGCGCTAACAACAGCAATATACCTTTAAATCGACTGGTTTAGACACAAATTCAACAAAGCATTTTTTATCCACGCGGACTAGTGTTTCCGAATCACATTTCTTTGATTTGTTGCGTATTTTTGCGATAGTCAAATTTCACGGGTATGTATGTATGTTTTTGTAATTTCTGTTTCATTGTCGTGCTATTTCCATACGAGTGCCGATTACCAGGATTGTTAAGCCGAAACCTTTTAAGCAAATTCACAAGTGAAGATTAGCAAAAGCTAAAGGCTAGATTCAGAAACTGCCCTGTTACTGTGAAACAGGAACAGATTGCAGTTCGAGATTTATCACTTCTAAACCTAAATAGACTATTTAAGCTACTACACTAACCCGTTTCTAAGTCAACACTATTTAAGCTACTACACTAACCCGTTTCTAAGTCAACACAATAATAATTTACAACCAACAATTTACAACAACAAAAACACGATAGTGAACTATAGGATAAGATTTTAGAAACGATAATTTCAGCTCAAACTGCTCGCTTAGTTGGGGTGTTTGCGGACAATTCTGAAACTGCAAGCTCAATTGACCAGAATCGCTCGATCATTTCTGAACGTAGTGACTTCCTGGACGGCAAATAAAACTATTCTTTGGTTAGCGTATTGCTTAAAAAAATTATTAAAATTAAAAACTGATACATTTTCACAGATTCTAGTGGATTTTACTTAGCATTTTTCTTGTAACAACTTTAAGCAAATGTGTAATGCTTGGTAGGCATGAACTATCTTACTTTCACTCCATATGATTAACACGAGACACATAGGACCTGTCTAGATCCAGACAAGCCTCATTTTCGGTATTGCTCCCTACGAGAATTATCCATAAAAGCTAAACGATTACTGATAAAAAATTGTTTGAATTTAAAGTTGATAGACGAACTTTTCAACAAACTGTTCACTGTAGTTCACTGTAAAGCCTATGTCGGGGACAATAGCCAAAAACGTTCTGCACCTGTGGCACATTTTGTTAGAGTGGAGAATAAATTTTAAGAGTTCAGGTTTGTATGATATGAAATCTTACCGTTGTGCTTTAACTGATGTAACATCCAATAAAATTCCATCGAAATCAACAAAAAGTTACGGAACTTGAACTCTGGTCCTCTAACAGCAGAATTAAAACATGTTTCCTGTTTGCATGTTCCTCAAAGATCACCCAGACCCACATCAGGCATTCCAAGAGAACCCTTCAACTGTGACTACTCTTCCAAACTAGCAAAAATATTCCAGTTGCTAATTGCAATGTCTGAAAATCCTAACCAAATGAGTTTTAACTAAATTAGGTGAGTAAGTTCTGAGTTGAAAAATAATACAGAAAACTAAGTCAAATTTCCAGAAAAGGAAATTTTATTTCTATTCGAATAAATGTTTGCAATAGAGTAAGAGTAGAGTTTGACTCTACCGACTAGAAAACATTCTGACCAATTACTCAACTCATGTAATCCGCATTTAAAAAATGCAAAACATTTTTTTGTTAGTCAGTAAAAAATACAAACATTTACAGTAGACACTCACTTATATTAACGCTCACTTAGATTTACATCCTTTTATATTAACACCCGGACTTTGCAAATTAGGCACCTTGTTATATTAACTGACCATTCACTTATATTAACTACCACATAATTAAATAGCAATTTATGCCTAAAACTTGTGGAGAAAAAATAAATTTTCGTTAAAATTAAATCTGGGAATGTGAGCTACTCATTCTTATTGAAAAAATATGATGTCACAAACCCGGTAATAAAAAAAATGAAACAAAATGAGCGAAAATAAATGTAAATAAAAATATTTTATTTTCTGGACAAAAAAAAATCAAAATGGAAAATTGCCACGATTTTTACCCCTATCTTACCTACATAATAGCACACAGGAATTAAACGATTTGAAAAGCGTCATAAAAAATTTATGCTACAATTTTTTGGCCACTAAAACACTGCAGAATTTAGATGTCCGTTTTCATCACTAAACTTTAAGTCGTTAAGTCGTTTTCGGTAATTTTCTTACACTTTCAGCAGCAGATCAACTTTGATTCGTCCTTTGTAATGTTGGGAGTTTATTACAACCCCAAAAACTCAACATTTGATTCGTCTGTTCCTGAGCGTATGCGACCCTGTCGAAAAGAAATTTGCGGAGTATGGTATTGTGACACTTTAGTCTCATTTTGTTGAAACTGCTTTGCTCGAACTTTTTTCAGTTAATGCAATATGATTTTACGCGAAGCAATAATGAATTCCGAAGAATATTTAAGGGTCTACGGCAGGGGTGTCAAACTCAAAACCTGGCGCGGGCCAAATAAGACCCTCCTCAGGTTTAAGTGGGCCGCAGGAGGAAAATTTCAAAACCTTTTATGTAATCGTATTAGGAAAGTTGATTGCAGAATATTATTTTTAAAATATGGCAGAGAGTCTGGATCACTATAGCGGCTTCGCGATTATCCGTGACAACTTCCGCATTTCGAAAATGTACTTCAAGAACATTAAAAAATTAAGATAAGAATAAGAAGTGAAATGTAAAAATATGTTTGATCTTCAATAAGTAACAACTTTTCGTTAACTACATGATTTGCGCCAAATTTTAGACAGGTGATAAAAAAATTTTAGCACCAGTCATCCAGGTTGCCAAAATAACATTGGGAGCCAGAATAAATAAATTTCAACATAAAGGTGGTTAAAAGAGACAAAAGGTTGTTTTAAACAGGCTCATTCTCCAATACAGCTTGATAAGTATAGGTAAAAAATCAGGTACTTGGGCTGTAATTATTATGTTGGAATTTCACATCCAGGTGATTTAGTCACCAATTCCAATATTTCCGTAGTTTTTAAAGCTTTGCCATTTTTCCAATTAAATCTTAATTCATGCTCGGTAAAGGCAACTAATTTTTTTAACTGCATTTCGGGACAGAACAGTTTCATGAAGAAACTTAGTATTGTCCTGTACAAAAAAGATGAGCTGTCTTATAAAATCAAATAACCAGCCTCAGTAGACTTGAGTTCAATGGCTGAGTTTGTTCACCTTACCAATTTCACAATTTTTGTGTTGGTGCTGCTTTGACATGGCCGCGAGTTTGACACGTCTGGTCTTCGGAAATTTCGCTGTAAACAAGGGTATTTTATTACGCTATAACGTCTACTCGTCCAATTTGGTAGGAAATTGAAGTAAATTTACTGAAAATGACTCCAATAGTTTAGTTATGAAAATGGTCATCATACCTTATGGATTTGAAAAAAAAAACATTTTTTATTTGAATTGCACAACTGTATTAAGTGTTTTCATACTTGTACTTAATCTGGCCAGAGTACGTAATCTACGGGTCTCAAATTAAGTAATTTGCAAAGATCATGTAATCTGGCCGTAAGTGTGAAAACCTCCTTAGTGTAGTTGGTATTTGTACATCGTTTTGAAAATAATTGTCAGGTTCCTGTGTGGCTTCCATGTACAAGTTAATTTGTAAACTAAGAAAGAATCATCAGCTCTTGAGCGTTAACAAAAAAAAATACTTTGGATAATATTTTTCAACCAAAAAATTCTTAAATTATTCAATTTAAATTTCAATAAAAAACTAATAACAAAAAAGTCTACGTTCGCTTATATTAACGTTCTACTCATATTAACAACCCGCCCTGCACAATATAGTTAATATAAGTGAGTGTCTACTGTATTTTGTCACCTAGCTTTCGTAAATTAGAATGAATATAGACGCATTATTCACCAAGGTTGCAGATAAAAGCGAAGGATTAAACTTGTTTAAAAATGAAATCATTTAAAAAAAAGAATTCTCTTTATTAGTGTCATGACGATATAAACTTTCCTTTGAACCTCGTCGAAACCTTATGAGTAGAGCCCGGATTTTCGTGCAGTAGAAAAATTGAAAAACGTGCAGTAAAAATCCCGAAACGTGCAAAATCGTGCAATATAAATGCCCGAATGTGCATTTTGCGTGCAATATCAAAAAATTGTCATTTACATAATTTTTTTAGGCTTACGCTTTGGAAAAAAGGACGTAGGTAAAATATGCAATAACAACTTAAGAAACTAGCCCCAAAAAGTAAAATATTTTTTTATTTAAAAAGCGGGACAATATGTTACCCTAACATACACTTTTTCCCATAAAATCCTGTCTAGATTAACGCATTCCAAATTCCATTCCAAATACATAACCGGTTTTTATTTAGTTAGGATCCATCGCTCAACCTTTGGGCTTATCTAATTCGAGAAATCATAGAGGGAGATTTTCCTACAGGTATTTGAGTTCAGTTAACCACCAGATTAACATGCACTCTACACACAACAACTGCAAAATTGTATGAAAATCAACCGGCATTTGATGACATTTCCATAAATGGTGGGTGATGCATTTTTTTGTTTTATTGTTTTTCCACATAAATTTTTATGAAAGAGGGGTAAAAATGCAAATGTGCGTTTTCATGCAAAATCCTTAAAACGTGCAATTTCGTGCAATTACCCTGAAAAGTGCAATTTCGTGCATTAACGTGCAATTGGACGAGAATCCGGGCTCTACTTATGAGTCATGACAAACTAAGCTAAATTAATTTTCTGGAAAACTCTGCAGTACTAGAAAAAAACATTTCCGGGTAGATAAACTATTTTTCTCAGATACCTTAAAACTTAATCGAGACTCATTCGGGTTATATTTCGCGACTGGGCACTTTAATTCATGTTGGGGACAAAGGAATTAATAATATGCTTTAGAAAAACATAAATCGAGCTCAAGTGAATTATTCTTTTTTATAATCATTTTAATAAATAACAGGCGCGACAATCCAGCATTGGACTAAGGCCGCAGGATGTGTTAGTGACATCCTATTTCCAAGATCTTATCTGCTTTTTTTTTTGTTGAGATAATGAGATCAGCATCTCGCTCAGCAGTGTTATTTATCCCTATGAATGGGTACTCGTTTAACATCTGAGTGAGATCATAGTCCGTCACAAGCTCGTGAGTTCGAAAAACACCATGATTCACGGTGAGATTCGAACTCATGACCCTGTGCACCGAAGGTGCGCGCACTAACCGCTAGACCAGCCAGACTACATAATCATTTTACTAGCTATATATTCCAACTAAAAATTATACTGTCCGGATATTACGACATTCGGATATAACGACCATTATTCCCAGGTCCCTTCACTGTCGCTATAACCGAATTCTACTGTATATCAAATACAAATATACAAATTTTAAATCAATTTTATTGGAAGCTATTCATAAGTACGTTCCTTTACAAAAGAAAAAAATAAAAGCAAAAAATCCTTGGGGTAGTAAAGAATTGTTGAAACTTAAAAGAGCTAAAAATAAAGCTCATAAGTTGTATAAGAAGTCATCCTCTCTTGCCAATAAAGAACATTTCTTCAGATTGAGAAGAGAGTATGAATTAATGAAACAGTATATTTACAAACAGTATATTGTGAGAGCTGAAAATAATATAAACTAGGGGGCTTCGCCCCCTGCTCGCTACGCTCGCCAACCTCCGGCTAATTTGGTTGAAATAAGTGGACAAATAAAAATATTTACTCGGAAAATTTTATTGGGGTTGCGGGAGCATGACTCCACAGTACGATTCCATTCGTTTTTAACTTTTATGTTGCTTTGGTAAGGACACATTAATTCCAGGTTTTGTGAAATTGGTGCAAAAAATGTTTCTTAGAAGAACCAAAATGGG
This sequence comes from Microchrysa polita, assembly GCA_949715475.1. NCBI lineage: Eukaryota > Metazoa > Arthropoda > Insecta > Diptera > Stratiomyidae > Microchrysa > Microchrysa polita. The sequence continues at coordinate 97,017,720 of OX454415.1, forward strand.
GGTTGGGTTAGTATGGCCACCCCATGACCCCATGGTCAGATTTGATCAATTCTCAGATATGTTTTCTGTCATCAAGAGAAACACATTTGTGTGTAATTTGGTTGAAATTGGTGCACAAATAAAAAAGTTTTTCTTAGAAGAACCAAATTTGTGGGGTTAGGTTTGTATGCCAGCCCCATGACCCCATTATCCGATTTGATCCATTCTTAAATATGTTATGTGCCATCAAGAGAAACACATTTGTGTGAAATTTGGTTGAAATTGGTGCACAAATAAAAAAGTTTTTCTTAGAAGAACCTAATTTGGGGAGTTAGGTTTTGTATGGCAGCCCCATGACCCCATTATCCGATTTGATCCATTCTTAGATATGTTATGTGTCATCAAGAGAAACACATTTGTGTGAAATTTGGTTGAAATTGGTGCAAAAATAAAAAAGTTTTTCTTAGAAGAACCTAATTTGGGGTGTTAGGTTTTGTATGGCAGCCCCATGACCCCATTACCCGATTTGATCCATTCTTAGATATGTTATGTGTCATCAAGAGAAACACATTTGTGTGAAATTTGGTTGAAATTGGTGTACAAATAAAAAAGTTTTTCTTAGAAGAACCTAATTTGGGGAGTTAGGTTTGTATGGCAGCCCCATGACCCCATTATCCGATTTGATCCATTCTTAGATATGTTATGTGTCATCAAGAGAAACACATTTGTGTGAAATTTGGTTGAAATTTGTGCACAAATAAAAAAGTTCTTCTTAGAAGAACCTAATTTGGGGAGTTAGGTTTTGTATGGCAGCCCCATGACCCCATTATCCGATTTGATCCATTCTTAGATATGTTATGTGTCATCAAGAGAAACACATTTGTGTGAAATTTGGTGCACAAATAAAAAAATTTTCTTAGAAGAACCAAAATGGGGGTTGAGTTAGTATGGCCACCCCATGACCCCATGGTCAGATTTGATAAATTCTCAGATATGTTTTGTGTCATCAAGAGAAACACATTTGTGTGTAATTTTGTTGAAATTGGTGCACAAATAAAAAAGTTTTTCTTAGAATAACCTAATTTGAGGGGTTAGGTTTGTATGCCAGCCCCATGACCCCATTATCCGATTTGATCCATTCTTAGATATGTTATGTGTCATCAAGATAAACACATTTGTGTGAAATTTGGTTGAAATTGGTGCACAAATAAAAAAGTTTTTCTTAGAAGAACCTAATTTGGGGAGTTAGGTTTGTATGGCAGCCCCATGACCCCATTATCCGATTTGATCCATTCTTAGATATGTTATGTGTCATCAAGAGAAACACATTCGTGTGAAATTTGGTTGAAATTGGTGCACAAATAAAAAAGTTTTTCTCAGACGAACCTAATTTGGGGGGTTGGGTTTGTATGGCAGCCCCATGACCCCATTGTCCGATTTGATCCGTTCTTAGATATGTTATGTGTCATCAAGAGAAATACATTTGTGTGAAATTTGGTTGAAATTGGTGCACAAATAAAAAATGTTTCTTAGAAGAACCAAAATGGGGGATGAGTTAGTATTGCCACCCCATGACCCCATGGTTAGATTTGATAAATTCTCAGATATGTTTTGTGTCATCAAGAGAAACACATTTGTGTGTAATTTTGTTGAAATTGGTGCACAAATAAAAAAGTTTTGCTTAGAATAACCTAATTTGAGGGGTTAGGTTTGTATGCCAGCCCCATGACCCCATCATCCGATTTGATCCATTCTTAGATATGTTATGTGTCATCAAGAGAAACACATTTGTGTGAAATTTGGTTGAAATTGGTGCACAAATAAAAAAGTTTTTCTTAGAAGAACCTAATTTGGGGAGTTAGGTTTGTATGGCTGCCCCATGACCCCATTATCCGATTTGATCCATTCTTAGATATGTTATGTGTCATCAAGAGAAACACATTTGTGTGAAATTTGGTTGAAATTGGTGCGCAAATAAAAAAGTTTTTCTCAGAAGAACCTAATTTGGGGGGTTGGGTTTGTATGGCAGCCCCATGACCCCATTGTCCAATTTGATCGATTCTCCCATATGTTGTGTGTCATCAATAGAAATACGTTTGTGTGGAATTTGGTTGAAATCGATGTACAAATAAAAAAGTTTTTCTTAGAAGAACCTAATTTGGGGGGTTAGGTTTGTATGGCAGCCCCATGACCCCATGGTCCGATTTTACCGATTCAAACATACAAACTGCCTGCAGCAAAAAGAAGCATTTGTGCAAAATTTCAGCTTCCTAGCTTTTAAATTGGCCGAGTAAAACGCGTAGCAACAGACGGACAGACAGACAGACGGACATCGCCCAATCGACTCCCTATGTTATGCTGATCATATAGGTATGTATACTTATTATATGGTCGGAGATGCTTCCTTCAATGCGTTACAAACTTCATGACAAAGTTAATATACCCTTCGTTGACTCTACGAGCGAAGGGTATAAAAATGATAGTAAGACATTTTGGAGTTTTATAAACAGCAAGCGCAAGAATACAGGAATACCCAAAAATTTAGAGTTCAATGGCAATTTTTACAACGATGTTCAATCGGTTTGTGATGGATTTGCTAGATTTTTCAAGTCAGTTTACGAAGTGCCAGACTCCGTTTCACCAGAAATGAATACTAACACCAAGCCACAGTGCATTGGTCCCTCGGATAGCTCAGGAGGACCTTACGAGTGCTCTTGAGATTTCTGAGGATGACCTATTGAATGCTTTCCGTGATCTTAATGTTAGTATTCAGGCCGGACCCGATGGCATTCCTAATATATTTTTGAAGAATTGCATGCAATCGTTATGTCGTCCTTTAGCCTTTATTTTTAATTTGTCCTTGTCTTCAGGTGTTTTTCTTGATGAATGGAAAGTTTCGTAGATAACCCCTGTTCATAAAAAGGGTCCGAAACATCTTATTGATAACTATAGACCCATAGCCAAACTATCAGCAATACCGAAGTTGTTTGAAATGCTTGTTAAAAATAAAATAGATGTTTTAATTAGCTGATTAATATCACCATGTCAACATGGATTCCTTAAAGGAAAATCAACTACAACAAATTTGGTATAATTCACTAAATTTGTTGCAGATGGTATTGAACAGGGAATGCAGGTTGATGTGGTTTATACCGATTTCTCGAAGGCTTTCGATAGAGTAGATCATAATATCTTACTTAAGAAACTAGAAAATTTAGGTATACAGTCGGTTTTTCTTAGCTGGGTGAAATCCTATCTAACGGATAGGACGCAGTTGGTAAAGTTGAATGGCTGTACATCGCGCTCTATCATAAAGTGTTCGTCAGGAGTTCCGCAAGGAAGCCACTTAGGACCACTTTTCTTTTTAGTTTTCGTAAACGATATCATACAAAATTTTAAATTCGTGCGTGTATGGCAGTAAGCCGATGATATGAAAATCGCAATGAGAATACGCAATATAGGTGATTGTCTTAACTTGCAATCCGATTTAGAAAAACTGCAAATTTGGTGCCTTAACAATAATTTAAATTTAAATGTTAGTAAATGTAAAGTACTTAGCATATATAAATTGAAAACTCCGATCTTCTTTGAGTACTCCTTAACAGGTAGTGTTCTTGAAAGGGTTGCCGAAATATCAGATCTTGGTGTAATTTTCGACCATGATCTTTCATTTCGACAACACATTGATTACATTATTTCAAAACCGAATAGTATGTTAGGATTTGTTAAACGTAACGCTCGTGAATTTAATGATCCTTTTACCTTAAAAATATTGTTTACAGCTTTCGTTCGCTCGCATTTGGAATATTGTTCTATTGTGTGGAATCCGTTCTATAAGCAAAGCAACAAAAACAAGGTTCATATCGAGCGTATAGAAAGAATTCAACACAATTTTACACGGTTTGCTATTTATCAAATTGGCTGGCGTTTCAAGCCAGAATATAAAACTCGCTGTTCCTTATTGGGAAGAAGCTTTAGAATTATAGAAGAACGTTTTTAAACGCTATGTTCATTAGAGTGTCCTGTGTTCGAATCCCACTTTTTGCAAATTTTTTTCTTTTTGCTTTTTTTTCTCTTTTTATTAATTTATTAGTTTAGTTCTTGTATTAAAATGAATTGTGTTTGCGAGCAATTTTACAAAGTCCAAATTGACGGTCTATCTCAGCTCGTTTCGTCGTTGCAGAGCCAACTTAGCAAGCTGAGATCTCTTATGAAATCTGTAAATTGTTGTGAAAACAATTCCGAAGCATTGCGAGATAAAAATGTAAATTTAAAAAATAAGAAGAGTAATATAGGGAAAGACACTAAGAAAAAAACTAAAAATATTATTTCAATATCTTCTGAGCAATCTTTCGTTAGCCATGAAGCGGGGACTTCCACTGTTATTTCAGATTCATCTTCTACAATTCCTTCCAACGTTGACAAAAATCAATCTCCGATTGATAAATTTGTCACAGTTCGTAAGAAAGGGAAACATATTAAAAAACCTTCTCCTGTTGGTGATGTTATTCCCAAAAAGAGTGATAATAATAATAGGCGACACAAAAGAATCTTCGGTATCGATCAAGCTAATGATTCTCTTCGAAGTGTCCCCAGTTTCAAGGTATTCCATGTTTCTAAGCTACATGCTTCGGTAAAAGCAGAACATTTAAAGGAATATGTAATGAAAAAGCTTAATTTAACAGATGACAGCTTTCTTTCGGTTTATCCTCTGATAAAAAAAGATTGTGATATTTCCAAATTAGTTTCAATCAGTTTTGGTTTGAAACTTCCTCATGAATATTCTAAGCAAGTGTATTGTGCCAACTTCTGGCCCAAGGGCGTCAACATATCACCATTCAAATTTTCAAAAAACGACAGACGCCAAAACAGTGTCCAGCAGAACACATAATTTCCAATTCATTTTTCTCGGTCTATTATCAAAATGTTGGCGGTCTTCGTTCAAGAACAAATGACTTTTACCTTGCAGCTTCACAAGAAGATTATGCTGCCATTTGCTTAACCGAGACTTGGCTTCACACAGACATTACAAATGAAGAACTTTTCATAAGAGACTATGATGTCTATCGTCGCGACCGTTATGAGGCTTCGACTAAGAGAGGAGGTGGTGTTTTGGTAGCTATCAAAACAACATTCCCATCTCATGAAGTTGAGCTTTTTCATAAGGACGTGGAACAGATATGTGTTTCTATCAATGTTTCTCGCAGCGAAAAAGTATATATTTTTAATAGCTATTTACCACCTTTGAGTTCAGTTGATGTTTATAACAAACATGTAGATAATATCTCCAAGCTATTTGCATCTTTTGAGGAAAAAGACAAATTTATTGTTGTTGGGGATTTCAATCTTGGTAATATAAGTTGGTACTGGAACGACGACGAGAAAAAAAATCTGCCGCGTGATTTACATCTTGAGTGTGAATCTGTTCTAACAGATTGTTTGTTTGCAATGGATTTGATGCAAATGAATCTTGTTAAAAATTCGATTGGTAGAATTTTAGATCTAATTTTTGTTAGTACTTGCTTGAATGCTTCTGTAATTAAAGTAGATAAACCAATTTTGCCCAATTCAATCCATCACAGTGCTCTTCTTCTTGAGTTTGTTTTTTATGATTACATTGAAGAAGAGCCCGAAGTTATTCCTACTAGAAATTTTCAAAAAGCCCAATTTGAAAAACTAAATTCAACATTTTTTAATATGGATTGGGCTCCAGTTATATCGAATAGTAATCTTATTGAAAGTTATACAATTTTTAATTCAATTTTAAATAAATCTATTCGCAAGTACGTTCCTTTAAAAAAGAACAAAATAAAAGCAAAAAATCCTTGGGTTACCAAAGAATTGTTCAAACTTAAGAGAGCAAAAAATAAGGCCCATAAATTATACAAGAAGTCATCCTCTCTTGCCAATAAAGAAAATTTCTTTAGATTGAGAAGAGAGTATGAATTAATGAATAAAAATCTTTACAAACAGTATATTGCGAGAGCTGAAAATAATATAAAGAATGACAGTAAGACATTTTGGAATTTTATAAACAGCAAGCGTAAGAATACGGGAATCCCAAAAAATTTAGAATTCAATGGCAATTTTTACAAAGATGTTCAATCGGTTTGTGACGGATTTGCTAGATTTTTCAGTTCAGTTTACAAAGTGCCAGACTCCGTTTCATCAGAAATGAATGCTAACATCAATGGAAGTCAGAGTGCATTGGTCCCTCGGATAGCTCAGGAGGACCTTACGAGTGCTCTTGAGATTTCTGAGGATGATCTATTGAATGCTATGCGTGATCTTGATGTTAGTATTCAGGCCGGACCTGATGGCATTCCTAATATATTTTTGAAGAATTGCATGCAATCGTTATGTCGTCCTTTAGCCTTTATTTTTAATTTGTCCTTGACTTCAGGTGTTTTTCTTGATGAATGGAAAGTTTCATACATAACGCCTGTTCACAAAAAGGGTCCGAAGCATCTTATTGATAACTATAGACCCATAGCTAAAATATCTGCAATACCGAAGTTGTTTGAAATGCTTATTAAAAATAAAATAGATGTTTTAATTAGCCGTTTGATATCGCCATGTCAACATGGATTCCTGAAAGGAAAATCAACTTCAACAAATTTGGTATCATTTACTAAATTTGTTGCTGATGGTATTGAGCAGGGAATGCAGGTTGATGTGGTATATACCGATTTTTCGAAGGCTTTTGATAGAGTAGATCATAATATTTTACTTAAAAAACGAGACCGAGGCTAATTTCGGACGCGGCCGAAATTTGGATACCCTTCGCTCCCCCCGGGCTAAAAGTTTTGTCGGGCGTTCCTATGACTTGTGTTCAATTCTCCTCGCTTCCATGCTTTTCCTTGCGAAGATTTATTGTGGGAAGCGGGAGACGTGGGTTTCTTAGAAGAACTAAAAACGAAATGTGTGTGTGTGGGGAGGTGGGGGGTTGTACGGTAGCCCTACGAACGCATGGCCTTTCCTTAAATTTTTACGTATGTTTGTGGCATCAATTAAAACATATTTTTATGAGATTTGGTTGAAATTGGTGGACAAATAAAAAAGTTTTTCTTCAAAGAACCTAATTTGGGGGTTGGGTTTATATCCCAGCCCCATGACCCCAATGGTCGGATTTAATTCATTTTTGCATATGTCTTGTAACATCAACAAAAATACATTTCCATGAGGTTTGGTTGAAATTTGTGTGCAAATAAAAACGTTTTTCTTAGAAAAATTTTATTTGGGGGATAGATTTGTATGGTAGCCCCATGACCACATGGTCCGACTCCATCTATTCATACATATGTTTTGTGTTATCAATAGAAACACATTTGTGTGAAGTTTAGTTAAAATTAGTATATAAATAAAAAAAATTTTCTTAGAAGAACTTAATTTGGGGAGCTAGGTTTGTATGACAGCCCCATGACCCCATGGTCCGATTTGGTCCATTTTTACATATGTTTTGTGGTATCACTAGAAACACATTTGCACGAAATTTAATTGCAATCGATGGGAAAATAAAAAAGTTTTTCTTAGAAGAGCCTTATTTGGGGGACTAGGTTTGTATGGCAGCCCCACTACCCCATTGTCCGATTTGGTCGATTTTTACATATGTTATATGCCAGCAATGAAAACACATTCGTGTGAAATTTGATTGAAATTGGTGCGTAAATAAAAAAGTTTTCCTAAGACGAACCTAATTTTGGGGAGTAGGTTTGTATGGCAGCCCCACGACCCCCTTGTCGGACTTTACCGATTCAAACATACAAACTGCCTGCAACAAAAAGAAGCATGTCTGCCAAATTTCAGCTCCATAGCTTTTAAACTGGCCGAGCAAAACGCGTCGCAACAGACAGACAGACGGACAGACGGACAGACGGACAGACGGACATCGTCCAATCAACTCAGCTCGTCACGCTGATCATATATATACATATTTTGTATGGTCGGAGATGCTTCCTTCAATGCGTTACAAACTTCATGACAAAGTTAATATACCCTTTTCGCTTAATAAGCGAAGGGTATAACTAGAACATTTAGGAATACAGTCAATTTTTCTAAGCTGGGTGAGATCCTATTTAACGGATAGGACTCAGTTGGTGAAGTTAAATGGCTGTACATCTCGCTCTGTTATAAAGTGTTCATCAGGGGTTCCGCAAGGAAGCCATTTAGGACCACTTTTCTTTTTAGTTTTCATAAACGATATCATCCAAAATTTTAAATTCGTGCGTGTATGGCAGTATGCCGATGATATGAAAATCGCTATGAAAATACGCAACATTGATGATTGCCTTAAGTTGCAATCCGATTTAGAAAAGCTGCAATTTTGGTGCCGCGATAATAATTTAAATTTAAATGTTAGTAAATGTAAAGTACTTAGCATATATAAATTGAAAACTCCGGTCTTCTTTGAGTACTCCTTAACAGGTAGTGTTCTTGAAAGGGTTGCCGAAATATCAGATCTTGGTGTAATTTTCGACCATGAGCTTTCATTTCGACAACACATTGATTATATTATTTCAAAAGCGAATAGTATGTTAGGATTTGTTAAACGTAATGCGCGCGAATTTAATGATGCTTTTACTTTAAAAATATTGTATGCAGCTTTCGTTCGTTCGCACCTGGAGTATTGTTCTATTGTGTGGAATCCGTTCTATAAGGTGCATATCGAGCGTATAGAAAGAATTCAACACAATTTTACACGGTTTGCCATTTATCAAATTGGCTGGCGTTTCAAGCCAGATTATAAAACTCGCTGTTCCTTATTGGGTTTACAAGCCTTAGATTATAGAAGAACATTTTTAAACGCTATGTTTATAAGAGACCTGTTTTGCTCTCATATTGTTTGTGAAGATATATTAAATAACTTTCAAGTCAGAAATATTCCTCACAATTTGCGGCGGAACAACCTTCTTGTTCAGCCTTATCATAGAGTAAACTATGGGCTTAATGAACCAATTACAAGGTCAATTATTCTTTATAATAGTTTGAAGGACTTAGTTAATTTTAATTATACTAATAAACTAATGTTTAAAAGAAGTTATTTTGATAAATTTCCTTATTAATATATTTTGTTTTCAGTTTTTTTTTACGATCTGCTAGAGTTTACACTCGATTGATTGATTAGTCACTTACGTACGGATAGTAAGTAAAGTGATGCCGAGAAGCCTAGTCCCGGGACAAAAGTTTCTGTGAGGCAAAAAAAAAAAAGATCTGTTTTGCTCTCATATTGTTTGTGAAGATATATTAAATAACTTTGAAGTAAGAACTACTCCTCACAATTTACGGCGGTACAACCTTCTTGTTCAGCCTTATCATAGAGTAAATTATGGTCTTAACGAACCAATTACAAGGTCAATAATTCTTTATAACAGTTTGAAGGACTTAGTTAACTTTAATTGCATTAACAAATTAATTTTTAAAAGAAATTATTTTGATAAATTTCCTTATTTATTTATTTTTTGTTTTAGATTTTATTTTATCGATCTGCTAGAGTTTACACCAGCGTTGCCACTCGTGTTACAATTGTAACATTTTGTTACAATTTTCGATTTCTTGTTACAATGTTACACCCCGAACAATTTTGTTACAATCGGCCAGAGTGGAGGGATAAACTAGATTTTCTACTATAAGTGACATCAACAATTATTTTGCAAAACAAATTTTATATTTTTGTGATTTGAGCATGATCTATTCAGGTAGGAATGTTCAACTTGTGGTCCGCGGGCCACATACGGCACACATCGCAGTTTTGTCAGGCCCGCAGCCAAATCGGAGAAACACAGTATGTAGCAGCACATTGTGTCAAAAATGGAAATGTTTGTAAAAATAATGTGTTGAACTAAAGTCTAAGAAATTTCTTTAAAGTTATGTTTTTAACAATCCGACCCTTTGTTCTAAGAAGCTGACGGTTGTCTAAACTGCTTTTGTGCAGAAAAATATAAAGTACACCGTGAAATTGTTTTCTCTCTACTATAGCTGGATTATAACTCGTGTTCACATTTTGCAGGTACTCGACATTTTTGTTCGAGACTTATTACTGTCCGCCGAATAATTTTGACTCCTAATGATATTTCTGGAGTATTTATTTCTAAGTACTAATTTGCAAATTGTGGCTCTTGATCGATCCACAAAATTTCAGCGTTTTAATTTCTTGTCAAAAGTTTCTAAATTTGTTTGAAGAGCATTTTATGAATATTCTGTTTCCAGAGGATAAAATCCCGAAGTCGTTAGTGACTCAGATTGAAATTTGGAAAAAAAATTCTCTAGGTATTTTTATAATTTTTATCCTGCGGCCCGCTTAATCCTAAAAGGCCCTGACATTTTGCCCAGGTCAGGTTTTGATTTTGAGACCCCTGGATTAAGCGCCCGGTTTTGTTGATTCAGAATCAGTGTTCATCCTTCAATTATAGCTGCAAACTGCACCAAGCCTTCGAGTTAGTCCAGTAAAAGAATTGAATTCTACCTTGACGCAAATTTAAACAACAAATTTACGGTAGCCAAAATTTTCGGCAAAATTTGGAATGTAAGGGCGCTAAATTTCAGTTTATATTAAAGTAGCATTTCAAAGGGAACGTGATGGTCTAATTCAAATTTATTAAATTTAAAAATTTTACCGAAAACACTAGCGAGTGCAATTTTTTTGTTACAGCATGTATTTCTGTTCATCATATCCTTTAGTTTGATCATGTAATATTAATTAAGTTCGATTATATTATATTAAGCATTGACTGATGTACTGAAGGGAGCATCTCGTTTTGCGCCAACATTAAGAAATGATCTGCCCCTTCAGTCATTCGGAAACTAAGCTTCTGTGCCGAGTAGTGTCATTATTAATTGTGAGAATTGTAACCAATAGTTTTTGAAAACAAATTGTGGAAATTTTGACATATCGTTTCTCCTATAAACCAACTTTGTCAAAAATGTTTATGGAGCAGAACATATCAAATTTTCGGAAAAAGTCAAACATTTTCAAACTGCTTTATTTTAATTTACGAGTATAACTCTCTACTATTTGTGAAGCAATCATTCAATTCGGAATTGCGCACATTTATTGCTAAAATTGTTCATTAACAACAAGATCTTCAAATTTGTTACACTCAGCCTAAAAATGTTACAATTTTATCAGATAAATGTTACACTTAGACATCTGAAAACGGCAACCCTGGTTTACACTCGATTAATTGATTAGTCACTTACGTACGCATAGTAAGTAAAGTGATGCCGAGAAGCCCTGTCCCGGGGCAGAAGCTTCTGTGAGGCAAAAAAAAAATACATTTTTGTATTTCATGAGAGTCGATATCCCTCTCTGTACCGTAACCCCTTGTGGGGCATGGTGCGTTTACTCAGTCGTTTATAGGCTACTTCGAGTCACCGATACATTGCATATAGTTTCGGAATGTATATAATAGGTATGTTTTTTTGGTTACCCCGTGTAGGTTTGGGTAAGGAAACTCCATATAAAAAAATGCACGCTGATCCACCTGTCATTTTTTTTTATATGAAGTTTCCTTACCCAAACCTACACGGGATAACCAAAAAAACCTAATAAGTGTACACGGGATAACCAAAAAAAAAACACACCTAATAAGTGTGTTAGCTACCAACAGGTAGCTAAGGTTTCAAACTTTGAAATCACATACGATTTTTATGGATAACAATGTATCGTACTTTTCCAAAAAATACGTACAAATATCAGTGGCGTAGATAGCTTTTCGTAGAGGGAGGGGATCATTTTACAAGATTACTTACATTTTTACGGTTATCAAATTTTGAATATCAGACTAATTTCTGCATTTATTACACTTCAAATTAGTAGTGATTTTGTGCATTTCTTTTTTTTTTAATAGAGAGCCATTTTTGCATACGAAAAAAACTGCGCCCTGAAAATATTAGGGGGATTCATGCTCGCTTCGTATATCAGAAATCCTTGTTATTGCGTATTTGAGTATTATAACACAACAAAATTTGAATGACCAGGACTTCAGCATAAATCCAAAGCGGAATAAGATTTCGGGACAGGCAGCCGAAAAAAGTAGTAGCTTGGATAGAAATGTAATATTCAACAGTGAAAATGTATATGCAATCCAACATCAAGCCTTTATATCTGGTGTATGGTGTAGTTTCTTTCGTTTAGCTATGCCGAAAGGAGCAGTCACCGTGTTTCAACTTAATCTTGTTTGCTGTTGGTCGTCGCTCTCGATCGAGATGTGGGGGAGACACTACCGTTTATGTTACGTCATATTTTGCTTGGTTACGCCATCATCTTAGATTGAAAAAATAAATCATTGCGCAGTTGCATACTGCGTAAATGAGCAGAAGATAGCATAATTATGCGAATTAAACAAAAAAAATCATTCAATATAATCGAAAAGCTTTCTGAAAATTGTGTGTGTCTTCTCTATGCGATAAGACTAACCATTAGATACGAATTTTGAGAGAATGGACCCTTATCTAGTGGCTATCGGCTGTTTAGTCTTATCATAGACGCACACCATTGTCCGATAGCTTCAGTACAATGCCATTGGGTGAATTCACATTGTAAGACGAAGCCGGACGGGTAAACTTGCAAGACAAGAACCATCGTTCTTACAATGTGTAATGCACAATGCTTGTCTGCTGGCCACTACAAAAGCTCACGCCGTCCGTTTGTTTGTGCTAATAAACGGACGGCGAGAGCTTTTGTAGTGGCCAGCAGACAAGCATTATGCATTTCAGATTGTAAGGACGATGGTTCTTGTCTTGCAAGTTTACCCATCCGGTTTCGTCTTACAATTTGAATTCAGCCATTCTCTCAAAACTCTTATAGAATGCCATTCAATATAATGGAAAAGATTTCTGAATATTGTGTGTCTTCTCCACGCGATAAGACTAACCAGCCGACATATATTGAATAAGAGCTATCAGAAACCCGGCCAATGGCTGAATTCAAATTGTAAGAAAACGACCGGACGGGTAAACTTGGACGACAAGAATCATCGTATGATCATTTCACACTATCCGATCAAAACACGGACCGGCGAACAATAATCACACAGCAAGTATGTATAAATGTTGCCATGCACGCTCCAAAGTTAGTGTACAATGAAGTGACGAGTCGACAAGATTAAAATGCAAGTAAAACACGCGCTAATTGTCTTTGCAGAACGCCTGAACTATTGGTAGGTGCAATCGTCTTATCGATCATACGAAAGATCTTACGAAAGAAAAACAATCGTGTCACGATTTTTTTCTTTCGTAAGACGCGTTCTTACAATGTGAAATGGACAATGCTTGTCTGCTGGCCACTACAAAAGCTCTCTTGTCTTGCAAGTTTACCCGTCCGGTTTCGTCTTACAATCTGAAATCAGCCAATGTGTATTGTATCAAATTGAATGTTTGTTTACTTTCCATAGTTACGCCATATTTTGCTTGGTTATGCCATCGTGTGAAATTACGTAATGATTCTACTGTATATGCAAACTAGAAATAATCATTACGCATTTTCATATGATGGCGTAACCAAGCAAAATATGGCGTAACTATGGAAAGTAAACAAACATTCAATACAATATACGTTGTCGTGTATTTGACATTAGTTGTGAGTATAAATTAATGAGTGAAAGTATACAAAAAAGGCAAAAATATACTTCTTCTCTCGTGACGACTGCACACGAGAGCAGGAAAAGTATATGTTTGCCTACATTCTGCATAGGCCGTATGAATACTAATGCCGGAAATAAGATGGATGCAGAAACAGTAACAGCAGCAGCAATGATAATGCAGTCCAATGCAATTTAAATGAGTGACGTCATGTTGCAACAGCTATAAAAAGATTTTGCTGCCAACATGACGTCTCCCATTTAAAATGCATTGGACGTTTCTGCTGCTGTTGCTGCACCCAGTCTGTTTCCAGCATAATACTCATACTCGAACTTCGCAAAAAGGTTAGTACTAGAGAGAAGTAAAGCTTGAAAGTAGCCCGCCCAAGAATGGTTCCCGGATTTTTTTTGAAAGTACTCCAATTGGCGTAATAGAAGCACTAAAGTAATTTTTGGTCACTGAATCGTGAGACCAATGCTGAAAACATTTTGTGCATGCCCCATAATTATCCCCTTTTCTCGAGAAATACACGTCGAATCGGTACGGCAAAAACTTTAAGGTAATATTTGGTCACAGGTTCAAAATTTGGGGTCAAAAACAAGAAAGAAATTTGAATTGCTAGCCCAAGAGTGGTAACCTAATTTTCTCCGTTTTCTCCGATAAAACAGTATTTGAGTGAGGTTTACTTGGAATAATTTAATCAAAGGTTTGGGAAATTTGTGATGCTAAAAATGTTTCTTAGAAGAACCTAATTTGGGGGTTTAGGTTTGTATGGCAGCCCCATGACCCCATTGTCCGATTTTGCCGATTCAAACATACAAACTGCCTGCAGCAAAAAGAAGCATTTGTACAAAATTTCAGCATCATAGCTTTTAAATTGGCCGAGTAAAACGCGTCGCAACAGACAGACGGACAGACTGACCTCGGCCAATCGACTCCCCAAGTCATGCTGATCATATATATGTGTATACTTTTTATATGGTCGGAGATGCTTCCTTCAATGCGTTTCAAACTTCATGACAAAGTTAATATACCCTTCCACTCAATGAGCGAAGGGTATGACAAGAAAGAAATTTGGATTGCTGGCCCAAAAGTAACCCAGTTTTCTCCGGAAATAACCGTCAACCGCGGAATCACTAACGCAATTTTGGGCAGCTAATTCCAAATTTTAAGTAAAAAAATTTGTCTGTTTTGCTCGTCCTACAGCGGTACACCGCTTCATGCATGCATATTCCACAAGCTCTACCTGTTTCCTCCATCCATCGATACATTCTTTCAAATGCCACAACTCCTTTTTTCCATGTCTCACAAACGAGTTGAATGGAATGCATGTTTCCACAAATGTTACTTCTTTCACTCCTCCACCGATACCATACGGTAGTTCATTTGAAACTTAAATTCCCAATCCGTCAATACTAAACAACTCAATAATTTATAAAACACCTACACCATAAATAATACAGGTCGAAAAGGATAAATTTTATTTCCACAAAAACACAAATAGGCAATTATAGTTTTTACTCATATCATACTATGCCAAATACGATATTCAAATAACACCCCAGCACAAAATGTTATTTCAGGTATCGTATTCGGAGAGAAATAATAGACTTTTGAATTTAATGACAACTGAAATACGATATAACATCGTATTTCAATATACATGAATCCCCCTATTGAAATCTCCGGAAAATTTTTGGGAATACTGGATAATTTGGCTTTTTACTGCGGTGATAAATCCACAGTATTCCAATTTTCGTAAAAAAAATTAATTTTGATTGTGATTGCGTTAGATCTGTGGTTTTCAAACTTTTTGGAGTCACAGAACACCTAGCATCGTTGCTTTTCTTCGCGGAACACCCCAAAACAGGAATTAAAATAAATTTATAGTTATATGTCCACAAAAGGAATTTTTAAGGACGACAGCTGGTTGGGGCCAGTATATGTGGATAAAGTACAGCAATTTTCCGATAACTATCGGAACTTCGTGAGTAGATATTTCTAAAATTTGCAAACTTGTAGGGCACTGCAGCATAGGTATAGGTATTTGTTAAAAATTTCAAGGCCCTAGCTATCAGCCAATTGTTTGCAAAGGATACGAAAAATGTCAATAGAACTAAACAAAAATCGTAGAAAAATTTTGATTTTCTAAATTGGTTTTCAACACAAATGTAATCCTTTTATTTATTTGCGCCATAATTTACATCTCAGAAACCTCGTCTCAAGTACTGTAGACATTCTTCATTATCTGGTACACTCAACTTTTTTCCAATTTATATTGCTTTGCTCTGCCATATACGTTAAAATCTTTCGTCAAATTTTAACTTAAAAAAAGGAAAAAATGTTGATAAACTCAAACAATAAAGGATGCGCAAATTAGCGGCGTTTTCTTTTCGTCGCATTAGCGATTTACAATCTTATGTAGTGTATATTTCCACATTGGAAATTCTGCTTCTGTAGAAGAGCACTCCGTGTTCAACGATATTTTAAAATTTTCGAACCGAAAGTTAAGATTTTCCAGCAACGAATTTTTAATCAGTGCTTACATTTAAATTTACTAGCAGCGAATCTAGATTACTTCAGTAGGGCTTGCCTGTGCGAAACTCTAGATCCAATGTGAAAAAGTAGATGAAAGTAAAGTCCTGTGCTGTAGTGTTTCTATTTTATATACAATAGAAATTTAAGGAAAAGCTAAATTTTCTATTGTAGTTCTGAAAATGGATTCACGAATTTATTTATTTATTTATTTAGGATACACTACACACGTTGAATACTCGTAATTTCAGCGAAAAGTTTACTTTTGTTTTGTGTTATATACCTTAAGTAATAATGAAAAATGTGTGACCGGAAGGGGGAAGGGGGGGGGATTGATCCCCTTGATCCCCCCCCTTATCTACGCCACTGACAAATATACGCAATTATACGCAGTATGAGTCGATACTTTTGTCCGTAAGTGTAGTTAGATTACGCGCATCAGCAGCAGCATCGGCAGAATTTCATAGCTGACAAATATGCTGAATGCCAAGTCGTATGCTCAACATTTTTGTCAGCAATGTAAAGTGCATTGCGCTTGCCGTTTCGCGATGCCGATGTGCGTAATATATTTCAAGCATGATAATAAAAAATAAGAGCTACGAGAATTGAAACATTATAAAAAAAATTAATGAAGGATAGAAAAAATTATGTTTGAATAAAACTGGGGTGATAAAGAAATAATTAGGCAAAACTGAACCAAAAAAAATCATAATTAAAAAAATAGGAGTAGAAGTAGTTAAATCAAAATTATAAATAAAATATAATAAAAATAAGTAACTTACATTTCTACGAAAACGCCGACGATCGATCGATGTGCGTAACGTAGCATAATAAAACATGATTACAACTAAAAACTGTAAAAGAAATTAAATGCGCGTAAAAAGAGCAAAGAAAAACACACTGAAAAAACATTTTCCAATTTAATATACCACTTTAAAATTCATCATGCTTCCTCGATCTCAAATTGTTTAATTTAAATGAAAGACCCCTAGGTCTGAGAACTCCATACAAATGCGGCATTCATCGTGGTTAGCTTAAATATCAACATCCAACACTTGAGAGAACACAGGTTGAACCGATACGCGTCGAGTTGAGGTCCACTAAAAAAAAAACCCGCAATCGCAAATAATTTGCAAAATTTTCTCCACCAAAAAAAATCATCCGATAAACAAAATGGTTGTGTAAACACGTTTTGCAAGTGCGTATAGGCGATAACACCTTGGTCGGGTCATTAATTTAGTTCGTAAATTTCATTCTTCGAAATAAAAACTGTTTTTTTTTGCACTTCAACTAGGTTCACATTAGAATCAGTTAATTTGTCTTGAGCTGCTTTCCACCGTTGGCGTAAATGCAAATTTTTCATAATGAAATCTTATACAAATCATACGTATATGTCCAAATTGGTAAAAAATGTTGTTCCCATGAAAATGAAATTTCAGATTTTCGTTTTCAAACGAATTGCATGTAAGTTTTAGAGAACCTTACCCAGTTGAAGAGAGTCAAAAGACACTCTTTTCATATCGTAAACAATCACTCATCATCGTGTGTCATTGCCTTCGGTCTCCGTGGTGTGCGATAGATATGCGTGACGCATGACAAGTGGACGGAGTGGGTCCGAGGAAGAGAGCAAGTTGCCGTTGCGGACTATATCTTATGAAATTCACTTACTGCCACGTGTGTGGGGTGTGGTGTATGATGTATTGTACCGCGGCGGCGCATGACAACAGGACAATGTTGGGAGCGAGAAGGAAACAACCACGAGAGGACATGCTGCTGTGAAGTAAATTTATAATTCGCCATGGCATGCGCACATATTGAGTTTCCGATTTTTGTTGAAGCGATACAACCAAGTTGCTTTGGTGCCAAATGAACAGTGTCTAATGGAGATATATGTTTGAATTTTAGGATATTTTAGTTTTAGGATGAATTTTGACCAAATTATTAATAATCTTCATAATGAGAAAAAAACACATACAAAAAATATAAAAACATATTCCTGCCTCATTTTTTTATTTATTCGTAAGAATGGTTTCCATGTGCTAAAAACAAGTCTTTTTCGTTCTCAGAATATTTTCATGTATCTTCCGCCGGTTTTGGAATATTTGCTTCTCCCCCTTTTTCAAGATTGCTGACTTTTAATCGGTGGGGACCATGTGCGTCACCAACCATCCTGCAAAAAACCAGCGATATAAGATTTTTGCCGACCAAATATCGTATTCTTATTGGATTAATACTCAGCCACTCATTCTCGTACTCATATCTCTCCAATTGAATCAAGTACAGAACAGAACAGAACAACTTGTATAATTTTCAGTTACTTTTCTGTATACAAAAAAACATATTTTAAATTTTTTAAGGAAGTTGTACTGTCTTGTTCTGAACTAAATCCACTTACTCTACTGCATGCTACCAGTACGTTGCATTAACACTGGGGCATGCATCTTACGAAACGCACTAATGAGGTCAACGAACACAACCTGTTTCGTAACCTAAAGAAATTCATATGATTCAAATGCGTCATCTTTCAGGTTTTTTCTATACATATGTAGTTTTCGCAAGCGCAGATACCGCAGAGAGATTCTTTTTCGGAAACCACCGCGACTCGTGACCAGCGGAAGAAGATACACGAGATCTTATTCTTCCTTGCCTCGTTCTTTATACCGCTCCATGGCCTCGCGTTGCTCGACCTGCGGTGTAGGCACATCGCCCGTTTTGGCGGTAATATCTCAGCATATTTCTACAGGCAGCTCTATCTTGCATCGTGTCATCGCCGAGACCAATGCGTTGTTGTTGCTTTTCATTTGACACATCCAGGTGTTCTTTGGTCTGTCTCTGGCCTTGGGTCCATCAAGTGGAACTTCCATTGATATCGCTTTCTTCGGGGTTCTCAGGCGGACGCCTTTGAACATGGCAATACCAACCCATTTGTATGTTGGTCTTCGAACTTTTCGGAGATTGGTTGGTCTATGGACAAGCTGCCTAGGATATAACTACTCTTGATGTGGTCCCTTTTGGTAACACCAACTGACATGCATAACATTTTCATTTCAGTCGCTGTCATTTCTTTCGCGTAACCTTCATACATGGTCCAGCATTTTGATCCATACATGAGTGCGGGACGTACATCCATTTTGTACAACTTTCCCTTTAGCTACAGTGGCATTTTCTTATCGCAGAAAACTCCACAGTTTTCTGCTGTGTGATTATTGTTCATCATCATCATCAATGTGGCACGATAGCCCGACGTCGGGCCTTGGCCGCCTGAATCGTTGACCTCCAATTGTCGCGGTTACGTGACCTCGTCCTCCAGTTTCGGAAGCCCAGCAGCTGTTGGGCGTCTTCACCTACGGAGTTCTCCCAGCGAGCTCTCGGTCATCCACGCAACCTCGCTCCGTCAATTCGTTGTGTGTTCATCACTTTCTTTGGCATGCGATTATCGTCCATCCGTTGTACATGCCCCGCCCATTGCAAACGTTGAAGCTTCACGATTTTCGATACTTCCAGCTCATCGTACAATTGATACAACTCATGGTTGTACCGGTTACGCCATTGGTCTCGCTCGCGAACGGCCCCGAAAATTCGCCGAAGGACCTTTCGTTCGAATCGGTCTAGCAAAATTTCGGAGGCTTGGGTGAGGGTCCATGTTTCGCAGCCATAACATAGCACGGGTCGGATGATCGTTTTGTACACGCGGAGCTTCGTGTTCCTGTGCGCAAGTTTCGAATTAATTATAGGGAGGACCGAGAAATATGTCTTATTGGCTAGTTGTATCCGTCGCTTAATTTCGTCGGTTTCGTTGGCGTCCTTTGATAAGTTACAACCCAGATAGTTGAAGTTGTCTACATACTCGATATTAAGGTCCCCCACTGTGATGCTTGAATTTGCTGGCGTCCTTGTTTTCGATTGCATCATGGCCTTTGTTTTGCTTTCGTTGATATGTAGTCCAACTTCCTTTGCGGCGTTATTGAGGTTATGCAGAAGGCTTTCTGCATCACCCAACCTTCGAGACATGATGTTGATATCGTCGGCGTACGCTACTAATTGAGTCGACTTGATGAGTAGCGTTCCGCTGCTGTCCATATTCATGGCTCGAATTACATACTCCAAAGCAAGGTTGAAGAGCGTCGGCGCCAGCCCGTCGCCCTGCTTGAGTCCAGTACGAGTTTCAAATAGGTCAGTGAGTCGATTCTGCACTCTGACCTGCGAGACGGTATTAGTCATCGTCATCCTTGTGAGTCGCACTAACTTTGCCGGTATACCAAAATTCAGCATAATGTTGTACAGTACACTTCGATCGATACTGTCGTATGCCTGCTTGAAGTCGACAAAGATTTGGTATACGTCGATGTTATATTCCCAGCACTTTTGGAGTAGTAGCTTCACTGTGAAAAGCTGATCGGTCGTTGATCGACCAGGTCTGAAGCCGCCTTGATACTCGCCAATGATTCGTTCTGCGTACGGATTAATTCTCTTTTCAAGAATTTTAGATAATATCTTATAGGCCGTACAAACTAATGATATGCCCCTGTAATTCTCACACTTCAGCTTGTCACCCTTTTTGTGGATTGGGCAGATTATGCTTTTGCGCCAATCTTCGGGGATTTCCTCGTCGTTCCATATTTTCAGCAGTAGCACATGTATTGCGTTGGTCAGGCACGTTCCACCATGCTTCAGCAGTTCTGCTGGGATCTCGTCAGCGCCGGGCGCTTTATTATTTTGAAGCGACTGTATGGCAAGACTCACCTCCTCTACTGTTGGGGGTAGAACGGGAGGGCCTGGTTCGGCTAACTGCTCAAGAGCTGGCTCCGCGGGGGATGTTGATGGTGCATTGAGGAGCTCTTCAAAATGCGAGGCCCATCGTTTGTTGACGCTTTCGATGTCGCTGATGATGTTACCATCCTTGTCCTTACATAGGCTTGTCCTGGGTTGATATCCGTTCTTAACATTATTAATAAGTTTGTACGCCTGTCTAATGTTCTTACTGGCTAATCTTTGGTTTATTTGCTGTAACTGCTCGTCAAAATGTTTGCGTTTCTTACGTCTAATTAACTTATTAGATACTCGCCGAAGCTCGTTATATCTTTCTTTCTTGGCTCGGGATGCGCGTTGTGTGTATTGGCGATAGGCTTCATTTTTCGCCTCAATCGAGGCCCTGCATTCTTCGTCGAACCAGTCTGCTCGTCTGCGCCGGCCTTTATAGCCCACGACCTCTTCTGCGACCCCCTTGATGCTGTCTTTGAGCTCCTCCCAGAACTCATGGATGCCTAAATTGTTGATGTCATCAAGCATGGGCGACAGTTTTTCCTCTAGTGCTGTTGTATACGCAGCCGCCGTGGCATCATCAATCAAATTGTCAACCTCGAAGATCTTGGCAGGGTTGATTCTCGTTAGGTGCACCGAAGAGATTCTGCACCTGTAGGTCGTCTTCACCAAATAGTGATCGGTGTCACAGTTGGCTCCTCGATAGGATCGAACATCTAGGACATTAGAAGCCCATCTCTTGCTGGTCAGTACTGAATTCAATGGCTGAATTCAAATTGTAAGAAAACGACCGGACGGGTAAACTTGCACGATAAGAACCATCGTATGATCATTTCACACTATCCGATCAAAACACGGACCGGCGAACAATAATCACACAGCAAGTATGTATAAATGTTGCCATGCACGCTCCAAAGTTAGTGTACAATGAAGTGACGAGTCGACAAGATTAAAATGCAAGTAAAACACGCGCTAATTGTCTTTGCAGAACGCCTGAACTATTGGTAGATGCAATCGTCTTATCGATCGTACGATTCCTACGAAAGAAAAACAATCGTGTCACGATTTTTTTCTTTCGTAAGACTCGTTCTTACAATTTGAAATGAACAATGCTTGTCTGCTGGCCACTACAAAAGCTCTCTTGTCTTGCAAGTTTACCCGTCCGGTTTCGTCTTATAGTCTGAAATCAGCCAATGAAGCCAACCTTTGTGCGATGTTTGATGTCATCATCGCATGTAGCTCTGTTGTTCAACATCGAGCCAAGGTACTTGAACATGGTACAAGACTTAAGCTCTCCTTTGACGTACATATCTGGTATCGGTGCATCTGGGTCTGAGAATGGGCAGCATAAGAACTCATTCTTTGTTATACTTACCCTCATTTCATGCTCCTCCAGAATGTCACACCATTTTCTAAGTGCAGCGTGCAAGGTAACGATGTTTGGGCTACTGAGGACTATATCATCAGCAAAAAGAAGAGATATTTCTAGGCCGTCGGAGACAGCTATGCCCAGTTGGCGGAATCATGTTTCCAGATTTGGACTTTTATATTTTATATCGTTAGTAAATCGATTAAAAGTGATTGTCGGTCACTTGTTGGTCTTTAATTAAAATACAATAAAAAAATACCCGCGTACAGAGGGCTGCGCTCGCAATAGGAGGGTTTTTTAGAATTTTGATGCATAGTGAATATTTTTTGTATGTATATTTTATAAGCAATAGATAAGAATTGTGCACAGCATTAATGAAATGCTTCCTGTAAATCTATTTTTGGATTGGTCTAAATAAACGCGTTCCAGAATGAAAGGCTAGCGCCTTTCATTCTGTTCCACCTTTAATTAGACCAATCCAAAAATAGATTTACTATTTACCCAGTTTGTATAAAAGTACTATAAGGCAAATCTACAGGCATTTGTCGATTTAAGATTTCTGATGGCCTTTGAGCAAATGAAACTCAGGCAAACGTAAGGATGGCTTGGCTTTATATATGAACTGAATTATTAGCTGTAAATCTACTGTTATTGTTTTTTTAATCAAGGAAAAGCAACTTATATGAAATGATTCCATTGTGTCCCCTGACATAAGAGCCTCCTCTCCTACTACTATGAGTATTGAACAAGTATACTTTTGCAGCTTCAGGGACACCCTGTTAATTTGGTCCTACAAACCTCAAAAATAAAAAATATTTGTGGCAAACACTATTACCATTCTATGCATTTCCATAAAATTTCATGTTAATTGTTTCATCAAGTTAAAAGATATGCATGGAAGAAATGCTTAAGAGCCTTCCCTTGCATTGTGAAAGGCCCTTACCAAACACTTACTTGGCTATATTTCCGGTTTGGATACAGTTATTCGAGTGAAAATTCGTAGACATATCCCATATGTAATTTTCTAAAAAACCTTAGCAGAATTTTCATATTTGAGAACCTAAGAGGGGCTCCACACGAACAAATTGAAATTTTACAAATTTACTGTTATTTACTTTTCCTTAGCAAAAGTCAACAGTCTTAATATTTAACGTATATAAGGCCATACTGACCAATCTTTGTGCAAAGTTTCATATCGATCCCTCCAACGGTTTAGAAAAACGGAGGTCGAAAAGGAAGTTTAACTTTAAACGCCAATAACTTTTTTACCGTTAGTCGAAATTGGAAAGTTTTAATTGATATGAGATGTACGCGTTTAGATCTTTGATTTAAATACCCATACGTCAATCTCGGATAAAAACTAAAAAAGTCGACTTTTTTCAAACGTTCGGGACACCCTGTTATCTTCTTCCTACCAACTTCTAAGGTATATGTGCCAAAGACTGTAACCATTCTACACATTCCTACCAAATTTCATGACAATCGGTTGAGCCGTTCGCGAGTTATTTAGTGAACAGACGGACGGACGGACGGACGGACAGACGGACAGACGGACAGACGGACGGACAAAATCGATTTCATAAGGGTTTTTTGAAAAAATTTTTCTAAAAAACTCTAAAAACCCAACATTTCAAAAGTGTTTTTTTTTTAGGTGTTAAATGAGGGTTAAGGGCAAACCAGAACGTTTGTGTTATGTTACGTGCCGTACCTTTCCGTTCCGTGGCGCTCATTATATGGCCACATACGTTCCGTTCCGAAACTTCATATTTCAAATTTGAAAGCATGCACTATAGTAGCTCCACAAAAGATATAAAAAAGAAATAGGCGTAGATGGTGGGTGCGATTACGGACTTTGATCGTTATTTTGTTTCCACTATTCAAAAACTAGAAAAAATAGGTCCCGAAATGATAATTAAATAAACTCGAATGACAAATACGAAACGAAACGCTAACCGAATTCAAAACAACAACAAACAGACTTGGATTTCCGTGGAATTTGACATTTCGAATAGTTTTTTCAAAGCTCCTGTTCCGTAACGTGCGTTCTGTGCAGTTACATACAAACAAACTCTATTGAATCATCTTTGACAGGTGATCGGCACGTAACGTAACGTAAGCGTTCTGTTTTGCCCTTTAATTTGGATTTTTTTTACTTGTATCGATAATCCATCATTTATCCGATCCTGTCGGTTACTTGCAGGGCTCCGACGAACCTTTGTAGTATAATTGACATCAAGTGAAGGAAAACGCCAGTTAGCGGGTAAAATCGGAATTCTGGAATTTAAGGTTTCAATCGAAAGTTTATAATTTTCCGAGAAATGTCGGTCAATTAAGAACACTTGTCGTTGTAGATGGCGCCACATGTGTATAGTGTGGTGTGTTTCGGCCGAGCCACAAACCTGCACGGTATAAAGTTTAGGGAAACCATATGTATGTGATCACACGCTGTGGCAGCACGGATTAGTATGGCAGCACTATTTAGTTCATCTTCTTGCCACCTGCTGCGCAGCATTTGTTGTAGAATAAAATCAATTGTCAAAATTCATATTTTTGTTAGTCACTGTAAATCACTGTTATTTTCATTCTTGTTCGAACTTGCAAACTGTGTAGATCCAATAAATTGTTACATGCTGAATTTAAGTCGTCGTGTATTTTCTTGGACAAGCAGCAGAATTTCTCTTCGGATATTTGTCGCGGACAGTGACAGCAGATGGAAGTATTCACGCTGTGGATACTCCCAACACTTTGCAAAAAAATATAGTGAAAAACTGATTTTAATAAATTTATTTTTGGAGTACTACCCGTAAACTATGCTTTAGGCAGATTTTTTTAGTTTTATTACATACATAATATGCTCCAATCGCTGCCATTACAGTCAAAATTTACTTTGTTCGGAGTTAGATAGCTCAACTAGTCAAAATTGTTGTATACAGGTACAATTTCTCGGTCAAGTTCATAACCACATTAGGTTCGAAATTGTGGAACATAAAATTCATAAAAGGAACGTCCAATGCGTAACTAAGGGCATTGTTGATGATCAGCAATTACAAATTTGATGCTCCAAAGGCACGAAATTGAAGTTCCAAAATTATGAGCTTGGGCGGGAAATGGTATAGATTTTAAATGCGTGGGTTCTATGAATCATCCGACGTTGTGCAAGTTCAATCTTGACCCGATAAACCGGATCAATTATTGCAATGGGTAATCCGGACTATCGGAACATCCGGATTAGCGCAATCACTTTTTTCTGTAGAAAAACAGTCCAAATAAATAAAAAGAGGAGCAAAAGGCGATAAATGTATTATTTCTTTGAAATTAGTCAGCATTGTGTCATTTGCCAAACCGTCCCGTAATAAAGTACGAGGATCAATCTACCTACCATTTTACCCTGAAAATCTCAAATATCCGGATTACAGAGTCAGAGTTCCGAAATCCGGACTGTAGAATACATAGTGGAAACATTTAGTGGTCCGGATTAGCGTGAGTCAAGCCTAGTTTGTCCAGTAAACTACAAAAATTAAATTTAAGTGTTTATATATTTCAGGAGTAACTTACCCCCTTCTTCAGAACTTAGCTTTTGTGCACGCTCCAAAACTTGCTCAGCAAATAATTTTATTTTTTTTTTATTTTTATTTAGAATTTTGCAAATTATTCAGCATATTGGTGGTTAGTAAATTACATGCTTAGACTAGGTATACTATAATCGTCAGTTTACGTGAAACCCATTATCCTAAATTTGTTGAAAAAAGGCATGTCTCCACGGCACATTTTTCCCAGGAGACATAAATGCAAGTTTTCCCCTTGGTGGACATAGTAGGTACTTACCCTAATACACGACAATAAGTGTATGTAGAAATCATTTCACGGCGATTAATTATTTTGGTTGTGAATATCGAAAAATTTATTCTTGTTTCAAAATAAAAAAAAACGAGACCGAGGCTAAATTCTCTTAGACAACTTTATTGGGGGGCAGCGGGCGACATGGTTTCTTAGTAAAATTCTACTTGTTTTTACATTTTTTCTTGTTTCGATAACGACACATTAATAAAAGGTTTGGTGAAATTAGTTTAGCAAAAAATGTTTCTTAGAAGAACCAACATGCGGGGGAGGGTTTTTACGGCAGCCCCTTGATCACATGGAACCTTTCCATTAATATTTACGTTTGTGTTTTCCCATCAATAGAAATAAATTTGTATAAAGTTTGGTTGAAATTGGTGAACAAATAAAAAAGTTTTTCTTAGAAAAGCCAAATTTGAGGGTTTGGGTTTGTATGGCAGCCCCATTACCCCATTATTGGATTACACTTATTTTTACATAAGTTTTAGGGGATCATTAGAAACATATTTTCATGAAGTTTGGTTCACATCGGTGCCCAAAAAAAAAGTTTTTCTTAGAAGAACCTAATTTGGGGGGTTAGGTTTGTATGGCAGCCCTATAACCCCATCGTTTGTTTCCATAAACTTTCACATATTTTTTGTGACATTCATAGGGATCCTTTTATGCGAAGTTTCGGTAAGATTGGTTCATAAATAAAAAAGTTGTTCATATAAAAATCATAAAAAAACTTTAGCCGAAAAAACGGCCGAAGAAAATCAATTCCGGCTAAAAATCCGGCCGGCCGGAATTAGAAAATTCTTCCGGCTAAACAGCACGACTTCCGGCTAAATTTGGCCGGAAAACGGCTAAATTGGCAACACTGCTCCCAACCATATTATCTACAACGCCACACTATACACATGTGGCGCCACCTAATATCGAGTAGATGTAAACGATCCATGGTATTTTTAACTTTTAAGATGTTTTTTTCTAAATAATTAAGGACCGACAAGTGTTTTTAATTGACCGACATTTCTCGGAAAATTATAAACTTTCGATTGAGACCTTAAATTCCAGAATTCACTTTTAACCGATTTACTCTCGATATAAAATATACGATAAAATATAAAAGTCCAAATCCGGAAACATGATTCCGCCAACAGAGCATAACTGTCGGTGTTCAATAAAATTGTGCAAAGAAAAATGACAACACAAATTTCGTATTAAAGGGTCTATTGTTCAAAATTATTATATATTTTTATATTTATATTCACAAACTTAAAATCAAACGATAAAACGACAAAAGGGTAACAATAGAGATTCGCAAGCAAATTTACAATAATTCAAAAGACAAAGGAATTGTTACAAAGCGAAAATCACAATCTAGCTCGATACAAAAACGGAACGGATCTCAAATCGACTGCTCGGTTATTCTAATTCGACTTTCCTTCAAACCTTGTATCGTATGATTGAAACGTTAGTCAAGGTCAAGGTTAAATCTAATATAAATTTAATGCATGAGTATGTATGTAACTTAGAAAAAGCATAGTAACCCATGCCACGCGTTAGTCCAGAATGGCTATGTGATCACACAACCCATATGTGTTTGACTCCAAATTTAATACACTACACTCCACGAAATAATTATTCAAACATCAAAATATTGTCGATGCAATTATTAACCCTTCTGTCGTCGCCTACGAGCTATTATGCCTAAGGTGTAGCTGAATTTTCTGTGAAATCAATCTAAATTTTTGAAGAGGTTTAATTTTGGATCTTGAAACATTTTACATACTATGTCTTACGATGATGCGCCGTTTTTTCGTTTCTTTAGACATATTTTACATTTCGCCGAACGTTTGATCGCATTTGTGGCCGTCGGTTCCTTTGAAATATATGTATATGGAAAGGGTGGAAAATATTGTTGAACGATATTTTTCATCAAGATATAGTACCAATGGTCTGTCTGGATCTATACGCCAACAGAAGGGTTAAATATCACGTTGGCATTTTAAGAGAGTAATAAATATTACGCGGATTTTATATTCTCAATTGTAAACAAAAAATTGACGTTTGAATAAAATTTTCACGCATACTATGAACTGCAATAGTGTGAATTTTATTTTCTGATGGCCATTCTGGACTAACGCATGGCATGGGTTACTATGCTTTTGATATCGTTTGTTCTATTATTGTAAGGGCTCCATGACACAGTCATATTTATAGTCATATAATTAAGCCTACTCGATTCATTCAGTTAATTTTTTACACGTACACTAAACGAAATCAAGTAGGCTTAAGGATATGATAATATCTATTATAATATATACAGTCAAACCTGTTAATCGGACCACTCTATAATCGGACCACCTTCTAATTGGACCACCCTTGGCCAATTTTATTTGGTTTTTCATACAAAATAACCTTTATAAATGGACCACATCTTAATCGGACCATGGACCACGATCGGTGACTCCAATTGGATAGATCAGTACTAGACGTACCTCCGCAATCGGACCAACCACTGAATAAATCTCCAAAATCGGACTAAAACTTCAAATTGATTACTTACTTGAGCAGTACGAGAAAATTTCACCAAACGGACCAACAGACAGGCAACGTCGCAAGAAATTTTTTTCGACTAAAAAAAATCTTAGAAATTTCGTTACTACATTCACTTCAGTTCCGATTACAATGAGTTATATTATTTCCCATGATCACGAGAAATTTCTTAGACAGCACCAACCATTGCATCAGTGTTGGGTGGATGAAGTGGTGAGACAATTATGGAGTTTGTGCGAGAAGAAGATGCAAGTGAAGTTAAAGGGAGGATTGATTGAGCCATTGATTGATTATAGAAATGCTTTGTAAAATATTGAAGAATATTCAAAATTTCGGTGGAACTGAGTGTGGGGAGAATTTATGATAAGGAAGCTGGTTAAAAAAATCACAAAGCAGTTACGGTGTTAGCGGTTTCAAAATATTAATTGCATTGAGCATAGGTGACCTTTGTACAAGTCCAATGTTCATGAATAACGTTTAAAAATTATTTTCTCAATTTTTTGTACTTTTCTGGAATCCCTTAGTAATCGGACCACCTGCTAATCGGACCAAATTTGATCGGTCCCGTCAGTGGTCCGATTAGACAGGTTTGACTGTATTACGAATATATGACTGTGTAATAGCGCCCTAAGAAGAGAGTATTTTACGAAGTATTATAGGGATGAAATTGTTACTTGGGATGCCCAAAAGAGATTCCTTGTAATGCATAATGTTGATGGATGCATGAATTGTCGTTGTGCCATGTATATGTGGGGGCGACCTGATGAAATAAAGTGGGATGAACAAACGCCCTACAAAATGAACAAACGTCTGGCTTTCGATTGATACCAAACCTATACCTTTCCGACCCATATTTAAAAATGACACAGCCTCACGGAAGTATAGCGAAAGAATACACTGCACTTCACTCACAAGTGACTTAAAGCATTAGTTCTTCAATTGGGAACCACTTTATATTGCGAAAAACAACTATTTATCAAGAAAATGAACGAATTCTGAGACGGGTACTCAGAGGAATAAATAAACTGGAGGCGCAATATCGTAAATAAGACGGCAAGATATAGCTGTCATATGGAGGAAACGAGAAACGGTACATGTGCACCATGGGCGTTTGGTATGTATAAGTTGGGGTACTGCGTTTGGCGGGTTTCAAATTCGAGTATGTATTATAAATTTGTTGACTGAATATTATTCCAAATAGGTTTCTACCAACATAGATGATGATATCGTCCATTGCGGTTGCAGTTTGTACCGAACATACCTGCAAGACATACATGCATATCGTGTGGCTCATTGCCACTACTTGTACTGTTGTATATGTGAGACTTATTTTCCTGCCTATCAGGTTCGTAATTCTTATGTTACAACATTATGGCATTTTCTAATCTGATTGCCTTTCTTTAGATGATGTGGTGTAATTACCATTCAGAACAACCTCAGTTTCTCGGACCCATCACGGAAGGTCGCATTGCAGGACCGGCCGGAAGGTTCCCGTGTTGTGGCCAGCAAGCGTTTCGATATGAAGCTTTTCCAGGCCCTAATGTAATATCATCTCGGAAAGTCTTATTGCAGTAAAACCTATTAATAGCGATGTCAGTATCGTGAGCACATCAGATCGAGATCGTTCCATTTTCAGTTTGGCGCAGTTCGCATCCGAAGGCAATTGCTTGTACGAAATGCCTTCGAGAAAATCTCGGAGTCAGGGTAACTCTGATCCTCGTTTGGCGGGCATTTCACTGATATCCGTTAAATACAGACAAGGATCGTTTCCACCTCTTCATACTGAAGGTAGGGCTTGCAATATGTTTGATTTGAGTTTATTTGCAGAATTCCGGGGAAAACAACCTCGTCGCTACCGCCAACCGTGTCGAATGGCCGATTCTAGCAGTCAAACTGAATTAAGCGAGGATAACTCGAAAGCAGCTCTTGACTAGTAGTGACGGTTGCGAGTCGGAAGCTGGCAGTCCTCGTCAGTATCCGATCAGATCTCGAAAAAGGTTTGATTTTGTTATTTTTAATTTGAATATCTATTGAGATCAAACATTTAACTTTTTTGCAGACTCGGCAAGACGACAAGTGGTCATTTTTGGTGTAGCGAAATGTCAGCACACAGCAATCAGGACAATCAACGCGAGTTCGAGGAGAAAATTATGAAATAAATAGCGGCAATGGTTAGCAAGAAAACCGGAAAGTACATAATAATTAGTAAATCCGCCGATTATAAGTGTTTGGCTGTTTGGCTTCAATTTATAATTTTTGAGTAACTAAAGTAAATATCCGACCACAGGCCAAGTGCTTGGCGTTAAATTGTATACATACACATAAATGATAAAAAATGAAAACCCACAAACGAAAACACTTCTAAATGCCTCAAAATTGCAATTTTCCTATGTCATTATGAAAGTTTTCAAAAAGAGGGTTTCGAAAGTCGATGATCAGGCCACCTTCACTTGCATTTTGCTGCTCCTATAGGCACGCAGAGAACGCACCAAGCTCGACCAGGGGTTACAGGATACAGAGAGAAATCGATATGAATGGAAGTCCATCTTGATGGACCTAAGGCCAGAAACAGACCCAAGAAAACCTGGATGTGTCAGATGAAAAAGGGTTGGGCTTGGTGATGACACGATTCAGAGCTGCTTTTAAAAACTACCGAAAAGCGGGCGACGTTTCAACACGACCTGCAGAGCAATGTGCAACATCAAAGAGTGGTGGGGCAAGGATGAAAAATAAAGTTTTTATATTATATACATATTTGTAATTCATAATAAATTTAAGTTATAATACAATACGTTCGAAGAAAGATTAATATTTAAATATACAGGGTTATTGGTTAAGTCGACCTATTCCCTGCAACACGTTATAATAGGGTAAAAATGCAACAAAATGAGGCCATAAATGTTAGGCCGATTTTCAACGGTCACTGAGATATTTGAATTTTTAGGTCTTTTTAAATAACCTCGAATTTTACCATTTAAAGTAAGAATTAAAAAAAACTGCTAAGCTAATGGGTTAAAACTTATTTTTGGATTTTAGTCAACACTATAGCAGATATTTCTTAATCATTTAAAATTTCAAAAACCCATCACAATTCGAAATTTTTAATTAATAAAAAAAAAATTATCTTAAATTTTTTTTAAAGTTGATTTTTAATATCTTCTTCCTTGCCTCGTTCTTTATACCGCTCCATGGTTTCGCGTTGCTCGACCTGCAGTGTAGGCACATCGCCCGTTTTGGCGATAATATCTCAGCATATTTCTACAGGCAGCTCTATCTTGGATCGCCGAGACCAATGCGTTGTTGTTGCTTTTTAATATAGTATTACTAAAAAAATTATATGACACGGACTCTGCAGACCACTGGAAAAACATACTCGTGTTGTCAGCTTTCCAAAAAGATGTCAATGCCAATATAAATATTTGAAATAATTGAAACAGCTAGCTGAACTTGTTCGGGGACCATAATTACGTTAGAGCCGCTGCTTAACGTGATTCGGGGGGAAAGGATTGATACCATCTATATGTTTCTCTTCTGCGAACACCATTTCCATCTAAAGTGTAAAAAAATATTTATTAAATGAAAATGCCGACTATTGCAGAGTAAATATATATCACCTTACTCGCTGCACTGGGCTTTGAAATCAGGCTGCATTTCTCTGGCGCTGCGCGTAAATCAATCTGAAATATACAAAGGTGAATCAACAAAGGTTAATATAATATGTAATATCAACTGGATACGTTAACCTTGTTAAATTTGATCATTGACCCAAAGGATAATTCCGCTAGTGGACCTCTTCCAGCCTGAGAAATTGTATCAATCTGAAACAAACAAAATAAAAACGTCGTAGAGGAGTGATCTACTGATTTCTACAAATATTATTTCGTAAACATTAAGGATTTTAATTTTTGTCTTACCTTATTCGGCACGGAGCCCGCTTTCAATATCATTTTGCCACACAGCCGGATTCTTGAATCGGGTCGAAATGATCTGATCAAATAACTGAATATTTGTTTATAGCTGCTTTCGAATAATTGATTGCAGCCAACCAAATATTCTGCTCAGCGAGATTTTTCGGCAACCTAAAATTGAAAAGCAAAAAAAGTCATCCCTTCGTCTGAAACGCCACTGGTGAGAATTTGACAATAATCTTCTGCACAAGCGGTTTATTCTATAAGAATTTGAGTCCTATTTTTTCACGATTATTAAATGAAACAAGTACTAAACTACTACTACTTAACTAATACAGAAATCTAGTGACTTACCTGTGGAGTGATACTCCTTCCGCATGCTTCTCCTGGCTGTTTGGGCAATCCTTGACTAAGAACTTCATGTTAGCTTCTACTTCACTAGCCGCACTTTTTTTTAGCAAAAACTGATAATTACTCTCACAATCACTGAGGACGAGTAAAAATGACTTGGCGGTACGAAATAAAAACACCGAATCAAGTGTTGGAAATAGTGATCACAGTAATCACACAACTCGCGACGAACACCATTTGACACTTTTGACAGAAGTCTCTTAATGTGACAGACTATCATAGTTGAAATAGATTACACGCGTCAACAGCAGCATCGGCAGAATTTCATAGCTGACAAATATGCTGAATGCCAAGTCTTCTGCTCAACATTTTTGTCAGCAATGTAAAATGCATTGGGCTTGACGTTTCGCGATGCCGATGCTTCTGCTGACGCGTCTAATCTATTTCAAGCATCATGGAAAAAAAGAACACGATTTTACCTGCCATATGCTGTCATTTTTTTTATATGAAGTTTTGAGATTTGCGATCCTCCTGTTCTTTACTCCTCTGTTGACGGGTAAACACAGTGAGTTGTGACTTTTGACAGCTAACCAATAATAATATCGGAATTTGCGATAATCATTTCATAATTAAAAAGTTTAACAATAATAATGAATTGTAAAAAATGAAAAAGGCAGCGGCAAATTGAATTATTCGCGTAGTTATGGCTTTGGAAAGATACACGGGAAACACGATAATTTTTCATTTAAGCCCGGTTTATTTCGTCAAAAACTGATGAAAGGGCCGATTTTAGATGGTTTTTTCAAGATGGCGGCGAGAGCACAGAGGGGAAAGTGACGCAAACTTGGATTTTAACTTACCCCACATATCTTTATAACATATCAAAATATTGAGACATCCGCAATTTTTGCACGCTAACCCCTATTATTTCGTCTCTATTGATTGGAGTAAGAGATTAATTCTAATGCATACGATAAGGAACAAATACAACAAAACAAATACGATACCAACAAAACAGCTGGTTGGTTGTGTGTTGCCGAGGTGTCTTAAACATCGTCGCCCAAATTGTTATTTTATGTAAAGGAAAACGTGACCGAGGCTAATTTCGGGTGCGGCCGAAATTTGGATACCCTTCGCTATTACCCCCCCCCCCTCTCATTTTTCCCTCCGTCTTCACAAAAGTTCCCTTGCGTCGACAAAACAATATTTATGTGGCGTTTGGTTAGAATAAGTGGGCAAATAAAAATATTTACTCAGAAAATGTTATTGGGGGATGCGGGAGCACGGTCCCAGAATATGATTCCATTTATTTTGACATTTTTTGTAGCTTTTATAAAGACACATTAATTCACGGTTTTGTGAAATTGATGAAGAAAATGTTTATTAGAAGAAGCAAAATGCGGGGTTGGGTTTGTATGGCAGCCCCGTGGTCCGATCTGATCCATTTTTGCAAATGTTTTGTGTCATCAATAGAAATACATTTGTGTGAAATTTGGTTGAAATTGGTGCACAAATAAAACAGGTTTTCTTAGAAGAACATAATTTGGGGGGTAGGTTTGTATGGCACCCCCATGACCCCATTGTCCGATTTTATCGATTCAAACATACAAACTGCCTGCAGCAACAAGAAGCATTTGTGCAAAATTTCAGCTCCATAGCTTTTAAATTGGCCGAGTAAAACGCGATATCAACATCATATAATGTCTCGAAGATTGGGTGATGCAGAAAGCCTTCTGCATAACCTCAATAACGCCGCAAAGGAAGTTGGACTACATATCAATGAAAGCAAAAAACGGCCATGATGCAATCGAAAACAAGGACGCCAGCAAATTCAAGCATCACAGTGGGGGACCTCAATATCGAGTATGTAGACAACTTCAACAATCTGGGTTGTAACTTATCAAAGGACGCCAACGAAACCGACGAAATTAAGCGACGGATACAACCAGCCAATAAGACATATTTCTCGGTCCTCCCTATAATTAATTCGAAACTTGCGCACAGGAACACGAAGCTCCGCGTGTAAATGCTTCCTTCAATGCGTTACAAACTTAATGGAAAAGTTATATACACTTCGTTGATTCTACGAGCGAAGGGTATAAAAACGTGGTTAGCGACAATGTTTATTGGATAATCATGAATCGGATGAGGATGTTAGAAGTTAGGATGTTAGATGTCACCCGTTAAACTGAGTTTGGTGTTACGATAGGATTGCTACAGGGTGGAGTGCTTCTTTAAAGCATACGCATTATTATTTGGGTAAGCACTTTACGGCCCATTCTCTCGTAGATCTTATAGAATGGTTAGTCTTATCGCCCAGAGAAGACACACCCAATATTCAAAAAGCTTCTCCATTATATTGAATTGATTTTTTGTTAATTTTGCATAGTTATGTTATCTTTTGCTTATTTACGCTGTTGGATGAAAGTGCGCAATGATTTTCTCAATCTAAGATGATGGCTTAAACAAGCAAAATATGGCGTAGCTAGGCTGTGTGAAGTTAGCCAGTCATGTTTTTGAAATTAGGTCCTTTAGCTCGGTGAACCGTTTGTTCTACAGCGGCTACGTTTGTTCTTGATTGTTAACCAATTAATATCGTTTGTGCTTCTCTAATTATTTAATTATAGCAACTTTAAAATTGTGAGTGTGAACTTAGCCAGTCATTTTTAAATATGGGTCGGAAAGGTATAGGTTTGGTATCAATCGAAAGCCAGACGTTTGTTCATTTTGTAGGGCGTTTGTTCATCCTGGAAACGGAAGGATACAGGAATTATTAAGGAAAAGAGATTAGTTGTAACGTCATCTTCACTCAACCAACGCCATCTACTCAGCTCAGCTGTACGATGATGGTGTGGATCTTGCATAAATTGTTCGCGGGACACGGGTTGCCCGTACAACTGAGCTGAGTAGATGGCGTTGGTTGAGTGAAGATGACGTCACAACTAATCTCTTTTTCCTTAATAATTCCTGTATCCTTCCGTTTCCAGGATGAACAAATTTTCAAGTTGCTATAATTAAATAATTAGAGAAGCACAAACGATATTAATTGGTTAACAATCAAGAACAAACGTAGCCGCTGTAGAACAAACGGTTCACCGAGCAAAAGGACCTAATTTCAAAAACATGACTGGCTAACTTCACATAGCCGCGTAGCTATGCAAAATAGACAAAAATTCCATTCAATATAATGGAAAAGCTTTCTAAATATGGTGTGTGTCTTCTCTACGCGATAAGACTAATCAGCCGACAGGTACTGAATAAGAGTTATCAGAAACCCGGCCAAAGTATTGTAAGTAAAGTAATGGCGAGAAGCCCAGTCCCGGGATGGAAGCTTCTGTGACGCACAAAACAAAGTACATAATGAGGATTTTTTTTTCGTTTGATAAAATTTTCCGCCAATGAAAATATTCCACAAGGTTATAGAATGTTAAAATATGGAGACTACATACATACATACCGTGCTGTGCGATCTAAATTTCCAGTGTCTACGGGTTTGTAAATTGTTTTTTCAACGGCATTTTTTGTCCTTGTAAGAGGTTTAGAAAAATAAATCGATTTTCTGGTAATATTTCTCACGTGAAGGCACTCAGTTTTTGTGATAAGTAGCGCAGTCATTTCCTCAGTCCAAAATTTCTATTAAATCAAATTTTACGTGTCCCTTTAAATTCCCTTTAAAAATCTTGATTGTACTATACAGGGTCTCCCGTAGCTGGTTAGCCATAGACCTGTATCCTGTAGACTCTACAGGATGTTTTAGGAAAAATGTCATAAAAAATATTTCTCGAGCTTTTACCGTTACGGAGTAATATCATTTTTTGTGATTCTTGTCAAAAAAAAACACGACTTTTTTCAAAAAACTCTTCCAGTTTACCCAAATCAATGTTTTTCATATTCTTCTGGAAGTACACAAAATTTCCAATAAAAGGACATATCGCACGATGCGAAGAGTTTGCTATCTTCCGCGATAGGATGTTTTGAATTTTGCAGAAATTTCAATTTCAACTTTTAAGGACAAAATTAAACCCCAGTTTCGTAACGGTACATTGAAGTGGCAAATCTGCAAAGTTCACAACAGTTGGGCCATTTCCTAAGCTTTCGGCATATAAGAATAAAGCGCAGAGTCACCCAGTTTATGAATAATATGTGTAAATGAAAAAAAAATAGTTAAATCATTCACCGAAATTTAAACTATAGTATTCATTGAAGTCATATAAAAATAAATTTATACAAAAATATACACTTACGGACTATCGTTTTTTTTTCCTTTTTTTTTTTTTTTTTTTTTTTTTTTTTTTTTTTGCCTCACAGAAACTTTTGTCCCGGGACTAGGCTTCTCGGCATCACTTTACTTACTATCCGTACGTAAGTGACTAATCAATCAATCGAGTGTAAACTCTAGCAGATCGTAAAAAAAAAAAAAACTGAAAACAAAATATATTAATAAGGAAATTTATCAAAATAACTTCTTTTAAACATTAGTTTATTAGTACAATTAAAATTAACTAAGTCCTTCAAACTATTATAAAGAATAATTGACCGTGTAATTGGTTCATTAAGCCCATAGTTTACTCTATGATAAGGCTGAACAAGAAGGTTGTTCCGCCGCAAATTGTGAGGAATATTTCTGACTTGAAAGTTATTTAATATATCTTCACAAACAATATGAGAGCAAAACAGGTCTCTTATAAACATAGCGTTTAAAAATGTTCTTCTATAATCTAAGGCTTGTAAACCCAATAAGGAACAGCGAGTTTTATAATCTGGCTTGAAACGCCAGCCAATTTGATAAATGGCAAACCGTGTAAAATTGTGTTGAATTCTTTCTATACGCTCGATATGCACCTTATAGAACGGATTCCACACAATAGAACAATACTCCAGGTGCGAACGAACGAAAGCTGCATACAATATTTTTAAAGTAAAAGCATCATTAAATTCGCGCGCATTACGTTTAACAAATCCTAACATACTATTCGCTTTTGAAATAATGTAATCAATGTGTTGTCGAAATGAAAGCTCATGGTCGAAAATTACACCAAGATCTGATATTTCGGCAACCCTTTCAAGAACACTACCTGTTAAGGAGTACTCAAAGAAGATCGGAGTTTTCAATTTATATATGCTAAGCACTTTACATTTACTAACATTTAAATTTAAATTATTATCGCGGCACCAAAATTGCAGCTTTTCTAAATCGGATTGCAACTTAAGGCAATCATCACTGTTGCGTATTTTCATAGCGATTTTCATATCATCGGCATACTGCCATACACGCACGAATTTAAAATTTTGGATGATATCGTTTATGAAAACTAAAAAGAAAAGTGGTCCTAAATGGCTTCCTTGCGGAACCCCTGATGAACACTTTATAACAGAGCGAGATGTACAGCCATTTAACTTCACCAACTGAGTCCTATCCGTTAAATAGGATCTCACCCAGCTTAGAAAAATTGACTGTATTCCTAAATGTTCTAGTTTTTTAAGTAAAATATTATGATCTACTCTATCAAAAGCCTTCGAAAAATCGGTATATACCACATCAACCTGCATTCCCTGCTCAATACCATCAGCAACAAATTTAGTAAATGATACCAAATTTGTTGAAGTTGATTTTCCTTTCAGGAATCCATGTTGACATGGCGATATCAAACGGCTAATTAAAACATCTATTTTATTTTTAATAAGCATTTCAAACAACTTCGGTATTGCAGATATTTTAGCTATGGGTCTATAGTTATCAATAAGATGCTTCGGACCCTTTTTGTGAACAGGCGTTATGTATGAAACTTTCCATTCATCAAGAAAAACACCTGAAGTCAAGGACAAATTAAAAATAAAGGCTAAAGGACGACATAACGATTGCATGCAATTCTTCAAAAATATATTAGGAATGCCATCAGGTCCGGCCTGAATACTAACATCAAGATCACGCATAGCATTCAATAGGTCATCCTCAGAAATCTCAAGAGCACTCGTAAGGTCCTCCTGAGCTATCCGAGGGACCAATGCACTCTGACTTCCATTGATGTTAGCATTCATTTCTGATGAAACGGAGTCTGGCACTATGTAAACTGAACTGAAAAATCTAGCAAATCCGTCACAAACCGATTGAACATCTTTGTAAAAATTGCCATTGAATTCTAAATTTTTTGGGATTCCCGTATTCTTACGCTTGCTGTTTATAAAATTCCAAAATGTCTTACTGTCATTCTTTATATTATTTTCAGCTCTCGCAATATACTGTTTGTAAAGATTTTTATTCATTAATTCATACTCTCTTCTCAATCTAAAGAAATTTTCTTTATTGGCAAGAGAGGATGACTTCTTGTATAATTTATGGGCCTTATTTTTTGCTCTCTTAAGTTTGAACAATTCTTTGGTAGCCCAAGGATTTTTTGCTTTTATTTTGTTCTTTTTTAATGGAACGTACTTGCGAATAGATTTATTTAAAATTGAATTAAAAATTGTATAACTTTCAATAAGATTACTATTCGATATAACTGGAGCCCAATCCATATTAAAAAATGTTGAATTTAGTTTTTCAAATTGGGCTTTTTGAAAATTTCTAGTAGGAATAACTTCGGGCTCTTCTTCAATGTAATCATAAAAAACAAACTCAAGAAGAAGAGCACTGTGATGGATTGAATTGGGCAAAATTGGTTTATCTACTTTAATTACAGAAGCATTCAAGCAAGTACTAACAAAAATTAGATCTAAAATTCTACCAATCGAATTTTTAACAAGATTCATTTGCATCAAATCCATTGCAAACAAACAATCTGTTAGAACAGATTCACACTCAAGATGTTGTGGCGGCAACACCGGCCGGCTAGGCCGACACATGTACCGACGACAAGAAAAAGAGAGTTAGTAACCATCACCGCGCGACGTGGTAGAAACCATCCGGCCCCCAGTCTACGCGAGCCTAGTGAGTTTAAAATACGGAAAAATACAGTGTAACCTGTGATGTAAAGTACATAATAAGATATTGGATTCTATGAAAATAAAGTTTTAAAATGATGTGCGGTGTTTTACTCGAAACCACCCACAACTGGTGACCCCGATCGAAAAAGTCTCGAAGTAGACTTGCTAAAACGAACGCGCACGCGGTAAATAAACAGTTACGCATTCGCCACCCAGTGTCCGCGGTTTCCCGAAGGACAGCAAGCGGCGAACACAATTAACCATCACCATAAATAGTGACATAATAAACTATCACCAGATATAGTGACATATAATTTGTAAACCGTGCGCATTTCGGCATAATACTCTCCGGGAAAGAAATTCATTCCGCGAAAAATCATTCGGACAATCCACCCGAACAACGGGACAATTTTACCGAAAACGAAATTTTCGCGGAACAATACGTTGGTGATAGTGAAATAAAAAACAGTGCACCAATATGGCGGACGGTGAAGAAACCCCGAAACAGCCGATATCATCCGCGGTCCTAAAAGACGTCGTGTCGAGATTAACATTACCGGCCAGTGAAACGGACAGTGTTAGTGCGCTAGGAAAAATTAGACTGCCACAATTTACACCAGAGCATACGGAAGTTTGGTTCTGGCAGGTGGAGGCCGCGTTCGAGGCAGATAGCATCACGGCCGACAAAAGAAAATACAACACAGTTATCGGCCAACTCCCAACAAAAGTAATGTGCAAGCTCGTGGATTTGCAATCAAACCCGCCGGCCGCCGGAGAAATGTACTCCACCTTGAAAAAACGCGTCACGGAAGAGTTCGCTGATAGCACGAACACCAAGATATCAAAACTTCTGAGCGGAGTACAGTTGGGCGATCAAAAGCCATCTCAGCTCTTAGCGCAGATGCGAGCAGAGGCCACTCGCACACCGATTACTGAGGATCTATTGGAAGTACTCTGGCAGCAAAACTTACCAGAGCAGGTGCGAATAGTGCTGGTGTCGGGAGAAAGTTCAACTCTGAGCGAGAAAGCAAAAATGGCCGACCGCATATGGGAACAACTGTTCGGAAAAGTGGTCAGCGCGATCAAACCACACACACATACGCTCGAACAACCGGCCACCACCGCATCATTACACGCGGAAGTGCGAACAATGCGTACACAAGTCCGGCAAATACTAGACCAACTTCAAAATGGCATCATTCGCGCTCGTCCGAGTGACAGAGACAGACTCAGTGTCCGGAGGAGCAGCACACCACCACGATTCCAGCGAGAAAAAACGGGCGCAACACCACGACAAAAATTCGATACGTGTTGGTGGCATTTCAAATTCGGAGCACAGGCGAAAAAATGTAAGCAACCGTGCAATTTCCACACGGCACGGCAACCCAGCTTACGTCCGGAAAACTAACACGGCGGGCCAACATCGGGGGGAATTGGCTCGTCCCGTACAAAGCTCTCCGACTTTTCATACGAGACCCAGCAATAGCAAAAACATTCCTGATAGACACGGGGGCAGACATTTCTGTCATACCACCCATCAAAATCGAACTAGCAAAACTAAAGCCTACCACAGCGAAACTCTACGCTGCAAACGGCTCACCGATTCAAACCTACGGCAGAAAGTCCATGGAAGTCAACCTCGGGCTAAGCCGCAATTTTGAGTGGACATTCAGCATAGCAGACGTGGAAACTCCCATCATTGGCGCCGATTTCCTGAGCCACTACAAGCTAGTTGTCGATGTAGCAAACAAACTACTACTCGACACAACAACTCAAACCCGACGAGCAAGCGAAACAAGGATCTCTAACAAGCCATCTATCAAAGTCATCGGAGACAAGAGCGACCAGTACAACCAGCTACTAGGGGAGTACCAGGAAATTTTATCAACGCCGGACAACAGAGTCATCCCGGCAGCTGGTACATTTCACCACATCATCACAAACGGACCGCCAGTTTTCGCTAAAGCCAGACGACTGTCACCGGAGAAACTGAAGATAGCCAAAGAAGAGTTCGAATACCTGATGAAGAAAGGAATTTGCCGCCCGTCGAAAAGCCAGTGGGCATCACCTTTGCATATGGCCCCGAAAAACGACGGGAAAACGTGGCGCCCCTGTGGCGACTACCGTGCTCTAAATGCGGTGACACGAAAAGATAGATACCCGATACCGAACATCCAAACGTTCCATAACGTACTCGCCGGGAAGAAGATTTTCTCGGCGATCGATTTGGAGAAAGCCTACCACCAAATCCCAGTCAACCCGAGCGACATTCCGAAAACGGCAATCATCACACCGTTCGGGTTGTTCGAATTCGTGTACATGACGTTCGGACTGTGCAACGCCGGACAAACATTTCAACGGCACATCGACAGCGTGCTGCGCGGACTCGATTTCGTTGTGCCTTACCTCGATGATATCTGCATTGCATCCTGCAACGAAGAAGAGCATGAAAAACACCTGCGTACCGTATTCAGCCGGCTCAAACAACACGGAATGACAATCAACTTGGACAAGTGCAAGTTCGGTCAAAAGTCAGTGAAATTCCTCGGACACATCGTCTCACCCGACGGAATTTCACCACTGCCAGACAAGGTAGAGGCCATAATGTCCTTCAAGCAGCCAAAAATCGCCAAGGACTTACGACGGTTCATCGCCATGATAAATTTCTACCGACGTTTCATCCGAGGAGCAGCAGAAACCCAAGACGTATTGCAGCAGCTGATTCCCGGAAACATTAAAAACGACAAGCGAGAGATTCAATGGACAGAAGAAGGAAAAAAAGCATTTGAAACGTTCAAAAAACAGCTCTCAGACGCGGCACTACTCGCTCATCCACGGGAAAACGCTCACTTGGTGCTATCAGTCGACGCATCAAACACAAGCGTAGGCGGCGTGCTACACCAAACGGCAAACGACACGCTACAACCGCTCGGGTTCTACTCGAAAAAGCTAAACAACGCGCAGAAAAATTGGAGCGCATACTCGCGAGAGCTACTAGCGATCTACCAGAGCGTAAGACATTTCGCACACGACATCGAGGGGCGAATGTGCACGGTTTACACGGATCATAAACCGCTGATACATGCATTCACACAGAAAGCCGAAAAAGCAACGCCCCAACATCTTAGACAACTACACTACATCAGCCAATTTACGACTGACATTCGTCACGTAGAAGGAAAGGACAACGTCGTCCCAGATTTCTTGTCGCGCATCGAGGGAATCCAACAACAATCTATCGACTACAACGAAATAGCCAGGGAACAGGAATCGGACGGTGAAATCAAGGAGATCATCGAAGGGAAGTCTAAGCACAGCATCACACTCACAAAACTACCGATTCCCAACTCCACAAAAACGCTATATTGTCAGGTCATCGGCAACAAAGCAAGGCCATTCATCACAAAAACACATCGAAGACTCATCTTTCAAGTTATGCACAACCTGTCACACCCCGGTACACGGGCCACGAATAAACTCATCGGCGAAAAATTCATCTGGCCAGGCATGAGACACGACATCACCCAATGGTCGAAACAATGCATCGCATGCCAGAAATCCAAGGTTCACCGACACAACAAAGCGCCATTGGCACAATACGCGCAAACAGATTCTCGTTTTGACCACCTAAACATAGATATCGTGGGGCCACTGCCACCGTCTAACGAATATCGATATCTGGTAACGATCATAGATCGGTTCACTCGCTGGCCCGAAGCCATTCCAACGAGAGACATATCTGCCGAAACGGTATCAACAGCCATCATCAACAACTGGATATCCCGTTTCGGCGTACCATCAAAAATTTCGACCGACCAAGGTCGACAATTCGAAAGCGAACTCTTCAGACAAATGAACCAACAACTGGGAATACAGCACCTGAGAACGACGGCTTACCACCCACAGGCAAATGGAATCATCGAACGTTTTCACCGTGTCCTGAAAGCATCACTGAAATGTAAGCAAAACCCAAATTGGTCAAAGGAACTCCCACTAGTTATGTTGGGACTAAGGTCAACATTCAAAGAAGACGTCAAAGCAACACCAGCCGACCTTGTCTACGGGAAAAGTTTGCGCCTGCCGGCAGAATTCTTCACAGAGCCGAAACCAAGCTGCAACGAAACCGAATTCTGCCGCGAATTACGCGATGCGATGACGAAAATGCGACCAAGGCCAACATCTCACCACATAACCGAAAGGCCATACATCCAAAAGGAATTGTCAACA
Organism: Microchrysa polita; assembly: GCA_949715475.1. Classification (NCBI taxonomy): domain Eukaryota; kingdom Metazoa; phylum Arthropoda; class Insecta; order Diptera; family Stratiomyidae; genus Microchrysa; species Microchrysa polita. The sequence goes on from OX454415.1 coordinate 97,061,730, forward strand.
TGCAAGTATGTGTTCATTCGAAACGACACTGTACAGGCCCCATTGCAGCAACCTTACGACGGCCCATTCGAAGTAATCAAACGATACCCGAAAACATACAAAGTGTCAATCAACGGAAAAGAGAAGCACATCACTATCGACCGACTCAAAGCAGCCCACATGGAAGAAGAGTACGCACAAGCCAACCAGCCACCAGACACCAGTCCAGATATTTCACGCAAACACAAGCAGACCGAAACGCCAAAACACCATACGACAACAAGGACAGGGAGAAGAGTGCGGTGCCCGGAACGTCTGCAAGCATAGCACACACGAACAAGCCGGCACAAGCCAAAAACGCTCGCGAGACGCATGCAAGCAACAATAACATGCGCACGCCCGGTGCATATCACACCGCCGCGTAACCAAGCGAGAAACAATCGTAGCAAAGCAGCCGACGACAACAGTGCGTATAAGTACATACAAAAATAATAGGACAGATACATAAAGAAAAACGAGTGCGTGATAAACAAACAGAAAAGAAGTGGTGCGCGAAAAAACAAACGAGAAGACAGTGCATATACACAAAGAAAAACGGGTGCGTGAGAAATAAAAAGACATAAAAGTGGCGTGAAAAAAGGACAAGTAAACAGTGCGTAGATTCGTAAAAAGAAGGAGTGCGTGGAAAAAAAGTGAAGAGTACAGACGAGAAAAACATTAAAACAAAAATTCGCGAGTGCACCGCGCGCAAACCAAAAATGGCAAACGCAGTGCCAGCAGATGAAGTGCCCTCCTCAGACAGCGAAGAGGGCAGCCCCAACACCACTATCGTCCCTAACGAGCCACGCACCCGAGCTATGAAGTTGCCACCATTCAACCACGACCACGCCGAGGTTTGGTTTTGGCAGGCAGAAATGACGTTTGAGGCCGCCGGAGTAATTTCAGACCGAATGAAGTACGCAACGGTCATCGGACACCTGCCAACCCAGGTCGCAGCAAAGATTAAGACATTGCAAGGAAAACCGCCAAAGCCAGGCGCTCAATACGCGGCACTCAAGGCGCAAACCGTTTCAGCGTGCCAACAAGCAGCACGCCAGGCATTAATGGAGAAAGTGGACGAGGTGAGTGGCGAAAATAAAACGCCGTCGGCAATCCTCCGGCAAATTCAAGCCATTGCCGCACCACTTACCGAGGACCATGAATGGATACGCGAGACATGGCTCAACAAGCTGCCAAAACACGTGAGGGTAGCAGCTAGTAAATTCACCCGGGTCGACGTACAGACACTGGGGGACATTGCCGACCACGTAGCAGCCGAAGCAGAAAAGCAGCCCCCGCCGCTACAGGAATTTGAACCACCACATCAGTGGCAACCAGCAACCACGAAAGCCGAGATCATGAGGATCTTCAACACAGAAGCTCAACAACGGATAGATGAACTAGAGGACGAGGTGCGCGAGCTCCGACAACAGCTAAGGACCATGCAAACGGACCCGCGCAACCAGCAGCAACCAGGCGCCCCCAAGCGGGTATTCGAAAACTGCTGGTGGCATTTTAAGCACGGTGCAGACGCACAAAAATGCAAGCCCCCTTGCAACTTCCACAAGGGGGCCTCAGCATCGAGACCAGCGGCAAGCCAAACACACCGCCAGTAAAACAAATCAGCGGCATCTCCAACACACCGTCAGCAAGCTATACCGACAGCAAACTACATCAACGGCATCTCCAACACCAGCAGCAAGCTATGCCGACAGCTAACTAGGCCGGCGGCAATACCACCACCATCGTCGGTACTCCGATTACTCATCGACGACGCTCTACAGTCGCCGTCTCAGGGGGGGCTGATGTGGCGGCAACACCGGCCGGCTAGGCCGACACATGTACCGACGACAAGAAAAAGAGAGTTAGTAACCATCACCGCGCGACGTGGTAGAAACCATCCGGCCCCCAGTCTACGCGAGCCTAGTGAGTTTAAAATACGGAAAAATACAGTGTAACCTGTGATGTAAAGTACATAATAAGATATTGGATTCTATGAAAATAAAGTTTTAAAATGATGTGCGGTGTTTTACTCGAAACCACCCACAATGTAAATCACGCGGCAGATTTTTTTTCTCGTCGTCGTTCCAGTACCAACTTATATTACCAAGATTGAAATCCCCAACAACAATCAATTTGTCTTTTTCCTCAAAAGATGCAAATAGCTTGGAGATATTATCTACATGTTTGTTATAAACATCAACTGAACTCAAAGGTGGTAAATAGCTATTAAAAATATATACTTTTTCGCTGCGAGAAACATTGATAGAAACACATATCTGTTCCACGTCCTTATGAAAAAGCTCAACTTCATGAGATGGGAATGTTGTTTTGATAGCTACCAAAACACCACCTCCTCTCTTAGTCGAAGCCTCATAACGGTCGCGACGATAGACATCATAGTCTCTTATGAAAAGTTCTTCATTTGTAATGTCTGTGTGAAGCCAAGTCTCGGTTAAGCAAATGGCAGCATAATCTTCTTGTGAAGCTGCAAGGTAAAAGTCATTTGTTCTTGAACGAAGACCGCCAACATTTTGATAATAGACCGAGAAAAATGAATTGGAAATTATGTGTTCTGCTGGACACTGTTTTGGCGTTTGTCGTTTTTTGAAAATTTGAAGGGTGATATGTTGACGCCCTTAGGCCAGAAGTTGGCACAAAACACTTGCTTAGAATATTCATGAGGAAGTTTCAAACCAAAACTGATTGAAACTAATTTGGAAATATCACAATCTTTTTTTATCAGAGGATAAACCGAAAGAAAGCTGTCATCTGTTAAATTAAGCTTTTTCATTACATATTCCTTTAAATCGTCTGCTTTTACCGAAGCATGCAGCTTAGAAACATGGAATACCTTGAAACTGGGGACACTTCGAAGAGAATCATTAGCTTGATCGATACCGAAGATTCTTTTGTGTCGCCTATTATTATTATCACTCTTTTTGGGAATAACATCACCAACAGGAGAAGGTTTTTTAATATGTTTCCCTTTCTTACGAACTGTGACAAATTTATCAATCGGAGATTGATTTTTGTCAACGTTGGAAGGAATTGTAGAAGATGAATCTGAAATAACAGTGGAAGTCCCCGCTTCATGGCTAACGAAAGATTGCTCAGAAGATATTGAAATAATATTTTTAGTTTTTTTCTTAGTGTCTTTCCCTATATTACTCTTCTTATTTTTTAAATTTACATTTTTATCTCGCAATGCTTCGGAATTGTTTTCACAACAATTTACAGATTTCATGAGGGATCTCAGCTTGCTAAGTTGGCTCTGCAACGACGAAACGAGCTGAGATAGACCGTCAATTTGGACTTTGTAAAATTGCTCGCAAACACAATTCATTTTAATACAAGAACTAAACTAATAAATTAATAAAAAGAGAAAAAAAAACAAAAAGAAAAAAATTTGCAAAAAGTGGGATTCGAACACAGGACCTCACGGGCGTGAGTCGTACACGCTACCACTGCGCTATATGCTAGTACGAAAATGTATGGCCAGATAACTCAGTTAAGCCGAGTTGAAATGACTACTGGACCAAATGAAAACAAAGAACAAAGACCGTCCGAGCGGCAGGTAAAAAATGCAAACCACTAAACACTTTTCGAACAAATTTATGATTTATCACTACACCAATCCGCGAAACCACTTTTACAGATAAAGTGAACGAGCAAATGAATCATAAAATTATGAATTTAATATTAAATCTTATGAATTTGATAAAAAAATTAGAAATTTAATATTAGCGAAAAATTTTGCGTGTTTGCTATGATAAACGTCAAACGTTGTTGTTTTGTGTTGTGTTTTACACATATTATTCACAAGCTGGATGACTCTGTGCTTTATTCTTATATGGAAATGGGCCAACTTTTGTGAACTTTGTTACTTCAAGGTAGGGATGTCAAAAACCGGACGGTTAGTCCGAAAACCGGTACTTTCAAAACGGTTAACCGGTTTTTTTCGGTTTTTTCATCCTCCCGGTTTTAACCCGGACGGTTGTTTGCCCATCCGGTTAAAATCGAAAAAAAAACTTTCCAAATTCATAAAAGTTTTATATTTTCTTGATTTGTCAGTCTGTAAGTCTATTGCTTGTCTTCAATGAAAAATTTCAAATTTCCGAGCACTCTCCTTAGTGCTATTATTCCAAGAACCATCGCTTCGTCAAACTACCGCTCCTTGCATTTTTCCTTTCCAAGGCAGATATTGTTTACGTTGCATGTCACACACGTGTATCTTTTGTGCGTCGTGAATGTATATGTGTATCAGATCAATGCATTTAGAGTTCATTGTTATAGGAAGACGAATCGGCAGTTGCTACGACGTCCGCGTCCACATCGATATCCGCGTCCACTTCAACATCCGTCGTGTCCACAAAGACTACAATATCTACATCATAGTGCAGTTATATTAGCATTTCAAATAGAAAAAAAAATAGAGTAAGGTTAATTCTTGTGGTTTTTGAATCAGTGGGCTCCCAGGAATCTAAAACTCATTTTGCTAAAAAGAAATTTTGATCGGAAAGGTCCCATAAAGGACAAAAAAGGATACTCTTTAATCCTTGCCCGGACGTCGGCATGTGGGGTATCGAATCAAAGGGGACGTCAAGTACATTACATATATATACAGGTGTTTATCCCTCAACGGAATAAATCGAGATTAAATGGAGAATTATTGTGTTTCCCGTGTATCTTTCCGAAGCCCTAATTACGAGAGTAAATCAAATTGTCACTACGTTCTCACTTTTCCGAATCTATAATAGCTAAAGATTCTACCATCAAATTTGCTAAGAAAAAAAATGATCGGAAAGCTCTCAAAAAGGACACTAATTACAAACCATGATCGAACGTGGTCATGCGGGGTGTCATATCAAATAGGACGTCGAGTACATTCCATATCTGGCGTTTATTACTTGTTTCAAGGTCCCTCACAGGAGAAAATTGGGATCCAATGGAAAATTCTCATGTTTCTCGTATATGTATCTTTCCAAAGCCGTAATTTTTGGTTTTAGCCGGAATTTTTCCATTTAGTGTCCTTGAAACAGGAAACGAACACCGGATATGCAATACACTCGACTTCCTCTTTGACATGACACCCCGCATGCTCACTCTCAAGCAAGGTTTGTAATTAGTGTCCTTTAATGTCCTTTTTCAGAGCCTTCCGATAATTTTTTTCTTAGCAAATTTAATGGTAGAATCTTAACCTATCATAGATTCGAAAAAGTGAGAAACGTAGTGACAACTTAATAATAATAATAATTATTCTCGTAGTTATGGCTTTGGAAACATACACGGAAAACACAATAATTTTCGATTTAATCTCAATTTATTCCGTTGAGGGTCCTTGAAACAGGAAACAAACACCGGATATGTAATGTACTCGACGTTCCCTTTGATTTGAAATCCCACATGCTGACCTCCGGCCAAGGATTAAAGAGTATCATTTTTTGTCCTTTTTGGGACCCTTCCGATCAACATTTTTTTTAGCAAAATGAGTTTTAGATTCCTGGGAGCTCGCTGATTCAAAAACCACAAAAAATAGCCTTACTCTATTTGTTTCTACATACTTGGAGGCCTGAAATGGGATATTTTGACTGCACTATATACATTGTCTAGCAATAAAACTCAGTTAACTAATTTTGAAACATTATGAATACTTCTGACAATTATATTTGATTATCTTTTTTGTTCAACATGTTTCTCTTTTAGGGATCCATTACACAGTCATATTTCTATACGAACATCAGCTTAACGAGTGTGTATGCATTATTTTGCTAAAATTCTAAGCAATTCAATGAAAAACCGGTTAACCGAAAACCGGTACTTTGAGCCCGGTTAAAACCGGACGGTCTAACCGGCTTTGCGAAAAAACCGCAAAAACCGAAAACCGGGTTATGGGCCGGTTTTTGACATCCCTACTTCAAGGTATATACCGTTACGAAACTCGGGTTTAATTTAGTCATTAAAAGTTAAAATTTGAAGACCGAGTGCCTGTGACACGCAAGAAACTTGGACGAGTATAAAATTAATTAAATATCTGACCACAATAATTGCATTAACCAACCTACGAAGACGATCCTATCCATATTCACAATAGCCACACATCATAATTAATACAATGAGAATTTTCCTTTCCTTTCCATTATCAAGGATCTATAATTACATAAATTGTTACAAAATTGTTAGTCATTTAGGCGCTTTTTATATTTGATTTTTGAATCTATTAGACATAAAAAATTGGCATATACCATTAATATCATTAATTTGGCTGGGTAGAATCGCACGCCAAAGAAAAATGAAGAAATTTGAACAAATAAAAAATGAGAAGCGACTAAGACTATGTTTACACGACGGAACATGTACGGGTTTTCGGACCTCTGTTCTGTAGCTCGGACCCTGGTTGGTCCTGAGTCTTCAAATTCGGTAAGCGTTGTCGCTCGCACCGTCTTACGAAGTGTAGAAAATTTCAAGATGATACAATAAAAAACACCGGAGATATAAGAGTTTGAAAATCGCATTTTTTTTAAATCTTGTTCTCGTTGTTCTCGTCGTTCTCGTTGTTCTTGTTGTTCATTGACAGGGCTACAGCCTCGTAGAGAGCATCTCGGGACTCGCTCTCTTTTCCCATTGATAGAGTCTGTCCTGAAGGTGGCTATCATTTGATCCGATCCGTGCGGTAGAAAAGAAGATACAGCGAAAAATGTTGAAAAAATGCATCGAGTTTCTCGTTTAAGTCTTTTTATATGTTTTAATGGAAGCATTTTGTAAAAGTCGGGGATAGGCCCGAAAAAAGCATAGAAAAGAATCGTATAGTATAGTTGGCAGGACCGAACAATCTTTTATATCCAAAATTTTCAGTTTTAGATCGTCTGCAAGAGCAGGGGCGGGTCAAAGTTCCTGTTTTGGTTCGTCTCATATATACGAGTACGTAGGTACATATTAATTTAATATTGGATGAGCATATAGTGCGATTCATACGCACTGTTTCATTCATCCCGATGATCCTAAGGGCTCTCTTCCACTGCAAGCGTAAACTTGAGCGGCGCGGCGCTCCAGCGGCAAAGCTTTCACAAAATGTGCGAAAAAAAGCTTTTACTAGTAAAAGGTATAAGCACACACAATATTCAGAAAGCTTTTCCATTGTATTGAATGGAATTTTTGTTTATTTTGCATAGTTACGCCATATTTTGCTTGGATACGCCATTAAAATTCGGAAAAGCTTTAAACGCGGGAGCGCCGCGCCGCTCGAAGCAGGTAATGGACGGCAGGCGTAAAGCTTCCACAAAATCAGCGCGGTAGCGGTACGCGGTACACACAACACACACACCACAATAATTGACAAGTACTCCGTGGTGTACCGCGGCGGAATCTATTTCATACATTCTGACACGTACCGCTACTGTTCTGCGCTGGTTTGGTGGAAGCTTAAATATGGCGCTGGGACACCAAATCGGTTTTGTCTAGACGGTGTATTCTGTTGTGTTCAAACCTGAGTTACGTGATGATGGCATGTGGAAAAGCGATTTTTCAAGGAATTCTGATGAGTTAATTTTAACAAAATTTGGCATGTAGATTTATTCTTGTAATTCCACCCGATTTGATCCTGTTGTGGTAGGCAAAAAGGTACTGTTAGTTATATAGTGAATTTCTTAGCTATCCCTGATTCCTGGTCATGAAACCACTTTATTATTGTAAAAGCAATGCTAGTCAGGACTCAACAGGTTTTCGGGACCTTTGATGAGGGATAAAAGGATATTTTCACATGTACATGTCTTTCTCTATGGTATGATATACATTTTATGTCGTAAATAACAAGCGTAACGTAATGCAACGTAGCAACGACGATGAAGATCAAAAAGCCAAAAGTAGTAGATAGGGGTATTTTAAAAGGGACAATGGTGGAACCTGGATATAAGGACAGTCTTGGGTCTGTAGTAACGGGACTTGTATCTTAACCGTTTGGTGTTAATAGGCGCAATGTGGAACTTAGGAAATATGGATGTAATTTGAATCACATATTGAGTACACAGTGAGGCTTAACGGTTACATTAAAAATTAAGATTTAAGATTAGGATGAATGTGATAGAGATGAAGTAAAGGTTTAGACTCAATTTATGGCTAAGGTTAAAGTAAAAATCAAGTTTAGGGTAACGGATAGGGTTAAAGTTATTGTTACGTCGCAGTTAACGTTATTATTAGGGTTAAATGTAAAGATAGGGTTTGGGTTAAGGTTGAGTCTGAGTTAGAGGTTTAGGTATAGGCCAGGATTATGGTCAAAGTTAGGGTTATCATTAAGTTTAATGTGATGTATAAAGATACCAAGGCTAGCGAGGTTACTGGGGCTACCAAGGCCATCGGGGTTACCAAGGTTACTAAGGGTTTGCAAGATCACCAAAGTTGTCAAGTGTGCTATGGTTACTAAGATTACCAAGGCGAGCAAGGTTACCAAGGGGGCCAGGGAGACAAAGGTTAGCAAGGAGTTTATCATTCTTATAATTATCGTTGTCAAACAAATTCGTGACAATAGGGCAATGAATATCGTCTTCATAATTTATTTACGAATTTTGTTAATCAAAAACTGCAAAAAGATATGATATCTCACAAAAACAACTGTGTTGTAAAAGGTGTTCGCCAAAGAAAAAGGCATCAGCCGCAAAAAGGATTGATATAAATACAATCTCGCCAAAATACTCGCATCTTGTCTCAATGATGGTGGTGCAGCAAATTTTTTTCAACGCTATTTAGCGGGGAGCTTGAATAAGGTTAATAACAGAATAAAGTCAATGTTAAGAAATTTATGAAAGAACTTTTATCGTATAGAAAAAAAAAAAGAGTTCCATACGAAGGAAAGCAAAATAAGATTCTAAAACGCATTTTTATTTTCTATAAGACTGGCAGCTTCAAAATTAAATCTGATCAAGAAAAGAACATAGCAGCAAATAGTATCCTCGTTCAGCTCCCCGCCAATAAGCGTTGAAAAAAAATTTGCTCCACCACCATCATTGAGACAAGATGCGAGTATTTTGGCGGGATTGTATTTATATCAATCCTTTTTGCGGCTGATGCCTTTTTCTTTGGCGAACACCTTTTACAACACAGTTGTTTTTGTGAGATTTAATTTATAGTTTCTGATAACTTTGGTATATAAGTAATTTCTTGAAAAACCATTTGTCTATTTATTAATTGGATTAGAATTTATTGAGGTGTTATTATCATTCAGTATTTTATATTTGTATTTGTTAATTATTTTAGTTATCATTTGAATGGGGTATCCATGCTTTAGAAGTATTATTTTAATTTGGGCTATGTGTTTATTCCAATATCTAGTGTCACTCAATTTTAACCTTCTATAAATGTAGTTATTTGCTATATTGTTTTTTACATAATTTGGGTGTTGAGATTTATAGTTAATAATATTATGAGAAGCATACTCTTTCATATTCCATTCTGTTATTATTTTATTTTGGATTTTATACAATGTCAAAATCTGGGATACACTCAAAGACACCATCAAAGAGGTCGCAGAGGAGGTTGTGGGCTACAAAGCCCGGAGAGCCCGAAATGATTGGTTTGACGAGGAATGTCAAAATTCGGTAGATGCGAAAAACGAAGCATATCGGCAATGGACCGAAAGCGCAACTAGAGCCAAAAAAAACCAAATATGACGAGCTTCGACGATTTTCGAATAGGTTAATTAGGCGTAAGAAACGTAAGCATCTTGACGAGCAGTTGATGCAAATAAACCAAAGACTAGCTAGTAGGAACAGTAGACAAGCGTACAAGCTGATTCATTCAATTAAAAGTGGATACCAACCCAGGATCAGCCTCTGTAAGGATAAGGATGGCAATATCATTAGCGACACCGATAGCGTTGATAAACGCTGGGCCTCACATTTTGAAGAGCTCCTCAATGTTCAACCGAACAACCCCACACAAGAAGTTCTGGCACTGATGGCTGAAACAGGCCCTCCCGTTCAACCCCCAACAGTAGAAGAAGTTGATCTCGCCATGCAAGCACTAAAACATAATAAAGCCCCTGGCGCTGACGAGATTCCAGCTGAACTGCTGAAGCATGGTGGGGAGAGCCTTGCTAAGGCTGGCAGTAGCCTTAAGCTTAAACCCCCATTTGCAACCTATTGCAGTACGATCATCCGGTAAACTAACTATTTCCCAACTCGAATTCAATTGCAAAGAATTCATCTCTTCTGTCATTGCATTTATCCATTTTTTGTCGATAAATGTAACAGCTTCTTCGTACGTTTTCGGTTCACAACTAACAACCATATCGATTTGTTCAATCACGCGCTGTTGACTGTCAAGAGGACCATTACATTCACTCGACGAAGCTTCTAGTCTATTAGAGCGGTTGGATGCTTCACTGCCACTGTCAGTACCGGTTGCGAATTCATCTTCAGAATCCAAAACTAAATTCCTTTCTTCGGGCTTCACAGATATTTCTTCCTTCTGCTCCTCCTTAAGCTGTTCCGAATCGTCGCAAATATCAAGCTCAATATACTCAACTGGCCTAACCTTTCCTTCTGTTGATTTACGCATCCCGCCTTGCAATGCGATCCGCACTTTGCTATTCTCATTCCATCGACCATGCCACTATCCGTCAGCTTGCTCAGAACTGTAAGGTCGCGGTGCCCCAATATGCGATGCCACTCGTGTATACAACGCTTTGCTTCGACCAAGTTAACCTGATTTGCGATTCGCATTTGATATAAATTATTCACCAAATCAAAAAACTGCATACTGATGACTGTTTGCTGTGTTTCTGATCTCGCATGTCCTGTCTGCGAAAAGAACGTCAAATCCCTTTTCCACCAGTCGACGAACCTAAATGAGACAACCACCAATCTGCGGAACAAACAAAACGTCAGTCATCGTAACATTCACTATTACACCTTGATTGTTAGGCATTTTCAACTGCACGGTGCCTCTTCCAAGCGCGGTAATTATTTTGCCGTCTGCAACCGAAATACTCTCGCGATAGTTTGGATCGAAAGTAGAAAAATATTCTTTACGACAACAGATATGACACGTCGCACCCGAATCCAATATCTAACCTTTCACTTTGCCGACGACAAATAACAACTCGTTTCGGTGATGCTCGTCAACCATATTAAGATCGTTCTTTGAATGATGCTTTCGTTTCCACTTCGCAAATTTTCGACACTCGGAACGTTTGTGGTTAGGCTTTTTGCAAAAATAGCAAGTAATACCATTTGCTGTCCCTTTCTTCCCTGTCACTTGCTGCTACCGTCTCGTTCCTTCCTACGACGAAACTCCTCGACAATTTTCGATCGAACTAATTCCGACGTCTGGCTGGTCTAGCGGTTAGTGCGCGCACCTTCGGTGCACAGGGTCATGAGTTCGAATCTCACCGTGGATCATAGTGTTTTTCGAACTCACGAGCTTGTGACGGACTATGATCTCACTCAGATGTTAAACGAGTACCCATTTATGGGGATAAATAACACTGCTGAGCGTGATGCTGATCTCATTACCTCAACAAAAAGCAGATAAGATCTTGGAAATAGGATGTCACTAACACATCCTGCGGCCTTAGTCCAATGGTGGATTGTCGCGCCTGTTATTTTTATTTATTTAATTCCGACGTTAATTCGTCCTCCCTGCACGCCTCCAATGCGGTTATTAACCCATCATAGCTACTGGGCAAAGATCCTAGTAACGTAGCACAAAGAAGAAATTCTGGCTTCAAATCATTTGCTAGCGCGACCCGCTGTTGAAAAAGATTATTCACTCGATTGACGCGCTCTTCGATATCGTCACTTTCCTCGACACGTAACCGCATAATATTTCGCAGAATCCGCACTCGACTGCCGGGAGTATTTTGCTGATGATACCCTTTCAATGCCAACCAGGCTGACTTAGCACTTGTGCACGATAGTATATGCTGGATCTGCGTGTCATCGATAAAACGAGCAATAATAGCAAATGCCTTTTCGTCTTCGCCCATCCATTTGGTGTCCGATTCAGCCTTTGGAGTCTCGGTGATAGCCCCTTTTCTTTCAAGTAAAACTCCGCACGAAAACTCCAATTTAAATAATTGTCGCTACTCAGCTTCACAAAAGTGTATTTTGTTTCGTGCGCGGCCATCGTTGCATGCGTTAGAATAAAATCGAATTAACTACACTTTGACTAAATTTTTTTTTTAAATTTTATACAGCGCGACTGACTTTAACGGAATCTACAATTGACTGGCGCTGGGCCCATAACCTGATAAAAGACTTGTTATCCGTTTGACTGTTTATTGAAGACTAAAAACTAGTTATTGTATAAAAGTGAAATAGTATGAAGTACAGTTAGGGAATTCAAATGTACATTGTATTGTATGTACATACACTGCGCGACAAATGCTTAGGTTCATGGATATTTTCCTTTAAAATTATATAATTTCTATGTACTCTGATCAGAAATAATTTTTAAATAATGCTCTCTCTATTAACGGTTATTTTAATAAATATTGCAACTCTATCAAGCAACTCGCATAGCTAACGGAATTTTTTAAAATGAAAATCGCAATTTCCCCTGCGACAATTGTATAGGTTCACTTACTTTAAAGAGTTATCGCGTCCTGGTGAGAAGTGTTTCTGTAAACATTTTTTTCGCGTTATACTCTGTGAGTCGTATAGTGGATAATGTCAAAAGGAAAGCAACTTTCTGCCGAGGAAAAGGCGACAATTTCCATACTAAAGCAAGAAGGATATTCAAACGGACAAATGGCAATATGGATTCAGCGGAGCTCGAACGTTGCAAGTAATTTTATACGAGATAGTGAAAATTATGGCCGACGATACGCAGGAGGCAGAATAAAAGCGATTTCCGGTGCATTACGGCGACGTCTCTTAAGATAAGCCTCGAATTCGTCCCTTACTGAGCGTAAGCATGGGGAGAATTTGGGGTTATCAACAATTGTGAGGACCATCCAACGAGTTCTTAGATCTTCTTCTTGTTTGAAACGTTTATGGTTAAGGAAAAAACCAGCCTTAACCCCGCAGCATCGCCTCCAGCGCCTGGAATTCGCCTCAAGATTCATGAACTGGACATCGCAATGGAGAGGTAATATTTACGGATAAAAAACGGTTTTGTGTGGACGGTCCAGATGGGTTCTCTTACTATTATCATGATATTAGGAAGGAACCTATGTACCTGTCACGCCATCACTCCCGAATAGGTTCCGTTATGGTATGGGGAGCCATATCATATCATGGAACTATCGTCTTGGTCATCCTACGAGGTCGCCAAACGAGTTCATCTTATAAACCGCTCTTAGAAGAGGATATCCCTAAGATAAATGTCATGGACGAAGGCGACCTTTGGATATTGCAACATGATCTTGCCCCAATTCATACAGCGAGGGTAGTTAAATCGTTTATTATGGAGGAAAATGTGACTTTGTTAGACCGGGTGCCCAACTCCCCTGACATTAACACATTAGAAAACATTTGGGGGTGGCTTGTTCGGGAGGTTTACAGTAAAACCCTAAAGAAGAGTTAATTCATGGAATTAAGACAGCTCGGTCTAAAATACCGCTATCCGTGCTGCATTCTTTACACAATTCCCTACCTTGAAGGCTTTATATTATAAATAAAAATGGCGGAAATACACACTATTAAATAACAAAAAATTCTCTTGTTTTTTTTGTATTTCTCCTGCTTGACACTTTTCTGAAATATTTTTCAGCGAAAACATTAAGTATAACGGTAAAATTGTCCCTAAACCTAAGCAATTGTCGTAGTGGAAAAAGACTCTTTGAATGAAATCAATTACTGTAATTTAAGGAGAATGTCCTGTAGGGCCTCAGTCCATCCATTTTATTTGTGATATTTAATAGTTTCGAAAATAACATTTCTTGAACCGGTAAACTTTTTTTTTACCGTTTCCTGGAAGGAAATATGTGTGAACCTAAGCATTTGTCGCGCAGTGTATGTGTAAGAGAAGAGTTTAAATTATTCCCAACAACCTCAATATAGGATATGTAGACAACTTCACATACCTGGGTTGCAATTTGTCAAAGGACGCCAACGAAACAGATGAGATAAAGCGACGGATACAACCAGCTAATAAGTGTTATTTTGCGGTCCTCCAAATTATGAATTCGAAGCTGGTGCACAGGAACACGAAGCTCCACGTGTATAAAACCATAATCCGAACTGTGCTATACTATGGCGGCGAGGCATGGATCCTAACACAAAACTCGGAACACCTGTTGGACACATTCGAGCGAAAGGTTCTCCGAAGAATCTCCGGGGCCGTTCGTGAACGAGGTGAATGGCGCATCCGGTACAACCTTGAGTTGTATCAGCTGTATGATTAGCTACAGGTGTCGAAGATCGTGAAATTGCAGCGACTGCAATGGGCGGGACACGTACAAAGGATGAACAACGATCGCATGCCCAAAAAGGTGATGAACGCGCAACGAGTGGACGGAGCCAGATTGCGTGGACGACCGAGAGCCCGATAGGATCATTCTGTATGTGAGGACGCCCACCAGATGTTAGGCTTTCGGAACTAGAGGACAAGGTCGCGTGACCGCGACAATTTGTAATATCCCCCCCTATGACGCAACCCTCTAAGCTTCACCTGCACTGTAATGTGTCACCCATTTTTTTTTACATTTTTTATTTTTTTATTTTTTTCCCTGTATCTCTTATCGGCCCAGCAGCGACGATAATGCGAATGCGGCCCTGCATTCTTGTTGCCGGCTGGACTGATAAGAGACACCGGAAAAACAAGTCTGGACCGCTATTTTCGCGAGGTTGCTAGCAGGCAAGCTCTAGAAGTGGAGGAGAGTTTCAAACGTGGAGCCAGGCGGACGAGTTGAGTGATGAACGTGAACGAAAGAGTGAATTCGTGTTGGTTTCACATGCATATTTAGGAAAATATCCAGTGATGGTGTTGTAGCATTAATTTAAAAATAAAAAAAAAAAAAAAAAAAAAAAAACAACAAGTGTCGAAGCCGAAAAGTTGCATCTCACAGGATTTTATCGCCGCGCCGTCATCTCCATTGGGTAAGAAAGAAGAAGCGGTAAAACGCCAAATGCGGTGGCCTGACCCGGTAAGGAAGTTCATTTTCGGGAATCTGGAAGTGTAAGTTCCAAAGACAACGGAGGTGGCAAACGCGCCGGACGGTCAAGAAAAGGTAAGACGGTAAAAAACCCATCCACGGAAAACTCAAGCGGATCGAGACCCCTCTTCGTATGAATACACTGGACCGCACCCCATTTTTTTTTTGCGTGTGCGGATGGTTGGTGGCCTGTTGTCACGGGATGTCTTCTTGCGGAGTTCGCGACACTGACGCCCGACGCAAAGATTTCATGAGGTAAGTCACAACCTGACGTATGCACGCAAGTACATATACCTATCGGACAATTAAAATTATTCACGTAGAGGACGGTAAGCATTTCAATGCTACTTGGAATAATATACATAATGTATTTATTCAAAATATGTGTTACTAGTTGCAAGTAACTTGATCGCATTTTCACGATAGAGGATTGGAACATCCTGCGCCTGCAACATGCAACCATCTTTGGAGGAAAAGAAAAAAAAAAAAAAAAAACAATCCCATGAATTACTTATTTTAATTTTTTTCGTTGTAAGTACGCTGTCGCTAAACTTAGAGAGTAGGTTCCTGCATTGAAATTTTGAAGTAAGTACATACATACATAATACCTATTTACAAATAATACATATTACAAACATAAATAACGTCGTTTGAAACAAAGAACACTTTAGATGATTTTTGTGTTTTTTCGTTGTTTTTTTTTATAACTAAGAGTTATTGGTTATTGAATCATCCATCTAGGCCTGTTCCAAAAACCGGGATCCCGGTACAAAACCGGTGTTCACTTGGTACCGGACCCGATATTCTAAAGTACCGATATCCCGGTTTTTTTGGTACCGAGTTAAAAAACCGACCAACGAGTCGGTTTTTTGGTACCGAGTTAAAAAGAACGATTCACTTCAACCATGAGCCGGTTTTTTTCAGGTTTTTTGGTACCGGTTTTTTACCCGGTACTCAAAAAAACCGGCTCATGGTTGAAAAAACCGTCGGTACTGAAAAAAACCTGAGTCGGTTTTTAACCCGGTACTCAAAAAAACCGGCTTATGGTTAAAAAAACCGTCGGTACTGAAAAAAAAACCTGAGTCAGGGAAACCGCTTGTGGTACCGGGTATTGAAAAAAACCGGAACCCGGTACTGAAATCTCGGTACCGAACAGGCCTACATCCATCTATACAACAAAATTGAAGATTGAATTGGAAATATTGGTTTTCTGTTTTCTACACGATATGGATAGAATACTTCTTGTAATCATTGACATATATATTTTCACCGCGGCTCCTTTTAGATTACACCGGGGCACATAATTATTTAAAATAAACACAACAATATTTAAATTTGGCTAAGAATGGTGGATTGATAGACCCATGAGGGAAAGGTTACGATAGATTTCGGTAATATATGTGAATTGTTATATTGAAATTGGCACTCTACGAAGTAAGAATCAGTGTCTGTCACAGAATATCAAGAATTTCGAATGATGAAGGCGATTGGAATAATCGCCTAGACGTAAATGTTTGAAAACAGGTACAACTCCTTTCGTATTTTGGTACCTTATACGTTCCTTGGTACCACAAATTATTTTTGGTATCCCACAAATTGATATCACACGTCTTTTGGTACCCCGCACTATTGATGTTACCTACATTCTATTGGGTATCTCATATTTTTTTTTTTTGTACGAAGTATTCGGGGTACCCCAACTATTAAGTGCCTGTTTGAGTACTACAGTATGAGTGAGTAAAAGCTTTTTTTTCCCCTCTCCCTCCAAAAAAAAAAAAAAAAAAAAAAAAAAAGAATTTGTAAAATGGATTATATTTGAATTATCTTGGGGGATTTCACTTTCACTTTGCGCCATGAAGTCCCAATTGGAGGGTGGGTAGAGACCGGCGCGGGCCCACATCATCTTAATGGCCCACACTACAGCCGTTAACCATCTGTAGGCTGAACACCTGAGGGAAAGAAAGGATCCGTCTCGATAGGGCGGTTTTCCCATATTACGAATTATTTCGGCTTTAGGCCCCTTCTGTTTCTCGTATTGGCTTTAGTAGCCCTTTTGTCCTTTCTCGGGACGTTTCACCGTTTCCGGGTTCGGGAGTTTGACGTCAGTCGTCACCATAGATTTTTTCCATCGTTTGACCTTTTAGGTACTTTTTCTTCTCTTTTTCAGTAAATATTTTACTTTTGTATGGGCAGGCGTGCGATTTCTTTCCTTTGCTAACGGAGGAGGCTGGCGGCCCTAATGAACCCCCCCCACTACTCCCGACAGCTGAGTTGGTTTGCCAGCGCACGTCGCTAGTGGTCGCCAGTTAGAGTTTTGATTTTTTCTAAGTTCCAGGACTTAGTAGTCAATTCTCTTCTCTTTCTCCAGGTTCCGTTACAATAAAATGGCGCCCAACGTGGGGCCCGATAACATCCCGTTATTCGTCTCAGGACGACGAGGACTTAACACCACCTCAAGTCCTCCAACTTAGGTTCCCACCACATCAGTTCTTAAACCTTTCTAAGTGTTATATCACTTCATCTTTAGTTCACTTTCGCTTCACGCGTTTCTTTTATTGCCCAGGCAGACCATAGGACTGATGCCCCTTCCCCACCCCAACCTTTTAACGTAGCTTATCCTTTTTCCCACCTATAGGCACTAACCTGTCTTGTGATTGCGTTTTTTTTTGAGTACTTAGTACTTAGTGATGGATGACTTCCTCACTTTCCCTGGACCTCGGGTAATTGGACCCAATTCGATTACTGGACCGGACAGTAAGGTCGACACAGCATCACCTTCGTGTGGCAGGTTAGTGATCCTCGTATTTAAATTTTTTCCGCGTACCTTAGTTTGAATTGCTCTTCCATCCTTCTTTTAACTTGTAGTGAATCGAACTTGAGAATTTCGTAGAATTGGCAACGGTGCCTCCTCTGCGACTCGTTCTTGACATTGTAGGAAAGAGGGAGGATGCAAGTAAGCAATTCATCTAATATTTCTTTTTGCTTTGTGTCCTATTTTTGCCCCCTTGACGGACGGTTCCTTTCTTTTCAAGTCTCAGGTAGTTTGATTCGTAAACATTCGCGTGTAAATACCAGTTTGTTTTACTTGGTATATAATGTAGTTTAATTCATCAGAGGACGGAGAGGGGGGAAGATTACGTTTGTATAAAAACATTTGATTTGATTTTTACCAGGAAAATTTTGATATCGAGTACTATCACTTAGTATTTTCTTGGCTTTTCCGACAAGGACTATAAGCCAATTCTTTTGAAAACTTACTTATTTAAGTCACTTATTATCTTGTTTGCTTCGATTGTGCACTCCTTGCACTAGGAAACAAGCAAAACGCTAGATATAGTTCCACTTATATTTGGATATTATATAAAAGGCCACATAGTAACTTGTGAGCCCTGTAACACACTGAATTCTTCCTAGTTATAACTCTTGCTTACGCCAAAAAAGCAATTACTTGCAATTATTATAATTTACATATTTCTACGCTATTTTCATATTTTTTGAAAATTTTTCACCCGTTTTTTGTATGCTCGTATGCTGGCGTTATAATATACGCAGCATACTTTTGGATATTCATTAAGAATTATATATATTCTTGAATTTAGTGGATAAGGTTAGCGATTGCTTACACGCTACTTTTGTATATAATATATATTTTTGTTGTATTTGAATTTTAGTAGACCATAGCCTGCGGTATACGCATCTTAGAATAGATACCCTGATTGGCTATTAAAACCCATCTTATAAGATTACACATACTACACTTCACCTCTACAATTTACCTATACCTTGATAGTTTTATAAGGTTTCTTGGAACCGCATTTATACATCTAATATTAGTATTAAAGTTACTTTTATCTTACGTTTCTCTCTTGCAAAATCTTATGAATATACCCGTGAGAATGACCACTAGACATACACCCCCTCCTTCGAAAGGAAAAGGAAAAGGAGCGGTGCCCAAGCGGACTGGTGCTACGACTCGTGCAAGGGCACAGGCTGAATTAAATCCTGACTCTATGGAATTCCGGCCTATAGAACACGGTGAGCTAGATCGTTCAATTCCCCGAGAGGAAGGACGTCCTTCACTTGCAAGTAATTGGGGTTCAAACATGGATTTGTTTCAACGTACCGATGCTCGCGCTCAGGGGGCCGCTTCGCTTAGTACAGAGAGAGAACAGGTCTCTACTCCGCCGAACAGAGGGCCTCAGCAATCACCTTTTTCATGGTTGCAACCTTCGGCTCCTTTGTTACCGCCTTTACAGGGTCCTCCCGCGAACCAATCAGCGCGAAATCTGTTTGATTTTAGATCTTCACTGTCATTCCCACCATCGTACATGCCCAATGCGCAAGCGGCTGTCCCGAACCGTCAGCCTGCTCCAAATAACCCTGTTCCAAATAACCCTACTCCAAATAACCCTACTCCAAATAACCCTGCTCCAAATAATCCTCCTCCAAATTCGGATGAGATAATAAGTGCGTTGACCTCCTACATAGATCGTGTTCTCAGTGAACGGGGTTTAAATCCCACGGGAGCAGCTCCTAGGGTGTCTGAAGCCAGGTTCCCCGGAAGAGAAACTTGCAATAATCTTGGAAGAGTGCTACGTACAATTGGGAATTGGGGTTTGCGGTTCAGTGGCAAAGAATCAGTAAGCGCCTTTATTAGGCAAGTCGAGCTATACACAGATCGAACGCTTGAACGGAATTATCAAGATCTATGTCTCGGCGCGCATTTATTATTTGTCGAACCAGCAGCAACGTGGTTTCATCGTTTCACTGATAGCACTAATAACCGATTCGAGTGGTCCTCTTTGCGATCCGCCTTAAGGCAAAAGTATGCCGAGCGCCGCGATGATGAAGATATTATTGAGGACATGCGCAGCCGAAAACAAAAGACAGGACAATCATATGACGATTTTCTCGAGGAAATCCTTCGGTTGAATGACCGGATGGCCGCGAAATACTCCGAAACAGCGTTAATGAGAATAATTCGTCGAAATCTGAGGGAGGATATTGCCCGACAGTTACTCCTGGTTCCCATTGACTCTTTACGGGAGCTGAGCGACTGCGTTTATAAAATCGAAAATTTTGATGATCGCGTATCGACGCGACGGCCAAGACGTACTCACATTTCCGAGATTCTGGAAGATCCCTTGTCGCCTGACACTGAAGACCCCCAGGACGTGAAAAGTGATCTGGACATATCAGAGGTTAGTTCACCAGGACTTATCTGTTGGAACTGCCGAGAACAGGGTCACCGATTTGATAATTGCTTAGGCGAACGTAAAGTGTTCTGTTACGGGTGCGGTGCACCAAACGTATACAAGCCACAGTGCCAAAAATGTAGCGTTTCAAAAAACCTGAAATCGGGGACGCGCAACACCACATTAGTCTCCAAGAACCCGCATCCCGATCCCACTTGTGTGAACCGCAAGTGAATTATTTTTCGGATGGAACTTTAATACCGGACGTACCTATTTTATCGGACGTACCTATTTTACCGGACTTGTCAAATTTCAACACTAACTTTTCCAGCCAAGACACATTGATTGTTCCCGACACTCCTTATTCTGATTTATCACCAGGTAGTTTACATCATTCTTCTTTTCCTGACACGGACGAATCCAAGAACAATCCGAAGCGTGAGCTTCTAAGGCGTGTTTCCTCAACTGAGAGGCAGACGCTATCTAAGCCCGTAGTTATTAAACCTTCTTGTTTCATTAAAACCGACCAGGATTCTTCCAACGAGGCGAGCGCCATGCTCAACTCGTTGCCTCGACATTTTAGGCCTTACCACCTTAGATTGCGTGATTACGAGAAGGCTCGAAAGCGGATATTTGAGAGCGAAGAGCTCTTGTTCCCTCATCCGAAGCCGAAGCGCTCAACACTACGGTGGCGACGCTCCAGAAAGCAGTTAAAAGCTACCCGACGGCAATATTGTTCGACGGTTTTAATGGACAAGCCAGTCGACGACTTCCGACCCTATGCAAAAGTTTCCATCTTCGACGAGGATGTGATGGGACTCGTAGACACAGGGTGTACATTATCATGTATATCCTCTGACTACGCGCGTAAGTTTATCGAGGAAAATAAACACCCATGGAAACGTTTTCATATTCCTTTAAGAACAGCTGACGGTACGCCACACTCAACCCTAGGGCAGACTGAAACCGCCGTTACGTTTCGAGGTCGGACTGAGCGAATGAAGTTCTTGATTATTCCATCGTTGAGCCAAAATTTGTACCTAGGTGTAGATTTTGTGCTCCGTTTTAACTTAGCATCGGACTTATTCTCTCCACATTCTTCAATATCTCCTGGTTGTGTAAATGAACTGTCAATTGAGGACAACAAACATGTTTTGACACCTGAACAAGAAGTTGTCTTACGAAACGTTATTTCCTGTTTTCCTTCGTATTCTCAGGAAGGGTTAGGGCGCACCAGCCTCATAAAACACCACATCGACGTAGGCGATAATAAGCCAATAAAACAGCGACATTTCGCAGTGTCACCCGCTGTGGAGAAATTATTGTTTGCGGAGTTAGACAGAATGCTGCGAATGGGCGTTATCGAGGAGTCGAAAAGTAGTTGGGCTTCTCCCGTTACTGTCGTCGTTAAACCGGGGAAAATCAGAATGTGCTTGGACGCCAGAAAAGTTAACAACATCACCGTTAAGGACGCCTACCCGTTACCCTTGATCGAAGGAATTCTTAGTCGGCTACCCAAGGCGAAATTCATAAGTAGCTTAGATCTAAAAGATGCCTTTTGGCAAATTCCTTTAGATGAAGAGTCACGAGAAAAGACCGCCTTCACGGTTCCAGGTCGCCCTTTATACCACTTCATCACCATGCCTTTCGGACTATGCAATGCTCCTCAGACGATGCAGCGTTTGATGGATAAAGTCGTCCCAGCAGATATCCGTCATCAAGTCTTCGTCTATTTGGATGATCTGCTGGTAGTATCCGAAACGTTTGAGGAGCATTGCTGTCTGCTTCGTCGAGTTGCTTCGTCTCTACGTACCGCGGGACTCACCTTGAATGTAGAGAAAAGTCACTTCGTGATGAAAGAAGTGAAATATCTAGGCCATATCATTGGTCACGGGACGATCAAGACCGATCCCGACAAGGTCTCCGCTATAGATACGTTTCCTTTGCCTAAGTCTATCCGACAGCTTCGCCGCTTCTTGGGAGTTTGTGGATGGTACAGGAGATTTGTACCCAATTTTTCTGCTGTTACCGCGCCACTTACGGATATGCTACGGAAGAGTAGATCTTTTCACTGGACAGACGAAGCAGTGCAAGCTTTTGAGGCGCTCAAGAAATGTTTGTCATCGGCTCCAGTTTTACATAGCCCGGACTTCTCCCGTCCATTTTCTATACAATGCGACGCGAGCCAGGACGGTATCGGAGCTGTGTTGGTTCAATTAACGGATGATGGTGATGAAGCACCAATAGCCTTTATGTCCCAGAAGTTGTCGACCGCGCAACGGAATTACACCGTGACAGAACAGGAGTGCCTGGCTGCTGTCACTGCCATAAAAAAATTTCGACCTTACGTAGAGGGCATGGAGTTTGAGGTCGTCACGGACCATGCCTCCCTAAAATGGCTTATGAGCTTACGAGACCTCCACGGTCGACTTGCACGGTGGTCACTCCAATTACAAGGCTTCAAATTTTCCATTCGTCACCGGAAAGGCAGCGATCACATTGTTCCCGATGCCTTGTCGCGTCTACATGAACATGAAGGAATCGTTTCCGAAATTGGTTTCCCGGACGATGCCGCTTTGGCCGTAGACCTTAAATCGCTTCATTTTCAGTCCACGGACTATCTTACGCTTATCCAAAAGATTCAGGAAAAAGATCACCTATTTCCGGACCTGCGAGTTCTAGATGGATATGTCTACAAGCGTTGCGAGTATGCAAGCGGAGATGTCGTGCAAGAAGATCTATCTTGGAAACTATGGGTTCCAACCGATTTAACCGAAGATCTTATTCGAAGGGCGCACGACCACCCCCTATGTTCTCACGGAGGATTTGGTAAAACTCTAGGTAGGCTACGTATTCTCTACTATTGGCCAAAAATGGCTGCTCAGGTCAAGAATTTTGTACAGGCTTGCGAAGTGTGCAAGACCACTAAAGCCCCAAACAAAACCTTTCGGCACCCACTTAGTACTCCTCCGATACCGGAACGAGTTTTTCAACGTCTTTACGTGGACCTAATCGGTCCATACCCTCGTTCTAAACATGGCAATGTAGGAGCTATCGTGGTGCTAGATAGCCTCTCAAAGTTCCCTTTTATTGAGGTCATAAAAAAATTCACTGCACCAGTCATCACGGAATTTCTGGAAAAACGAGTGTTTCACATCTTTGGGGTGCCAGAAACCGTCGTTACCGACAACGGTGTTCAGTTCAAGTCCACGGTGTTCAACCACCTTTTGGACAAATATGGGGTCCGACACTTCTATACCGCTCTTTACTCCCCTCAGCCGAATGCATCTGAACGTGTCAATCGCTCCTTGGTGGCTGCAATACGAGCGTATATCAAAACTGACCATCGAGATTGGGATGCGCATATTTCGCAAATAAATTGCGCGTTGAGGTCGGCGTATCATTCAGCAATTGGGTTCTCACCCTATTTTGCCACTTTCGGGCAAACTATGCTACTTCATGGCAGCTCATATAAAGTTTTAAGGTCCACTGGGATCTTAGGCGACCCTACCTCAGGAATCGCACCCGATTCAAAGCTTGAGCTGATTCGAGAAAAGATTCGTCAACACATTCAAGAGGCTAGCCTGACAAACGCTCGAAGATACAACTTACGAACCAGGGAAGCACGTTTCAATATCGGAGATGAGGTCTTTTGTAAAAACTTCGCGCAGAGCAGTGCATCGAACAATTTCAACGCGAAACTGGCACCGACGTCTTGGAAAGGACGAGTTGCAGCCTGCATTGGTAAATCGTGTTACTTGCTAGAAGATATGAAGGGTAAAACCATGGGAGTTTTTAATGTTCGCGACATTCATATCTAATCCTTCTTCTTGAAAAGACCACTCAGATAAATCTTCCTTTATAATGGATTGGAAGATTCACCTGGGTTGTAATATCCCCCCCTATGACGCAACCCTCTAAGCTTCACCTGCACTGTAATGTGTCACCCATTTTTTTTTTACATTTTTTATTTTTTTTATTTTTTTCCCTGTATCTCTTATCGGCCCAGCAGCGACGATAATGCGAATGCGGCCCTGCATTCTTGTTGCCGGCTGGACTGATAAGAGACACCGGAAAAACAAGTCTGGACCGCTATTTTCGCGAGCTTGCTAGCAGGCAAGCTCTAGAAGTGGAGGAGAGTTTCAAACGTGGAGCCAGGCGGACGAGTTGAGTGATGAACGTGAACGAAAGAGTGAATTCGTGTTGGTTTCACATGCATATTTAGGAAAATATCCAGTGATGGTGTTGTAGCATTAATTTAAAAATAAAAAAAAAAAACAACAAGTGTCGAAGCCGAAAAGTTGCATCTCACAGGATTTTATCGCCGCGCCGTCATCTCCATTGGGTAAGAAAGAAGAAGCGGTAAAACGCCAAATGCGGTGGCCTGACCCGGTAAGGAAGTTCATTTTCGGGAATCTGGAAGTGTAAGTTCCAAAGACAACGGAGGTGGCAAACGCGCCGGACGGTCAAGAAAAGGTAAGACGGTAAAAAACCCATCCACGGAAAACTCAAGCGGATCGAGACCCCTCTTCGTATGAATACACTGGACCGCACCCCATTTTTTTTTGCGTGTGCGGATGGTTGGTGGCCTGTTGTCACGGGATGTCTTCTTGCGGAGTTCGCGACACTGACGCCCGACGCAAAGATTTCATGAGGTAAGTCACAACCTGACGTATGCACGCAAGTACATATACCTATCGGACAATTAAAATTATTCACGTAGAGGACGGTAAGCATTTCAATGCTACTTGGAATAATATACATAATGTATTTATTCAAAATATGTGTTACTAGTTGCAAGTAACTTGATCGCATTTTCACGATAGAGGATTGGAACATCCTGCGCCTGCAACATGCAACCATCTTTGGAGGAAAAGAAAAAAAAAAACAATCCCATGAATTACTTATTTTAATTTTTTTCGTTGTAAGTACGCTGTCGCTAAACTTAGAGAGTAGGTTCCTGCATTGAAATTTTGAAGTAAGTACATACATACATAATACCTATTTACAAATAATACATATTACAAACATAAATAACGTCGTTTGAAACAAAGAACACTTTAGATGATTTTTGTGTTTTTTCGTTGTTTTTTTTTATAACTAAGAGTTATTGGTTATTGAATCATCCATCTATACAACAAAATTGAAGATTGAATTGGAAATATTGGTTTTCTGTTTTCTACACGATATGGATAGAATACTTCTTGTAATCATTGACATATATATTTTCACCGCGGCTCCTTTTAGATTACACCGGGGCACATAATTATTTAAAATAAACACAACAATATTTAAATTTGGCTAAGAATGGTGGATTGATAGACCCATGAGGGAAAGGTTACGATAGATTTCGGTAATATATGTGAATTGTTATATTGAAATTGGCACTCTACGAAGTAAGAATCAGTGTCTGTCACAGAATATCAAGAATTTCGAATGATGAAGGCGATTGGAATAATCGCCTAGACGTAAATGTTTGAAAACAGGTACAACTCCTTTCGTATTTTGGTACCTTATACGTTCCTTGGTACCACAAATTATTTTTGGTATCCCACAAATTGATATCACACGTCTCTTGGTACCCCGCACTATTGATGTTACCTACATTCTATTGGGTATCTCATTTTTTTTTTTTTTTGTACGAAGTATTCGGGGTACCCCAACTATTAAGTGCCTGTTTGAGTACTACAGTATGAGTGAGTAAAAGCTTTTTTTTCCCCTCTCCCTCCAAAAAAAAAAAAAATGAATTTGTAAAATGGATTATATTTGAATTATCTTGGGGGATTTCACTTTCACTTTGCGCCATGAAGTCCCAATTGGAGGGTGGGTAGAGACCGGCGCGGGCCCACATCATCTTAATGGCCCACACTACAGCCGTTAACCATCTGTAGGCTGAACACCTGAGGGAAAGAAAGGATCCGTCTCGATAGGGCGGTTTTCCCATATTACGAATTATTTCGGCTTTAGGCCCCTTCTGTTTCTCGTATTGGCTTTAGTAGCCCTTTTGTCCTTTCTCGGGACGTTTCACCGTTTCCGGGTTCGGGAGTTTGACGTCAGTCGTCACCATAGATTTTTTCCATCGTTTGACCTTTTAGGTACTTTTTCTTCTCTTTTTCAGTAAATATTTTACTTTTGTATGGGCAGGCGTGCGATTTCTTTCCTTTGCTAACGGAGGAGGCTGGCGGCCCTAATGAACCCCCCCACTACTCCCGACAGCTGAGTTGGTTTGCCAGCGCACGTCGCTAGTGGTCGCCAGTTAGAGTTTTGATTTTTTCTAAGTTCCAGGACTTAGTAGTCAATTCTCTTCTCTTTCTCCAGGTTCCGTTACAAATTGGAGGTTTTCAATCCAGGCGGCCAAGGCCCGACGTCGGGCTATCGTGCCATAAAGAAGAAGAATATGAAAGATTATGCTTCTCATAATATTATTAACTATAAATAATAAAAAAAACAATATAGCAAATAACTACATTTATAGAAGGTTAAAATTGAGTGACACTAGATATTGGAATAAACACATAGTCCAAATTAAAATAATACTTATAAAGCATGGATACCCCATTAAAATAATAACTAAAATAATTAACAAAAACAAATATAAAATACTGAATGATAATAACACCTCAATAAATTATAATCCAATTAATAATAGACAAATGGTTTTTCAAAAAATTACTTATATACCAAAGTTATCAGAAACTATAAATAAAATTCTACCCCGCACACTACACTAACCTAAAGGATAAACTTAGTAATCAACAAATAAGCAATGTGATATATAAAATTCCATGTCTAATTTGCAAAAACAACAATATAGAAAAACATTACTATGGCTCAGCTACAAGACATTTAAAAACAAGAATATCGGAACACTCAAATAAAAATAGGATAGCCAATTATAATAACCTATTAACTCAGCATCAAAAAGTCAGCAAACATATAATGGACTTTAATAATACAGAAATATTAGACCGAGAGAATAATAATAGGAAATTGCTAATAAAAGAAGCTATATACATAAATAAAAATTATAATATGTCTCCAAACTCCAGATCGGAAATGGAAATGAAAGTTAATAAATATGTAATGACCCCACTGCGGTCATTGCATTTCCCGTCAAATAATGCGCTTGCATTTTTATTAAAATTGCGCGTGCAAATTTGTGTCGACAAATCAATGATCGTAGCAATGAACTTTGTCGTTATTGATTTGTAGACACAAATTTGCTAATCAGCATAAGTATAATTTTAAGTAGAATAAGTAGAAATAAAATAAAACGTTAAGATATCAAAAGAGTAGACGTCTTTCTGTTTCATGATAAAATTATAAAAGAATTTCATTACATTTTTGGCGCAGCCGGTATTAACGAACTATTGTGTTAGTTCATAATAGTAGTGTTAGTGTTCATAATAGTTTTTGTGCGGAAATGGTTTTAGTTTAGTGTTAAAAATATTAAATATCGGGGACAAATGTACTAACAAAAGAGAAATTAAAATATTATTTAAAGATCGAGAAAAATTTAGAAATCGTGACACGTGAAATTAAATACATTCGGAGTTTATTAGAAGAAGAAATCGGTGAAACGCAAAATAATATAGACAAATCGGACGGTGAAATAATTGAAAAACTTGTTACAATTAATACA
Source organism: Microchrysa polita (assembly GCA_949715475.1). Lineage (NCBI taxonomy): Eukaryota > Metazoa > Arthropoda > Insecta > Diptera > Stratiomyidae > Microchrysa > Microchrysa polita. The sequence continues at coordinate 97,089,676 of OX454415.1, forward strand.
AGAGCGACGACAAGAGTTCGATAGTAAGAAAGACTGTGAAAGTGAAATTGTGTTTTAAAAAAAGAAACTAAAAGAAAAAGCAGAAATAATAGTAGAAGCCGAAGAGAGGAATTCCGAGCTGGAGGAGGAGTTGGCGAAACAACCAGGGACAAGTAAAACGTTGGTGGCAAAGCAATCCGAGGAGATCAAGACGTTAGAGGAGAAAGTGAAAGTATTCGAAAGCGAAAACGAGCAGCTTCGCAGTAAGTATAACAACGTTTCTGAAATATCTCGAAATTAAAGGTTTGCGTGACCAGTTTCGAGATCTTAAGAACAATCCCCCACATATCCGAAATTCCTCGCCAATTGAAGAACTTCGATCGTTTGGCAGCATGTCTACTGAGTCCATTGCAAAGGTTGTATCGCGAATTGTCCCGGTTTTCGCCGTGGAAAATTTGGTAGATGTGTCGGGCAAACTATCAGAATTTCTCAATGCCTGCGAATTAGGTTTAAAATGCATTGATGTGAAGGATGAGGCAATCTATGTGTCAATTCTGTCCACTAGATTAGCTGGGGATGCGTTTAATTTATTTGCAGCCCAAAAACCGACAACTCTGGAAGGACTTAAAAAAATATTTCATAATGCGTATTTACGACCTAGAACGTTAGATACCATCTCAAATGAAATAAGACAATCTAGGCAGTCGTTGGCAGAAGACATCCAAACGTTCGCACGGCGACTCGAGAAATTAAGGGGTCACGCTACGCATTGGAAATTATTAATGCAAATTACCGAGCAACCGATTCTGTAGCTCTCGTCAAGGAACTTGAGAATACAGTTTGTTTGGCTTTTAGGATGGGGCTAGTTGATCCTTTTGTCCGCCAATCTGTCATATTCTCATCGGAAAAAGACTTGCAGAAACTCACAGACAATGCTATGCAGGCTTCGTTCATTTCCTCGCAAATGCGTTCTCAAAATATGCCAAATTTTAACTTCACATTTCCTAACGTACTCGATAGTAATTCATCCAACTTTTACCAAACTCCTAATATTAGTCTTCCACAGATTGGGACAATAACCCAAAACCATTTGAATCCGCATGCAACACCATATTTAAATCATACGTACGCTAATTCTTTCGGAAATATAAATCCATATCACAGTACAATGACCATCCCCACAAATAACAACTCCAATGAACTACACTCACTAAATTGTAATTCAATTCCGAGACGCGAAAACGCAACCCAAGTTAAATGTGCATTTTGCGGAAAGTACAATCACACCTATGTTGAGTGCAGACTTAGAAAAAATACTCCATATTGTGAAAGTTGTTCTTCATACGGACACAAAAGTTCGGCATGTCCTAAAATACAGGTATTTCACACTAGGACCAAGGATAAAATTAAATGTCTCTGGTGTTCAAGAATAGGACATGATGAATCGAATTGTTTCAGTAAGAAGAATTATCTGGCTAAAACTGAGGGAAACTCGACAAGGGGCAACTCAAACTAGAAGTTGCCCCACACATATCAGAACTTTTGCTCGAATCGGAAAAATCACAATCTAATAGAGAGCCCGAAAACGCTAAAATAAACCAACCACAACAAGATTTAGAAAATGAAAAAAACATGTCAAGAGAAAATTGTAAATATTATGGTAATATGACCAAATTAGTAGCAGTAAGTGAAAACAAACATGAAACAATCTACATACCTAGAGTCAATATCAGATTTCAAAAACATTGCAAGAGTATCCTCCTCCTCGGAAAGTATATGAAGCTACATTTAGATGGCTAGCATTAGTTTCAGTAGTCGCGTGGTACCTTATCACCTTGGCATTGAACTTGGCGCGAACATTTTTTCATTCAAGTCTAATTGTCTGTAAGAAGAGATGTTGCAAAAACTGGGTCACTGCCACCAACTCAAATGAAAGTAAAGGGTTATGATACGTTTCCAATGAATGAGGCAGTAAAACGGAAAGTTACGGTACTCATAGACACTGGCGCTGACATAAGCATCCTTAATCATGATGTGCTAACCCCAAAGAGCAAGTTAAACAGGGAAGATGTTAAAAATGTAGGTGGTCTTTTTGGAGGAACGAGATCAACGGAGGGATCATTGAAATGTGTTCATCCGCTGCCTTCAGGGAAAAGCCCATCAACACTGCCGACCTTGAAATTAAATGGCATATTATAAAGGGAATGGATTTACCTGCTGATGGTATAATAGGTCGTGATGTTTTATGGAAGGGAACGTTAATCGATACTATCTCCAATAGCATAACCATAAAAACCGACAATAACCAGACAGTGAGGCTAGCTTTAACAGATCGCAACGAAATGGTAAAGATCAAAGCTTGTCAAGAGAAATACCCGAAGAAAGGAGAGAAATCGAGGGTATCAGAATCTTGCGAAATAGTGGCTCCTCCACGATGCAATCTCATAGCTCGGATCCGAGTCAGACCTCGATCTGGTGAGTATGTTGTGGAATCCCAGGAGCTAGCGACTAACATGTACGTAGGTAACGCCATTGTAGAAGCTAAAAATCATTATATTTATTTGCCCTTATTAAATGCTAGCGAAAAACAGTTCCGATTGGGTACTGATTTTCATCCAAAACTAAGGAAACTCAGTGATTATAGGATTGTAAAAGAAACGACATACGTTAATACTATATTTAAAACAAATAAACCCGAGGACCGCGTAAAATATCTACTCCAAATTATCAATCTAGGACAAAACCTCAATTTTGAGGAGACCAATGCTATAAATGACTTATGCGCACGCTACAATGATATTTTTCATCTAAAGGAGGATCAGTTAAATCATACATCAATATTAAAACACAAAATCAACACAAAGGCCACCCGTTTGTCAAAAACAATACCGTCTCCCACAGGCACACAAGGAGGAAATCAACAAGCAGATAGACGATATGCTTCAAAAGGGAATAGTAACACATAGTAAATCCCCGTGGAATTCTCCTCTTCTCCTAGTACCTAAAAAATCTGAACTAGGTGAGCCGAAGAAATGGAGAGTAGTTGTGGATTTCCGCAAATTAAATGCAGTGACGGTGAAAGACGCGTTTCCACTCCCAAAGATAGAAGATATATTAGATCAATTGGGAAATAGTCGCTACTTTACCAAACTGGATTTAATTAGTGGTTACCATCAAGTTGAAATCGAAGAGAGCAGCCGTGAGAAAACTGCTTTCAGTAACAATTATGGTCACTATGAATTCGTTCGCATGCCCTTCGGGTTAACATGCCGCCTGCTACTTTTCAACGAATCATGAACATAGTTTTAACTGGGCTACAAGGAATAGATTGCTTCGTTTATTTGGACGATATCGTCGTCTATTCCAAAAATCTTGCGGAACATATTCAAAAACTAACAAGGGTATTTGACAGACTCAGAGAAAATAATTTAAAATTAAATATCAACAAATGCCAATTTCTTTGTCGAGAAGTTGTGTATTTAGGGCATAAATGCACGGAGGAAGGTGCTCTTCCGGATCCGGGTAGAACTGCTTGTGTGGAAAATTTTCCAGTCCCAGTCAATGTTAAACAGGTGCAATCCTTCTTAGGCCTCGCGAATTATTATAGGAAGTTTATCCCATCATTTGCTAAACTGGCAGCTCCTATCAATAAGCTTCTGAGAAAAGAAGAACCGTTCGTGTGGAATGAAAACTGCCACCAATCTTTTGTAAACATTAAAAAAGCAATCTGCTCACCTCCCCTTCTAGCGTACCCAGATTTTAGTGAACCTTTCTGTCTCACCACTGACGCTAGCAACGAAGCTCTAGGTGCCATCCTTTCTCAAGTAAAATCCGGGGAAGAGAGGCCTATCGCTTTTGCTAGCCGAATACTAACAAAAGCTGAAAGAAATTACTCCACCATCGAGAAAGAGTTGCTAGCGATAGTGTGGGCTACCAAAAGTTTCAGAACTTACCTTCTTGGCAGAACGTTTAAAGTATACACGGATCACAGACCTCTAAAGGAAATATTTAACGTAAAAGATCCGACTACACGGTTAGTTCGGTTCCACCATAAACTTTCCGAGTATGACTATACAATAGAATATAAGAAGGGTAGCCTTAATACAAACGCAGATGCTCTTAGTAGAATGCCCCATGTAGAGACTAACACAGATATCCTAGCGGTACAAACCAGAAGCCAATCTAGGCTGGAAGAACCTGAGTCGACAATGAATAAACCTAGCTCAGAAAAAAACACACGTGAGTTAGATCCCCCAAATTCACAACAATTCGAGTTTCTCACTGACCCTGGCGAAATCCAAACAGTCATAAGGGACTTTCACGACTCAGCCCTAGGCGGTCATCAAGGTACAACTAAAACATATATGAGAATTCGTGATCAATTTCGTTGGAAGGGAATGAGACAGGATATTCAAAAATACATAAAAACCTGTACCAAATGTCAGAAAAATAAATATTCTAGAGAAACGCGAATGCCAATGTTGCTAACTGACACTCCAACTTTACCTTTTGAGAAAGTTTATATGGATGTTGTGGGTCCGTTACCGGTCACCTATTCAGGAAACCGTTATATTCTAACTTTTCAGGACGATCTTACAAAATATATGAGTTCCGTAGCTATGCCAGATGTGGAGGCCGAAACGACGGCAAAATATTTCTACGAGGAGATAGTTGCACGATTCCAAATTCCGAAAATTCTCGTTACCGACAATGGAAGTAATTTTACTTCAAAACTTTTTTCACATCTGTGCAAAATGCTGGGAATTAAAAAATTGCATATCACCGCATACCATCCTCAAGCAAATGGATCACTGGAACGGAGCCATAAGCCATTAGCGGAATATCTAAGGTCCTTCGTGAACCCGGAAGGGCTGGATTGGGATCAATGGCTGTCACCGGCGATGCACGTTCACAAGTGGTCTTACGGCAACTGCCTGTACGGGGCGGACCACACCCGTTTTGTATTACAAAACGGCCAAAAGCTGCCAATATGCCTTCCTGGCTAGAGCCCCGGCAGGAGCCCTGAAGGTTCGATGCAGGAAGGTTGTGTTTGTCTGTGTATATGTGTGGGTACGATATATGTGTTTTTTCGTCATATTGGGAGCATTACATCTCGGCGCGGCTGCTCTCAATTTTACTAATTCGCGCCGGTGTTGAAACAAATCCAGGCCCAGAGGTATGGATTTGTAGTGTCTGCAACCAACGTATCGGTTCGAATGCAAGATCAGTGCAGTGTAATTGCTGCAGGGAATGGGTTCACTTTAGGTGTTCAGGGTTACGAAGACAAGGTCAACACTCCTTAGCATATGTTGCGCCAGGTTGTATGAATTCCGGGCAACCCAGGGCTGCTCCCAGCCCACCTTCCCCACCACTGCCCCCTACACCGCCAAACAATATGATAAGGAATGCCAGACCCAGTCTTACGCCCTCCTCCTCCAACAGTTTTCACTGCACTATATTACAGTTTAACTGTAATGGCATTCACCGAAAAATCGCTGAGATCACACACTTCTTGAGTTCTAACAGAATTCTCATCGCCGCCATCCAAGAGACGTTGCTTCACGCAAACTCGTCTCTAAGCGTCCATAGCGAATATGTTATACTGCGGAAAGATAGACCGGCCGCCACGGATGATTCTCACCCTGGAGGTGGACTTGCCTTCCTAATACACAAGTCCGTACATTACTGTGTATTAGATGTAGTTGCTGACGGTACGGCGGAAATTCAAGCCATCTCAGTTCCATCAGGGAGTACTAATATCGAAATTTTTAATATATATGTACCACCTCATTCAAGTTGCCCTTCTGGCTATCGTTTCGATATTGGTCCTCTCCTTTCCGGAGAGCACAGGGTCATCCTTGGCGACTTTAATGCGCACCATGAGCTCTGGCATTCGGACCTCAACAACAATGCCAGGGGTATAACTATCGCCGAATCACTTGACGCCTCAGAATTCTGTTCACTTAATGAAGACTCGCCGACTAGAGTCGTGGGCACTTGCAGTAGTTCTCCTGACATAACTATTGTCAGTGCCAGCCTAATTGCTGCTTCCCGATGGGAAGTACGTACCACCCTTAGATCAGATCACCTCCCAATCATTATAAAGATTGACAAACCAGCGAACATGACTAAGTCTGAGAAGCGAACGTTTGTCAATCACAAGAAAGCCGATTGGTATGGTTTCAAAGCTTACTCGTCGGCGAAGTTCATCGAGCTAACATCACCTATCACCATTCATGAGGACGAGAAAAATATTAGGAACGTCATTACCACAGCCGCGGCACGTTTTATTCCGGCAGGACGTATCCCGAAAGTTCGGCCTAACTTCCCCACTAGTGCCGCCAGATTAGCCGATGAACGTGATCAGATCAGAAGCGCTCACCCTGATGATCCCAGAATTCAGGAGCTTAACTCCGAAATTGACCGACAAGTTAAAGACTATAGGAGGGCGAAATGGAATCAGCACCTCGATGAATGTAACCTCAACGAAGGTGTCAGCAAATTATGGTCTACCGTCCGCGCCCTTTCCAATCCTCGGAAAGAAAAGGGCAACAACGCCATTGAATTTGGCAACACAAAAACCTGTGATCCTCTTCACTGTGCTAGCCTGTTCAATAAACAATTTATTGAACATCCCAAGTCTGACGGCCTCAAGCGCAAAATTAGAAGACGGATTCGCAGCCGGAATGTTGACACCATACCATCTTTTACAGCGGACCAGGTTAAAAAAGTCATCGAGAATACTAAAAACTCCAAGGCCCTCGGACCAGATGGCATTTCGATGACCATGTTGAAACATCTCGACCTTCCAGCCATTTAGTATCTCCTTTAACTTGTCGATGTCCACGCTTGCCATCCCTGAAATCTGGAAAACAGGTCGAATTGTTCCCTGTCTCAAGCCAGGGAAGAGCGCAAATCTCGGGGAATCCTACCGCCCCATTACGATACTTTCTCCTGTCGCAAAGACGCTGGAGGCCCTTATTCACCCCACTCTTGTTGCACATGCGAAGCTAGAACCTTACCAGCATGGCTTCAGGAAGATGCATAGTACCACCACTGCCCTCGATGCGATCACTACACGCATTCGTGATGGGCTAAATCAACGCAGTCGTTGTCACCATGGGCGTAGCCAGGGGGGGGCAGGGAGGGGCGGTCGCCCCCCCCTGGTCGATGAAGATGGTAAAAAAATCCTTATCGATGTAGTAAAAAAATCGCTGCACTATACAACATTTTCAAAAATTTTCTGCTGCTGGCGCAGCAGTTGTTTTTTCTGTCACTCCGAGTGCTGCCACAGAAGCCATGATCGGGATAGTTTGCAGTCAGGAGGCGTATACAAATAGATGACAGCGAGTGGCCTCTCGTAACTGACGGAGGCTGCGTACCAGCACACACATTTCACTTGTGAGTGTGCTACTGTGACTGCGTGGACCCCATATTTCCTCTTTCATTTCATGGCTTCTGAGCTGGAGTACACAATTTCAACCATTAGGTCCCTTCGGGAAGTTAGTGGAATTCAACTTATTTTCATCTGAAAGGGTGACAAATGGTATACAGCCCTGGAAGGTCATGCTTCGTCGACTACGCATCATCAAATTTATCCCATATTTCGTGACAATTTGCATTATTTGGAGCGGAGTTTTCGTACAGCACTTACCGTGCATATGTACTTGCCGGGTGCATTGCGGCTAGACAAAGTAAGCATGGTAAGTTGGATTTTTGGAAATTGGCGTCGTCGAAACGACGAAGGAAGAACTTTGTGTAACTTTTAGAACTCTAGTATTTCTTATGGCTGGTTGTCGATTCGACGATAAGTCTGTGTCCATACAAGCTCGTAACAAATATGTTTATTTTTGAAATGTGGGACCTATTTTTTCAGAATTTGATGATTTGTAAATCAATTCCCTTACAAAATTACTCAAAATCGATGTTTTTCCATTCTAAATAAACTAACGATTGAAAATCTGTCAAATTTTATAAATATTTTGAGAAAGGGTGATTTGTATGAGGCGTCAAAGTAGAGCGTCGTCGAATCGACGAAGCACCTTTCCGTACTAAAAATAAACATGACCTTCCAGGGTTAAGGACCTTGTAAAGAACGGGTCTCATATTTCAGTGTCTTTCAAGTTCTTCTTTTTCTTCTCAGTACCGTATAGCCCATTGTGGGGGGCGTTAGCTCAACCGTTTATAGGCAATTTCGAGTCAACGTTACATTGCATATCATTTCGGAGTGTATAAATATAATGTTGGAAGCAATATATATTTCCATTAACATGTAGATACGGAAATTTTGGACCACGCCGAGATTCGATCTCCGGACCTCTAGATTACTAGCATTGTAGAGTGCGACTCAACCAAGTGAGCCACAGAGCGGGTCTTTCAAGCCATTGATACTTTGATAAATTCAGAAGAAATCTTATTAAAACCGGTAACCATATTTCAATCAATAAAGGATTTATAAATATTCTTACGATGCTACTTTGCTAAGATGAAAGTGACAGACGAAACAAACTGGTTTCGCAAGTGGAATATGCAGTCCGAGATGCAAAAAATGCACTGAAAATAGACAAACTACACTCTTAAAGGCAGATATTGGAGGCCAGTTGAATGTAATCAGAATGCAGAAGAAAATCATTTTGATCTCCATTTTAAAAATTTTACTCTAAAATTAGAAAAAAAAGAAATTACATGCGTGGCAGTCCACCAATAAACTAGAGCCGCAGATGTGTGAGTGACATCCAATTTTCAAGATCTAAACTGCTGTTTTGTTGAGGTGTTGAAATCAACAGCACGCCCAGCAATGTTATTTATACCCATAAATGGATACTTGTTTACAATATGAGCTACATCATAGTCCGTCACGTAGGTCGTGAGTTCGAAAAACACCATAAAATGAATTCGTTCACGGTGAGTCTGGAATCCATGAGACCCTCTGCACAAATCCAACCAGAAGCCAGGCTACGCTAAAATTTTCTAAATATTTCTGCGACCGGAAAATTCAACTCCTAAGAAAATCATGATGTTGAAAAAATTTTGGGCTTGCCCCCCCCTGACCGAAATCCTGGCTACGCCCATGGTTGTCACAGAACTATTCTGGTGGCAATAGACCTATCAAGCGCATTCGATAAGGTCAATCATTCAATGCTTCTAGCAAACCTGTTGAATATGCATCTTCCTGCACAAGAGATCCGTTGGATTGCCAATTATCTAGCTGGTCGGCACTCCTTCACCGAGTTTCGAGGCAAACGTTCTAAGCTTAGGAAAATCAAATTAGGTGTTCCACAGGGAGGTGTACTCTCCCCCACTCTGTTCAACATCTACATGTCCGGCCTTCCCACACCACCTGAAGGAATCGAGGTGATTTCCTATGCTCACGATTGCACCGTACTCGCCACAGGGAATGATAAGGATGAAATGCGCCTCCGAATTAATCGATATCTAGGACGATTACAGGCATTTTTCCAAAGCCACCATCTCTGCGTCCAAATCCTCTGCGACTTTTCTAACCACTTGGTGGGAGGACATCAGATGGGAGATGGATATAAGTATTGGCAACAATTCTGTTCCTACTGTTAAAAACCCCAAAATTCTCGGGCTTCACCTAGAGAACATGATGACGTCTGCGAATCATGCAGCTTCAGTCTGTGAAAAAATGCGCAGTAGGAACAACATCCTAAAAGCTCTAGCTGGTAGCACCTGGGGCAAAGATAAAGAAACCATGCTAGCTACTTATAAAGCGGTGGGTCGAGCGGCCGCTGATTATGCAGCCCCAGTTTGGACACATAGTCTATGTGACACAAACTGGTCCAAAGTTCAGGTCTGCCAAAATGCCGCTCTACGCATCGCGACAGGTTGCCTTCTGATGTCTGCCCAGGATCACTTACATCAGGAGACAAAATTGATGCCAATACGTGATCACAATCTCCTACTCTCAAAACAGTATCTTGTTGGTTGCTACCGTGAGGATCATCCCAATAATCATCTCATGGACCGAATTCCTCCACCACGACATGTCAGGCGTGGTTTACGAGACCTTGAGAGAGAGGTTCAGGGATACAAACGGGACCCTTACGATGAAGTTACATACCGAGCCGCCATTGCAGCGATCCACACTGAAGAAGTGAATCGGTCTATCGCGAGTTTAGGTGCGAATAGAGTCCTCTCAGAGCGCCCACCACCAATTTCGCCTGAGGAGATTAGGCTCCCGAGAGCCACTAGAGTAACACTAGCTCAACTTCGGTCGGGCTTTTGTTCACGCCTTAACTCGTACCTTTCTCGCATAAACCCGGACATCCAAAACATCTGTCCAAACTGCAATGGTACTCCTCATGATGTGGGTCACTTGTTCCAATGCCCCGCTGCGCCCACTGATCTTACCCCTATATCGCTGTGGGAAAACCCTATCGCAGCAGCTATGTTTTTGTCCTTAGACCTCACGGACATAAACATTGACGAACCATAAATCGTACCCACATAGATGCACAGAGGTTACACACCTTTCTGCACCGCTACAAGAAGAAGAAGATGCACGTTCACAACTGTTCCGTGCACACTTCGACTAAACAAGCTCCCCTGACGACTTTGCTCGGAATTAAGTTTGAGTTGCCAACAAATTTAAAGAGGAAACCCTCTCCATTGTACAACGCCGATGATTATACTCAAAGATTGAGATTTCAGTTGCAAAAATCTCATGAGCTAGTTAGGAAAAATTTAGATATGTCGAAATCAAAATCCAAACAATATTATGACCGAAATTCACGCTCTGTTAAATTCTCCGTCGGAGATGAGGTGCTTATGAAGAATCCGACCCGAAAAAATAAGTTTTCTCCTATATGGTTGGGTCATATCTCGTAACTTGGGTAATAAGCCCATAACAACGGAAATCGCAATGAAGAATAAGAAGCAAAAGGTTCATAACAATAGATTAAAACTATTTCACAGCTCATCAACACATCAATAAAACATCTTCTATTTTTAGGTTAAAACGGAAAACAATACAGGCCAAACACTAAGAAGGACACAGAAACAGAACTAACAGTCTTCTTTTTCCTTTCAGATTACACACAAAAAAAAATATAAAAAATAAATAAAAGTAGAAAAAAATATAAAGTAATTAAAAATGTTTGAAGGAAAACAATACAAACGAATATAAAGTAATGCAAAAAATTAGCTTGTATTGACAATTTTACTTAGAATAAATAGCAATACATAAGAAGACACTACTAAACTAGAATTAAATAATTGTAGAACTCTTAATTCATTCCAAAAAAAAAGTTAAAATTATACCTAGAAAAAACAGCAAACTAAAATAAAAATAATGTTTTTCCATAATATTACGATGAAGGGAACTTAAGAAAACGAAAAATGATGAATTTAATCAGAATTGAAAATTTTAGCATTGTAATTACATTACCATTAATATTAAGTTTAATTATTTAATTAAGTAGTTTGAATTTCAAGGATTATTGTCGCGGTGACCAATTTCAACGCTGGATTGTAACAATTTCCGCATCAGCAGCAAGTGCCGGAGGAAGATTGTCACGTAAACAAAAAAGGACGGAAACAGAGACGAAGCCGATCGTTGTGTAGAAAGGTGCCAAGAGTGCCGTAATTAAAGGGAAATGAGAAAAGGCCGAATATTCCTTCACAAAAGCTGAGAAATTGTATCTAACACAGCGAGCCAAAAACTTGCTAGCCAGGGTAAGAAGCGTGCCGCCAACAAATCCACCACCTGCAGGTGCTAACGACACTTCACGACGAACAACACCAGGTTCCACAAAAGCGGAGCACAAGCATGAGCCTGAATACACACCCGAACATTTTATTGGAAGCTGTAAAGAAAGGCTAAATATGCAAAGACTACTACGAAGTTTCGGGCGCGACCAAAAAAGCAACCAACTCAAAAAAAAAAACGAGACCGAGGCTAATTTCGGGCGCGGCCGAAATTTGAATACCCTTCACTCTCCTCGGGCTAAAAGTTTCTTGGGGCGGACCTATGACTTGTGTTCAATCCTTCCCCATTCTTGTCCTTCTGTTTTCGCATAATATTTGATATCGATGAATTCTGTCGCGTCGACAAAACAATATTTGTGTGAGGTTTGGTTGGAATAAGTGATAAAATAAAAATATTTACTCAGAAAACTTTATTGGGGGGATGCGGGAGAATGGCCCTATAGTACGATTCCATTCGTTTTACTTTTTTTTTGTGTTTTGACAAAGACGCATTAAGTTTTTTCTTGAAATTGGTGTAGAAAAAATGTTTCTTAGAGATCCAAAATAGGGGGGTTTGGTTTGTATGGTAGCCCCATGACCCCATAGTCCGATTGCATTCATTTTCATATAATGTCTTATGGCATCACTAGAAATGCACTTTTACGAGTTTTGGTTGAAAGTGAAAAAAGTTTTTTGTAGAAGAACTCAATTTGGGGGATGGGTTTATATGACAGCCCCATAACCCATTGTCCGATTCCATTAATTTTTACATATGTTTTGTGGTATCAATTTAAATGCACTCTTAACAAGTTTGATTGAAATTAGTGCACAAATAAAAAAGTTTTTCTCTGAAAAACTCAATTTGGGGGCTGGGTTTGTATGCCCCATGACCCCATAGTCCGATTCCATCCATTCTTACATATGTTTTGTGGCATCAATAGAAACACATTTGTGTGAAATTTCGTTGAAATTGATGCACAAATGAAAAAGTTTTTCTTAGAAGAACCTAATTTGGGGGGTTAGGTTTGTATGGCATCCCCATGACCCCATAGTCCGATTTGATCTGTTCTTACATATGTTTTGTGTTATCAATAGAAACTCATTTGTGTGATATTTGGTCAGTGGCGGCTCGCCCATATGTGCACATGTGCACGTGCACCCCCTGATGAAACAACCATATCAACAAATAATTTGCTAAATATCTTCGCAAATATAGCACTTCAGAAAACATAACAAACCGCCCGACGCAACATACTCTAAGCTTACGTACATATTCATTCATATACGATATACCCAAGCCACGCATTGAATCTATATCGCGTCCAGCGACCAACATCTAGCACCAACGGTGCACAGTCATATGAACTGGTGCACTCGCTCCAAAATCAGATATGTGACGGTTTCCCGGGGCGAAGGGATAGTGCAAAATTTACACTAGCATTTGTGCACAAATAGGTTGTGCACAGCACACCACTTAGTTAGTGTTGAACAGAATTGATATGCATTTCGGTTTTCCATGAAAGAATATAAAAATGAGTAGAGATTTTACGTTTAACTTTAGAAATAGTTTGACAAGAACTTTTCTAAGGACAAAAAATTAAAGCTTAATGTTCTAGGCGTTGCCTTGTTTGCCTTTACGATGGAAAATAAATTTGTAGAAAAATTCAATGCCAATTAAATGATAAAAAATAAATTTTGGTATGCTGCTGATTCGTAAAATTTTATGGTTTTTCTTGACTGTTATGTGAAAATCGAAGTAATTATTTAGTTATAAAATCTATGGATTATACTTCGACATTAAAATAAAATAATTTTAATTCAAAGTAGGTAGTCTTAGGTAAACGTCAAAATACATTTTGAGGGGTTGATGTCGTATGTATTTAGTTTTCTTTTTTGTGAACCCCCAGTATTATTGTATACGAGCCGCCACTGTATTTGGTTGAAATTGGGGCACGCATGAAAAAGTTTTTCTTAGAAAAACCAAATTGGGGGGTTAGCTTTGTATGGCAGCCCCATGACCCCACTGTCCGATTTTAGCGATTCAAACATACAAACTGCCTGCAATAAAAAGAAGCATGTGTGCAAAATTTCAGCTTGATAGCTTTTAAACTGGCCGAGTAAAACGCGTAGCAACAGACGGACAGACGAACAGACGGACAGACAGACAGACGGACATCGCCCAATCGACTCAGCTCGTCATGCTGATCATATATATACATATTTTAATGGTCGGAGATGCTTCCTTCAATGCGTTACAAACTTCATGACAAAGTTAATATACCCTTTACTCTACGAGTGAAGGGTATAACGAGACCGAGGCTAATTTCGGGCGCGGCCGAAATTTGAATACCCTTCACTCTTCTCGGGCTAAAAGTTTTTTTTGGGCGAACATATGATTTGTGTTCAATCCTTCCCCATTCTTTTCCTTCTGTGGCGTCGATAAATATTTGTGTGTTTTTGGTTAAGTGGGAAAATAAAAATATTTACTCAGAAAACTTTATTGGGGGGATGCGGGAGCATGGTCCCATAGTATGATTCCATTCGTTTTAATTTTTTTTTTTTGACAAGGACGCAATTAATTTTTTTGAAATTGGTGTGGAAAAAATGTTTCTTAGAAGATCTAAAATGGAGGGTTGGGTTTGTATGGTAGCCCCATGACCCCATAGACCGATTCCATTCATTTTTACACATGTCTTTTGGCATCAATAGAGATGCACTTTTACGAGTTTTGGTTGAAAGTGATGCACAAATAAAAAAGTTTTTCGTAGAAGAACTCAATTTGGGGTGTTGGGTTTGTATGACAGCCCCATGACCCCATTGTCCGATTCCATTCGTTTTTACATAATGTTTTGTGGCATCAATTGAAATGCACTTTTATGAGGTTTGATTGAAATTGGTGCACAAATCAAAAAGTTTTTCTTAGAAAAACTCAATTTGGGGGATTGGGTTTGTATGACAGCCCCATGACCCTACAGTCCGATTCCAACCATTCTTACATATGTTTTGTGGCATCAATAGAAACACATTTGTAAATTTGGTTGAAATTGGTGCACAAATGAAAAAGTTTTTCTTTTTGGGGGGTTAAGTTAATATTAATAAAATATTAAGTTAATATTAATAAAATATTAGGAACGTCATTACCACAGCCGCGGCACGTTTTATTCCGGCAGGACGTATCCCGAAAGTTCGGCCTAACTTCCCCACTAGTGCCGCCAGATTAGCCGATGAACGTGATCAGATCAGAAGCGCTCACCCTGATGATCCCAGAATTCAGGAGCTTAACTCCGAAATTGACCGACAAGTTAAAGACTATAGGAGGGTGAAATGGAATCAGCACCTCGATGAATGTAACCTCAACGAAGGTGTCAGCAAATTATGGTCTACCGTCCGCGCCCTTTCCAATCCTCGGAAAGAAAAGGGCAACAACGCCATTGAATTTGGCAACACAAAAACCTGTGATCCTCTTCAGTGTGCTAGCCTGTTCAATAAACAATTTATTGAACATCCCAAGTCTGACGGCCTCAAGCGCAAAATTAGAAGACGGATTCGCAGCCGGAATGTTGACACCATACCATCTTTTACAGCGGACCAGGTTAAAAAAGTCATCGAGAATACTAAAAACTCCAAGGCCCTCGGACCAGATGGCATTTCGATGACCATGTTGAAACATCTCGACCTTCCAGCCATTTAGTATCTCCTTTAACTTGTCGATGTCCACGCTTGCCATCCCTGAAATCTGGAAAACAGGTCGAATTGTTCCCTGTCTCAAGCCAGGGAAGAGCGCCAATCTTGGGGAATCCTACCGCCCCATTACGATACTTTCTCCTGTCGCAAAGACACTGGAGGCCCTTATTCACCCCACTCTTGTTGCACATGCGAAGCTAGAACCTTACCAGCATGGCTTCAGGAAGATGCATAGTACCACCACTGCCCTCGATGCGATCACTACACGCATTCGTGATGGGCTAAATCAACGCAGTCGTTGTCACAGAACTATTCTGGTGGCAATAGACCTATCAAGCGCATTCGATAAGGTCAATCATTCAATGCTTCTAGCAAACCTGTTGAATATGCATCTTCCTGCACAAGAGATCCGTTGGATTGCCTATTATCTAGCTGGTCGGCACTCCTTCACCGAGTTTCGAGGCAAACGTTCTAAGCTTAGGAAAATCAAATTAGGTGTTCCACAGGGAGGGGTACTCTCCCCCACTCTGTTCAACATCTACATGTCCGGCCTTCCCACACCACCTGAAGGAATCGAGGTGATTTCCTATGCTCACGATTGCACCGTACTCGCCACAGGGAATGATAAGGATGAAATGCGCCTCCGAATTAATCGATATCTAGGACGATTACAGGCATTTTTCCAAAGCCACCATCTCTGCGTCCAAATCCTCTGCGACTTTTCTAACCACTTGGTGGGAGGACATCAGATGGGAGATGGAAATACGTATTGGCAACAATTCTGTTCCTACTGTTAAAAACCCCAAAATTCTCGGGCTTCACCTAGAGAACATGATGACGTCTGCGAATCATGCAGCTTCAGTCTGTGAAAAAATGCGCAGTAGGAACAACATCCTAAAAGCTCTAGCTGGTAGCACCTGGGGCAAAGATAAAGAAACCATGCTAGCTACTTATAAAGCGGTGGGTCGAGCGGCCGCTGATTATGCAGCCCCAGTTTGGACACATAGTCTATGTGACACAAACTGGTCCAAAGTTCAGGTCTGCCAAAATGCCGCTCTACGCATCGCGACAGGTTGCCTTCTGATGTCTGCCCAGGATCACTTACATCAGGAGACAAAATTGATGCCAATACGTGATCACAATCTCCTACTCTCAAAACAGTATCTTGTTGGTTGCTACCGTGAGGATCATCCCAATAATCATCTCATGGACCGAATTCCTCCACCACGACATGTCAGGCGTGGTTTACGAGACCTTGAGAGAGAGGTTCAGGGATACAAACGGGACCCTTACGATGAAGTTACATACCGAGCCGCCATTGCAGCGATCCACACTGAAGAAGTGAATCGGTCTATCGCGAGTTTAGGTGCGAATAGAGTCCTCTCAGAGCGCCCACCACCAATTTCGCCTGAGGAGATTAGGCTCCCGAGAGCCACTAGAGTAACACTAGCTCAACTTCGGTCGGGCTTTTGTTCACGCCTTAATTCGTACCTTTCTCGCATAAACCCGGACATCCAAAACATCTGTCCAAACTGCAATGGTACTCCTCATGATGTGGGTCACTTGTTCCAATGCCCCGCTGCGCCCACTGATCTTACCCCTATATCGCTGTGGGAAAACCCTATCGCAGCAGCTATGTTTTTGTCCTTAGACCTCACGGACACAAACATTGACGAACCATAAATCGTACCCACATAGATGCACAGAGGTTACACACCTTTCTGCACCGCTACAAGAAGAAGAAGATGCACGTTCACAACTGTTCCGTGCACACTTCGACTAAACAAGCTCCCCTGACGACTTTGCTCGGAATTAAGTTTGAGTTGCCAACAAATTTAAAGAGGAAACCCTCTCCATTGTACAACGCCGATGATTATACTCAAAGATTGAGATTTCAGTTGCAAAAATCTCATGAGCTAGATAGGAAAAATTTAGATATGTCGAAATCAAAATCCAAACAATATTATGACCGAAATTCACGCTCTGTTAAATTCTCCGTCGGAGATGAGGTGCTTATGAAGAATCCGACCCGAAAAAATAAGTTTTCTCCTATATGGTTGGGTCATATCTCGTAACTTGGGTAATAAGCCCATAACAACGGAAATCGCAATGAAGAATAAGAAGCAAAAGGTTCATAACAATAGATTAAAACTATTTCACAGCTCATCAACACATCAATAAAACATCTTCTATTTTTAGGTTAAAACGGAAAACAATACAGGCCAAACACTAAGAAGGACACAGAAACAGAACTAACAGTCTTCTTTTTCCTTTCAGATTACACACAAAAAAAAATATAAAAAATAAATAAAAGTAGAAAAAAATATAAAGTAATTAAAAATGTTTGAAGGAAAACAATACAAACGAATATAAAGTAATGCAAAAAATTAGCTTGTATTGACAATTTTACTTAGAATAAATAGCAATACATAAGAAGACACTACTAAACTAGAATTAAATAATTGTAGAACTCTTAATTCATTCCAAAAAAAAAGTTAAAATTATACCTAGAAAAAACAGCAAACTAAAATAAAAATAATGTTTTTCCATAATATTACGATGAAGGGAACTTAAGAAAACGAAAAATGATGAATTTAATCAGAATTGAAAATTTTAGCATTGTAATTACATTACCATTAATATTAAGTTTAATTATTTAATTAAGTAGTTTGAATTTCAAGGATTATTGTCGCGGTGACCAATTTCAACGCTGGATTGTAACAATTTCCGCATCAGCAGCAAGTGCCGGAGGAAGATTGTCACGTAAACAAAAAAGGACGGAAACAGAGACGAAGCCGATCGTTGTGTAGAAAGGTGCCAAGAGTGCCGTAATTAAAGGGAAATGAGAAAAGGCCGAATATTCCTTCACAAAAGCTGAGAAATTGTATCTAACACAGCGAGCCAAAAACTTGCTAGCCAGGGTAAGAAGCGTGCCGCCAACAAATCCACCACCTGCAGGTGCTAACGACACTTCACGACGAACAACACCAGGTTCCACAAAAGCGGAGCACAAGCATGAGCCTGAATACACATTTTATTGGAAGCTGTAAAGAAAGTCTAAATATGCAAAGACTACTACGAAGTTTCGGGCGCGACCAAAAAAGCAACCGACTCAAAAAAAAAACGAGACCGAGGCTAATTTCGGGCGCGGCCGAAATTTGAATACCCTTCACTCTTCTCGGGCTAAAAGTTTTTTTTGGGCGAACATATGATTTGTGTTCAATCCTTCCCCATTCTTTTCCTTCTGTGGCGTCGATAAATATTTGTGTGTTTTTGGTTAAAGTAGGTACTAACATCGTCAGTTCACGTGAAATCCATGCAAATACTGTCAAAATTTTGATAATCGTGAAAACGAATTCGCTTGGTGGTACTCACTTCACATGAAAGTCTCCACACCGGTTTTTGACATTTCGCCAGCGAAAATAATGCAGTTGCACTTTATTTCACAATGAAAAGATGTCATCGACAATCAATCAGAACGTGAGTGAACATTTATCTTACATTGAGTGAATAAAAAGCAAGTCTCCACGGCACTGTTTTCACGGGAGACATATATGCAAGTTTTTCGCTCGGTGAACTCAGTACATACCCTTAAGTGGGAAAATAAAAATATTTACTCAGAAAACTTTATTGGGGGGATGCGGGAGCATGGTCCCATAGTATGATTCCATTCGTTTTAATTTTTTTTTTTTTTGACAAGGACGCAATTAGTTTTTTTGAAATTGGTGTGGAAAAAATGTTTCTTAGAAGATCTAAAATGGGGGGTTGGGTTTGTATGGTAGCCCCATGACCCCATAGACCGATTCCATTCATTTTTACACATGTCTTTTGGCATCAATAGAGATGCACTTTTACGAGTTTTGGTTGAAAGTGATGCACAAATAAAAAAGTTTTTCGTAGAAGAACTCAATTTGGGGTGTTGGGTTTGTATGACAGCCCCATGACCCCATTGTCCGATTCCATTCGTTTTTACATAATGTTTTGTGGCATCAATTGAAATGCACTTTTATGAGGTTTGATTGAAATTGGTGCACAAATCAAAAAGTTTTTCTTAGAAAAACTCAATTTGGGGGATTGGGTTTGTATGACAGCCCCATGACCCTACAGTCCGATTCCAACCATTCTTACATATGTTTTGTGGCATCAATAGAAACACATTTGTATGAAATTTGGTTGAAATTGGTACACAAATGAAAAAGTTTTTCTTAGAAGAACCTAATTTGGGGGGTTAAGTTTGTATGGCAGCCCCATGACCCCATAGTCCGATTTGATCCATTCTTACATATGTTTTGTCTTATCAATAGAAACACATTTTTGTGAAATTTGGTTGAAATTGGTGCACGCATGAAAAAGTTTTTCTTAGAAAAACCAAATTGGGGGGGTTCGGTTTGTATGGCAGCCCCATGACCCCACAGTCCGATTTTAGCGATTCGAACATACAAACTGCCTGCAATAAAAAGAAGCATGTGTGCAAAATTTCAGCTCGATAGCTTTTAAAATGGCCAAGTAAAACGCGTAGCAACAGACGGACAGACAGACAGACGGACATCGCCCAATCGACTCAGCTCGTCATGCTGTGGCAATTCTAACGGATGCAAGGAAGTGTAAATCTTATGATTTGCGCGGAAGTGATGAATTCCTGCATCAAGAAAGTCGATAACATTACAGCGAGTTTACGTACACACAGGGAATTGAATAAGAAGTTACGGGCGAGGTGTTGTTCAATATGTTCTATGGTGGCGGTTTTCCACAATAGAACGTGTATATGCGATAGAGACGGTTTCATCGTGCCGAACATCAACAGCAAAGAAGGCAATCCGGATATGCCGCCTTATTGAATCTATTGACAATTTTGCTTCTATCATCATTTTTCATATATATCATAATTTTTTTATGCCAATTTTTCATATCTAATAGATTCAATAATCATATATAAAAACCGCCTAAATGACTAACAATGCCTAACTTCAGGAAATACTTATCATCCCGCCAAAATAATGACAAACAGATAATAATACCCACATTGCGTAGTTTAGAACAAGAAGTAAGAGAAGAAAATAATACATAGTAGTTTTGATAAAAAAAACCTTTTACTTGGTAAGTAAATAATAAACAGGTATATCCAAGTAATGATTTAACAATTTATGTAATTATAGATCCTTGATAATGGTCTAAGACCGAAACGTCGGATGTAAATAAATAATAAATGTGTCTGGATTGCAGAAAGGAAAATTATCATTGTATTAATTCATGGAAAACCAGCGAACAATAACTAATACAAAAACACATCATAATATATTCAATGCAAACAACTTCTTAAAATTTCTTCAAAACCCATTTTATTTTATTTCACACACAAGGATTTTTCATTTGGGATATAGATTTATTTTTTTTTAGAAGGGATTTTTTTATTTGTGATACGAATTATTTTAATTGGGATAGAGATTTTTCCATTTGGGAAAAGGATTTTTTTATTTGCGATAAGGATTTTTTCAATAGAAAAATATGTACTAATATAATATCGATGAATAAAAATTATTCGTACTTCAACTTTTAATATACATTTAATTCGAAAATTTATAAATGAAATGCAAAGCTGGATTAAAAAATTTATTATGCTAAGTATGAAGCATATTTTCATTTGATTCGCCAGGATGTAATTTCGTTTTTTCAAAGCCTTTGATAGAGATACAAATAACCTAATTCTTTGGGTGGATTCTGCGAAATGGCAACCTTACTGTCATTGAATATTACCCATTGATTGTCTTTCAGTATGTGACAAACGTAATGACCGACTTGCGATGAAGTTCCCATGTGAGAGATGATAGCGACAAGTTTATATCCTAAACAGAAAAATTCGGTTAATTTGTTTAGTTAGTTAGATCGTTAACCATTAACATAATACTTACTGCCCTCTCCATCGCGATACTGTGGCTGAGCCGGAGTTTCATCAGTGTCGATTTCCATTACATTAATTTCATCGCTATGTGAAAATATCCAATCGGTGGCACGCTCAATATTATTGTCTGTCGCCTTTAATGCCTTTGTCGCCTGTTGATCACTGAATCCCATACTCATGAGTTGCTCCAGGCACATGGGATCGGGAGTGAAAGTTTTCGGGGCCGAAGTATTCGTTGTGCCTGGCGGAACGAATGGATCACCGAAATCTGAATCTGTAATATGTTCCATAATCCATTGAGTAGCTGCCTCAAGGCCAGAATTTTTTGTGAAGAAAATAGCCCGCTTGCATGCTTCCGCCGGGAATCCCATCTCGATCTGCAGCGTAAGTCAGTTGCATCATTTATTTAGATCAATACAAATACCATTTGCAGAACATACCAAAGAATTTAAAACTTCAGGATTCATTGGAGGTGGTGACGGTGCACGTCCGTCAAAGTCCGGCAATGTTTCCTCACCCGGTTGCAAACCAGTCGCACGAAGCGAGGACAAGTCCAAAGTGTCGGGAACGTCTATGGACACATCCAATTTGATAGGCACCCAATCTTCGCGAAGCGTGAACTTTTTCAGGTGAATCATCAAGTAATCTGGCATTGTAGCTAAACGTGAATTTCTACAAATTATAAGATAATTTCTATATGCTTTCCATGTAAAGAACATGTAGGTAAAGCTTACTTCTTAGCCGTAGTATTGGCATTGATGGCAGTGCTGTAGTATTGCTCAATCATTTCTGCCTGGGCAAACGCATCCAGACACTGCTGTAAGGTAAGACGCGGACGTACCAATGAATCTGGAGGCCTGGAAGGACTGGATGGTTAGACTGAAAAACACTAAGACAATTTTCAGAACTTACAATTGCTTCCCATAAGCCTCGGACTCTGAACGACGAATCTCATATTCACGAACCTCATCTTCATTGGTTGCCAAGTGCAATGGAATCGGAAGAGGCAAACACCATTCGTCGCGCCGCGTATACTTAACCTTATTGCTAGACATGCATTCGACACGATCTTCAATTGAAAACTTCAATGAATCCACCGGATTTAATTGTCCACGGCTGTTTCGCTATAAATATTTAGAAGTAAGACATTGTTACAGGCGTGTTATGATATTTAACAAGAATACCTCCAAGACGTTAATCAAATGAAGGAAAAACTCTTGAGCATCCTGCTGTTGTTTAGTTGAGAAGTCGGGATGATTTTTTGTGATTAAATTCTTTGCCATAGAAGGTGATATGCCAGTCGTTTCAGAGTCCAGTGAATTGTCAGCAATCGAACTATAATGACCACTCCACAATCCAGTTCCCAATTTAGCCCTGCCAGAGAAATGCAAGTTATTTATTTTAACATAACAAGAATGAAAGAAAATTACATTTGGATGTTAAAATCATTTGCAGGATCCTGAGGATATTGGGAAAAATATTCGTCGCTCTTATCAACAAATCTCTTAATGAAGTCGGGTATGGTGAACATAACCTGAAAAAATGTTATCGATAGATTCATATTTCTTAAATATCAAACTTTAAATCTACTCACTTGCACAACACTGTTGAAGTAGCAAGAGTTTCCTAAATTTCGCATTCCGGTATATCCAGGGCCCGATATCGGAACCAAGTTACTGTTGCTTTCAGTCAAAATGTTCCATTCGCCAACACGTTGATTGAGGTCTAATTCTAATTCAACCATTGATTTATCAGTCTATTTAAGTTGAAAAAAAAAGGTTTGTATTATTTCACTTATTCGAGTTATACAAATGTCACCTGACCTTCTCCAAAGTAGCAACTTTGATGCCAAAATGTGACAAATGTTTCACCAAATGGGGATCTTCTACCATGTCATCTTCGGCATAGCTGTATACGTCGCCTTTTCCATCTGATGTTATTGTTCCCAATTTCACAGCCAGAGGAAATCTTGTTTCTTGATAATGTTGAACCTAAAAATATTATTTAAAAAAGTTTTTCCTAGGTGCACAACATTCTCTACATACCGCATGATCATTTCCTCCAGTTCCGTCGAAAAAGCGTCGGCCACACAAAATACTTCCATCCGTCAAATTTAACCACAAATTATTGGTCAAATCACACTTTTCGCATTTCCATCCCGATGGTGGAATCTTTTTTCCGTTATCCAATTGCTTAAGATCTTTTGCATGTTTCGACACTTGTCGAACCTCTCCGTCCCAGGTTCCGGTCAATTGTTCTCTTTCGGACTTGGAAATAGCACCTTCGGCATCTATTACCGATTTAGCGGAGCTGGAGATCTGAATAGATACGAATTGACAATGTTCAATTATTTGTTCAACTGTTAGAAACTAAAAACCAACACTCACCATTAATGGCAAATTATCATTGGGATAAGGAAATGTTTCTTTGCCAGGGAACACGACAATATTGTAAATGTCTTTGTATTCAAACTTCTTTTTGGCCAACTCCGGATCAAAGCCACCTTCTACTCCAATAGCCAATCGGGTAATTTTCTTTTCGGGACCCTCATTCGCTGGCTCTGCAGACACCTGGACAAAAAGCGTTAAATGCTTTTCAATTAGTTTGTTTAACGTTTTTTTTTAGCTCAGTACAAACCTCATGTTTCTCCCGGCGAATGTGAAGAAACACTGCATTTCCTGTTTTCTTGAAATACCCCTCCACGAAATTTTCACCGAAACCCAAAAAGGTTGTTAGGCTTACATATAAGCCTGTAGAACTTTCCTGTAAAAGGAAAAAATATAATTAAGTATATATGTATTTAGTGCTTCGGACGTTAAGATTACTGAACGACAAAATGTGTCATCTACAAAGTCTAGGAAGCACCTAAGCTAGTGTGCTCTTTCTTCCTTCCTCCCATGCAAAGAAACACTGCGAAACTTCCTCGGTTTAATATAACTGACTGATCCGAGGTGTATTTAAGGATGTGCTTTTATGTGGATTGATTTTTTGAGTGTGTGGATCGAAAAATTTCAAGAGGGAAAATTGAAAAATGGCCACCCCGAAAATATAATTTGAAAAAGTCTAATATTAATTTTCAAGCAAAAAGTAGAAAACGGTTCAAATGGAGTTTCAGATTAGCTATTCGCTATGATTTAATTGCTAATTGTGGTATTTTTTGTTGAAATCAACCCAAGAAAAAATCCAATACTCGAATCGTTATCTCTAACGAAAAGGGCATCAAAAGAGTTGCGTATGTTCCGCAAACATGTTTGCCATTTTGTGGATCAGGAATAATCTCTAGTTCTTTTCCTTTGTCTGCCTTTGCGAAATATGTTAACGAAAAGAACTGGAGATGATCTCTGATCCGCAAAATGGCAGTTAGGGGATCAGAATGGCAAACATGTTTGCGGAACATATGCAACTGTTCCGTTTCGGAAACCCACCCATTCTCGTTCTTGTGCATAGAACAATGCTTACAACAATAAATAATATTTGTTTTAGATTCCATATGGTTGAGATTGGTACCTACGATCGATCGATTCTGAATTACATTTCTTTTTTATCTTTATACAGGGTGTCCCGCAACTGGTTAGCCATAGACAAATGGTAGACTCTACAGGATGTTTTAGGAAAAATGTCGCCAAAATTATTTCTCTAGCTTTTATCGTTAAGGAGTAATTGCCTTTTTTGTGATTCTTGTCAAAAAGCACGACTTTTTTCTAAAAACTCCTATTTTCTAGCTTCCTCTTTAGCCAAATCAATATTTTTCATATTCTTCTGAAAGTACAGAAAATTTCCAATAAAAGGACATATCGAACGTTTCGAACGGTTTCGTATCTTCCAAGATTCGACGTTTTGAATTTTGCAGAAATGTCAATTTCAACTTTTATTGTCAAAATTAAACCCAAATTTCGTAACGATACATTGAAGTGGCAAATCTGCAAAGTTCACAAAAGTTGGCCCAAATCCTAAGCTTTCGAACGGCATATAAGAATAAAGCACAGAATCATCCAGTTTGTGAATAATATGTGTAAAAGGGGAAAAAACATAGTCCGTAAGAGAAAGAAATCTTGCTTTTACGTGGAAATAGTTCAGTCATATAAGCATTTCCAAGAAAAAAAAAATACAGTAAGGCTATTTTTTTCTTGATCTTGAATCAGTGGGGTCCCAGGAGTCTTAAACACATTTTGCTAAAATAAATTTGATCGGAAAGGTCCCAAAACGGACAAGAAAGGACACTATTTAATCCTTGACTGAAGGTCGGCATTCGGGATATCATATCAAAGGGGACGCCGGCCGCACAGTGCGTCGAATGTATGGAGTGGGTGGTCAAAAATCAATATCTTGAGAACGAGTGTACCGATTTTTATGAAATTTGGTGGATGTGTTTAGCTAGTTAGGTTCTCAATTCTGTATAAAATTCAAGATGAATAAATGATGGGTTTACGAGATATTGATAAAAATGTGAGGAAAATAAATGGTATAAAGATAGGCTATAATATAAAAAATCGTAACTTGGTAACCGGTTAACCAATTTGCTTGAAACTTGGCTATTATTTAAAGTAAAGAATAAACATTAGTTGGTAAAAAAATTATTATCCGGGAACAACTGAGCTCTGAGATATTTAAGAGAGAAATCTATGAATTTTACCCATTTTTGGGGGCTTTATAAAATGCATAATATCTTTCAAGCACCCAAATTTAAACTTAATATTTTGTCACTCTGACATTGCTCAAGTGTCACTATTTAAAATATATAAATTTCAAAGAAACGGAGTTTTGCGATTTGGAGATATAGTGGTTCAAAAAATTAAATAATTCAGTGATACGCATCCTCCGAAGTTGTGTTTCGATAAAACATTTTTTTTCGTTTTTTTATTTTTTTTTTTTTTATTTTATAGAATAACAATTATATTAACAAAATACATGCTTATAATTTATTATGACTCATCGTTGCTTTCCAAATCCAGCAAACTTACATCAAAATTGGCAATGGGAAGTATAATCTAATTAGTTTATATATGAATTGACTTCTGCGTCTATATGATGTTGTTTCTTAATTTTCGGAGTCCGCAGGGACGCTAGAAAAGGGTCCGACGTTAAGAGGAGCATTCGCAATAAATCCTTATTGGAACTGGTTCTGGAAAACTTACAAGTGTGAGACAATCGATTCCTTGTAACTTACTTATACAGTGCCTCCTAGGCATCCTCAGATAAATTTCCAATTGGTAAATGGAAAGAATCAATTACCTCAACTCCGGGCACTAGAATCTTGAGCAAACTATTGAACACGGGTATAATTCTAAATATAACCCTTTGGTGTGACCTAGAAGGTCCCCAATTTTTTCTTTATTGATGCTTTGACCACTCGCCAGTACCCTTGAAATTATGGAAAAATGTTAATAAATTTGGCTGAATAAAAATACACATTACATTAAAAAAGCAAAAATAATTGTAGCTAATCTAAATCTTTCGATGCGTATTTTTTAAATCTCACTTTGAAAGTTTGTCCGTATTTTATAGATTTTTAACGATTTTTTCAACTAATAACAATTTATTATTATATTATTATAAATATTTTTTACATGATATGGTTTACACTGGACTTTAGAAATAAAATTCCATAGAAAACCATATGCATTATGTATTTATATTTATATTTTTTAGGTATTTTTGAATTAATTGAATTTTTTATTTAATTAATTAATTAAAATTATTTATAATATTTTTTTTGTTCGTGCTTGAAATGTATTATCTCCTCTATCGCAAAAGTGTGTAAAAGCTTAATATTATGGTAAAATTATAACTTTTAGTGACTTTAGAAATAGCCCAGTTGCCATTTTTCAAGGAACTAGTTGAGTAAAAATGCCAATTGCGTAAAAAAAGGAAAAAAAAGGCAAACCAATACTAGTTTAAATTAAAGTAGACACTTGTATCTTTCGGAAAATATCAACCACCCAAAACGTTTTGTGACGTTTTTTTTTAATCTCAATTTAAAGTTTTTTTTTTCATATTTTAATGATTTTTTTACATTTTTTATTCAATTAAAAAAATTTTAGGAAAAAAAATTATCTGAAGAGTATTAGTGGAACATACTTATTCTAAAACATATCATTATGGTTGCCAAAAACTTGCGAAAATCGGAAATCGAACTTAAAGTACATCCTATTTTTTGGATTTTTTTATATTTTTCATCTTTAGTCCATAAAATTACTAATAAAACGAAAAAATACAATTTTTTTTTACATATTCGGATACTCCAACATGTTCTCTTTGATATTGGCTAACTTTGATTCCGGGGAAAAATAGTCAATTTTTTTATTTTTGCCTATGGAACGACGCACTGTGCGCCGAGTACATTACATATCCGGTGTTTGATTCCTATTTCAAGGACCCTTAACGGAATAAATGGCGTTTGAATTGAAAATTTTCGTGTTTCCCGTAACTTATCATCTGTATCTTTCCAAAGCCCATAACTACGCGAATAATTCAAGTTGCCACTTCCTTTTAAAATTTTGCTAAGGAAAAATTGGATTGGAAAACTCTGAAAAAGGACATAAAAGGACACTAATTAATACCTGACAAATTAAAATGCTTATCCTTTAGACGATGAAAATGAAAAATACTCTCACAATATTAATATGTACACAACGAACCATCGTACAAATAATTCAACACCTAAAACAAATTTTTTTTATACTTACCGGTATAATTAGTAAAGTAGCATCTACAACAGTAGCGAAAAGTATTTTTCCATAATGCATAACAACCAAGTCTATGCTTGATGTAAAAATGTTACTTCCTTTTCAAGATTGAAGTCGGTTTGGTACATTTGCAGACTATGTTTTTTTTATTTATACGTATTATTCAGAAACTGGATGACTCCGTGCTTTATTCTTATATGCCGTTCGAAAACTAAGATACTACGCCAACTTTTGTCAACTTTGCAGATTTGCCACTATAATGTACCGTTACGAAATTCGGGTTTAATTTTGATATTAAAAATCGAAATTGACATTTTTGCAAAATTCAAAACGTCGCATCTCGGAAGATACGAAACCGTTCGAAACGTTCGATATGTCCTTTTATTGGAAATTTTGTGTACTTTCAGAAGAATGTGAAAAATATTGATTTGGCTAAAGTGGAAGCTAGAAAATAGGAGCTTTTAGAAAAAAGTCGTGCTTTTTGACAAGAATCACAAAAAAGGCAATTACTCCTTAACGGTAAAAGCTAGAGAAATTTTTCCTAAAACATCCTGTAGAGTCTACCATTGGTCTATGGCTAACCAGTTGCGGGACACCCTGTATATTAATATTTTCCGCATTGGTCTCGGCGATGACACGATCCAAGATAGAGCTGCCTGTAGAAATATGCTGAGAAATTATCGCCAAAACGGGCGATGTGCCTATACTGCAGGTCGAGCAACGCGAAACCATGGAGCGGTATAAAGAACGAGGCAAGGAAGAAGAAAATATTAATATTTTTATTACTAAATTTTCTTTATCTTTCATAATTTTTTTAGCTCTCTTTTTTGTGCTTCATTTTTATATTTGAATACATGAATTTTTAATTAGTAGATAAATCGTTTTAATTTTTAGGTTCAACCGTGCCGCGAAGAATGGGCACATTCCTTCATCGCATATTCATCCGTCCTTCCGTTTCGATTTTATTATGTGGCTAATTTAGGACCAGGTTGCTTTGACTCATCACTCATGACCTCCATTGGGATATTTTATATGGTATTTAATCACTAAACAGTTGAATGATTTTTGTTGTCTGATATTGGATTAAAAACATTCTCCTCATAGACACGCGCAAATACTGTTTTTGGTAAGAATTTTCTTATTTATTTATCCGTATGCATTTCGGTCGCAAACTATGGCGCAACCATCTTTAGCAGGACTCTTGTTACATGGAATGTCATTTATTTAATATATAGTATTTCCCAATTTAAAAAATCCCTATCCCAAATGAAAAATCCCTATTCCAAATGAAAAAAATCCATATCCCAAATGAAAAAATCCATATCCCAAATGAAAAAAATCCATATCCCAAATGAAAAAATCCCTATCCCAAATGAAAAACTCCTTATCCCCTTGTGCAATTGCAATGGTTCGACATTTATGCAATTTTCTACTCGTACGAAAAGTTCCTTGTGTGTGTCTGGCTTTTGATATTCATCACATACGCATACCGATCGTCATCAAATTTGGTAGTCTTTGGCACGAAATACTTAGAAGTTGGTAGGACCAGGATAACAGGGTGTCCCGGATATTAGAAAATTTGTTCACTAAATAACTCGCGAGCGGCCCAACCCATCGTCATGAAATTTGGTAGGAATGTGTAGAATGGTTACAGAGTTGTACGTATAAATCACCGTTATGAAATTACTGTTTGAATTTTCGATGAAAAATCTATTTTAAAATTGCTATCAAGTTTGAGTAAGTGATCTTGAAAGTGGCGATAATGTTGGCAACAGGAAAAGTCCGGTTTTTGTGAAATTTTATGTAGTTTCTGTAACAGAAATCAAATCTTAAATTACGTCATCAGGAGGGCTGCAAATTATGATTTTGCATGACAAGTCATGATTTTCGTTGAATTTCACAAAAAGAGCTATAACAAGGTAACGGTAAAAAAATTCCGATTTTATCGGTAATTTTCTTGCTGAAACAAGTTGTGCTATCAACCCTTACAGTATTGACTACCTAATGCGGGACACCCTGTATACACTCCGAAATGCCATGTAACGTTGACTCGAAATAGCCTATAAATGCCTCCCATGCCTCACAAAGGGTTACGGTACAGAGAAGAGGAATACATATAATAATAAATTGACTTACGATGGGAGCATTCTGTATGTGAGGACGCCCACCAGATGCTAGGCTTTCGAAACTGGAGGACAAGGTCGCGTGATCGCGACAATTGAAGGTCTTCAATCCAGGCGGCCAAGACCCGACGTCGGGCTATCGTGCCATAAAGGAGAAGAATACTTTTTACTGATATCATCATAGGTCCGCATTTAAACAAAGAAAACCGCATACTCATGCTTCTAAATATTATTCCTTTCTACGCCCAATGCATACGACAATAGAAACCAATAAATTATATTCTCAATACACAATTCAACAACCAACAACTGATCAATAATAAATCGAATATTTTATAATGTTTGAATTAAAGCCGGCCAAACGCTGCCCCCTCATTCACAAATACCCGACGCCTATGCTGTTCTTGTCAATTAATGTGCCGTTGCTTTTCTCTCCCATGAAACAAGCAGACTTGTCCCGGCTCATTCATTTTATGTATACCTACTCCTTTTCTTTCATTCTTACTGGACACACAAACCTTTCTGTTCCGCTAAAAGAATAAAAAAAAAATAACTTTTCAAATGAAAAAGCTACATCGGATTGGTATTGGCGATGACACGATTCAAGATAAGCTGCCTGTTGGCTATCTTCAGAAGGGGCGATTTGCTTACACCACAGGAGAAGCCACGAGCGCCATGGAGCGGTATAAAGAACAGAAGAAATTAAGAAGTTGAGAAATAACCGTTAAATTTGTTGTCTCGTTTTAGATTGTTTGCGATCTTTCAAAATTCCTCAAGACACTGAAGTCTTTCTTTCGTCGAATTTCACCTTTTTGATTCATCACGAGGCTTGCCAACTCTAGCTAAAAGTAAGTAGATCTACAATGGAAACTTGATAACTCTAACCTCAATAACTCGAAAACCTCAATATCTCGAATAACTCTTGCGGTCCCATGCATTTTGTATGTGAATCTATGAACTATAAACTCGATAACTCGATTGAATGTATAAATAACTCGAATCAAAAATCGAACGAATTAAGAGGTAAGTGCCTCTATCACTCGAAGAAAATTGTTTCACAGCCTCTATAACTCGAAGTATAATACCAATTCATGATAAACACCGCCAAACAAAAAACTCTACACTTCGAATTTTAATTGTATTAGAACCTTTACTACTCGAATATTTTTGCAGTTAGAAATTCAATGCATAAAGCCCCTAGAATAAAAACAACAATGCCACCTTCCCAACAAGCGAACATCGCAACAATGGAAGTCTTTACAACTCGAATTTTAATTGTCTTAAAGCCTTCACTCATCATCAATGTGGCACGATAGTCCGACGTCGTGCCTTGGCAGCCTGAATCGTTGACCTCCAATTGTCGCGGTTACGTGACCTTGTCCTCCAGTTTCGGAAGCCCAGCAGCTGGTGGGCGTCTTCACCTACGGAGTTCTCCAAGCGAGCTCTCGGTCATCCACGCAACCTCGCTCCGTCAATTCTTTGGCATGCGATTATCGTCCATCCGTTGTACATGCCCCGCTAATTCCAAACGTTGAAGCTTCACGATTTTCGTTACTTCCAGCTCATCGTACAATTGATACAACTCATGGTTGTATTCGTTCGAATCGGTCTAGCAAAATTTCGGAGACTTGGGTGAGGGTCCATGTTTCGCAGCCATAACATAGCACGGGTCGGATGATCGTTTTGTACACGCGGAGCTTCGTGTTCCTGTGCGCAAGTTTCGAATTAATTATAGGGAGGACCGAGAAATATGTCTTATTGGCTAGTTGTATCCGTCGCTTAATTTCGTCGGTTTCGTTGGCGTCCTTTGATAAGTTACAACCCAGATAGTTGAAGTTGTCTACATACTCGATATTGAGGTCCCCCACTGTGATGCTTGAATTTGCTGACGTCCTTGCTTTCAATTGCATCAATTTGCCTTTGTTTTGCTTTCATTGATATGTAGTCCAACTTCCTTTGCGGCGTTATTGAGGTTATGCAGAAAGCTTTCTGCATCACCCAATCTTCGAGACAAGATGTTGATATCGTCGGCGTACGCTACTAATTGAGTCCACTTGATGAGGAGCGTTCCGCTGCTGTCCATATTCACGGCTCGAATTACATACTCCAAAGCAAGGTTGAAGAGCGTCGGCGCCAGCCCGTCGCCCTGCTTGAGTCCAGTACGAGTTTCAAATAGGTCAGTGAGTCGGTTCTGCACTCTGACCTGCGAGACGGTATTAGTCATCGTCATCCTTGTGAGTCGCACTAACTTTGCCGGTATACCAAAATTCAGCATAATGTTGTACAGTACACTTCGGTCGTTACTGTCGTATGCCTGCTTGAAATCGACAAAGATTTGGTATACATCGATGTTGTATTCCCAGCACTTTTGGAGTAGTAGCTTCACTGTGAAAAGCTGATCGGTCGTTGAACGACCAGGTCTGAAGCCGCCTTGATACTCGCCAATGATTCGTTCTGCGTACGGATTGATTCTCTTTTCAAGAATCTTGATAAAATCTTATAGGCCGTACAAACTAATGATATGCCTCTGTAATTCTCACACTTCAGCTTGTCACCCTTTTTGTGGATTGGGCAGATTATGCTTTTGCGCCAATCTTCGGGGATTACCTCGTCGTTCCATATTTTCAGCAGTAGCACATGTACAGCGTTGGTCAGGCACGTTCCACCATGCTTCAGCAGTTCTGCTGGGATCTCGTCAGCGCCGGGCGCTTTATTATTTTGAAGCGACTGTATGGCAAGACTCACCTCCTCTACTGTTGCGGGTAGAACGGGAGGGCCTGGTTCGGCTAACTGCTCAAGAGCTGGCTCCGCGGGGGATGTTGATGGTGCATTGAGGAGCTCTTCAAAATGCGAGGCCCATCGTTTGTTGACGCTTTCGATGTCGCTGATGATGTTACAATCCTTGTCCTTACATAGGCTTGTCCTGGGTTGATATCCGTTCTTGACATTATTTATAAGTTTGTACGCCTGTCTAATGTTCTTACTGGCTAATCTTTGGTTTATTTGCTGTAACTGCTCGTCAAAATGTTTGCGTTTTTTACGTCTAATTAACCTATTAGATACTCGCCGAAGTTCGTTGGATCTTTCTTTCTTGGCTAGGGATGCGCGTTGTGTGTATTGGCGATAGGCTTCATTTTTCGCCTCAATCGCATTCGCATTCGTCGTCGAACCAGTCTGCTCGTCTGCGCCGGCCTTTACAGCCCACGACCTCTTCCGCGACTCCTTTGATGCTGTCTTTGAGCTCCTCTCAGAACTCATGGATGCCTAAATTATTGATGTTATCAAGCATGGGCGACAGTTTTTCCTCAAGTGCTGTAGTATACGCAGCCGCCGTGGCATCATCAACAAATTGTCAACCTCGGAGATCTTGACAGGGTTGATTCTCGTCAGATTCTGCACCTGTAGGTCGTCTTCACCACATAGTGATCGGAGTCGCAGTTGGCTCCTCGATAGGATCGAACATCTAAGACATTAGAAGCCCATCTCTTGCTGATCAGTACGTGGTCGATCTGGTTCACGGTGTATTCATCTGGAGACTTCCAGGTCTGCTTATGGATTCGTCGATGAAGGAAGCATGTAGAGCTTGTGACCAGGTTTCTGCCGCTCGCGAAGTCGATAAGTCGCTGACCGTTGTTGTTGTTTTCGTCGTGGAGGCTATGACCTCCAGTAGTTCCCCTATGCCAGCTTTCGTTTCCGACTTTGGCGTTAAAGTCTCCTAGCAGCAGCTTGACGTCGTTTGATGGAAGTGAGTCGAAGAGTGTTTCTAGGTCGTTGTAGAACTCGTCCTTAATCGCGTCTTCTTTTACTTCTTCACTACTCAAAGAAATTTACAGTTCACAATTCAATGGAAAATGCAAGCAGTTTAAGAAATGAAATTTTTGTCTTTCAGTCAGTTGTTGTCGATTGTCGTTCTACACGACGTGTTGTATGCTGTGTTTTTCAAACAGTTTCATTTAAATAAAATAAAATATGGCTTCAAGAAAGTGCAAAACACTTTCACTTTTGGAGAAAGTTCGTCTGATTGATGCCGTTAACAACCGAGGATCGCGTTCAAAGGCGGAAATTTCCGCCGACTTCAAAATTCCAGCGAACACTTTGTCAACAATTTTAAAAAATAAGGACAGAATCAGGCTTAGAGCGCAGTCAAATCGAACGGTCCGAAACGATTCTTTTCGGTCAAAAGATGCTGAGTTCCCGGATATTGAGAAATGTTTGGTCCAGTGGTTTGATCAATGTCGAAGAAAAAACATTAGCGTAAGTGGTCCTCTATTGAAAGAAAAGGCACTTCATTTTGCCCAAAAGTTAAATCACCCGGAATTTAGAGCTAGTAATGGCTGGCTGAATAATTTCAAAAAAAAAGGCATAGTATCGCCTTCCGAGTAATTTCTGGCGAAAGTGCAGCTGTCGATGTGGCAATGTGTAATGAGAACAAAAATTGGCTCAAATAATTCAGGATTATTTATCGGAAGAAATATTTAATGCGCATGAAACTGGATTATTTTATCGTTGCACGCCGAACAAAACGTTGTGCTTCCGAGATGATCCTTGCTATGGTGAAAAGCAGAGCAAAGAAAAGATTAACTATCCTTCTTGCGGTCAATTCGACCGGAACAGAAAAAAAGGAAACCCTTGGTGATCGGCAAATATAAACAACCGAGATGCATGAAGAACGTCAAATCAATACCGGTCCTTTACGAAGCAAACAAGAAAGCCTGGATGACATCCATGATTTTTTTCAAAATGGCTGATTGATTGGTATAAGGATCTTCGAAATAAAAATAAGCGAGCATTATTGTTCATTGATAACTGCCTTTCGCATTTTATTCCCAATGGATTGGAACGATTGAAAATTGAACTTTTGCCTCCAAATACAACCTCAAGGATGCAACCACGAGACCAGGGAATCATAAAATATTTTAAGGTGTTTTACACACAAGAACTTCTACGGAAAATGGTTAGAGAATTGGAAGAAAAGATAGAAATTAAACATATCAATGTATTGGAAGCCATACGTTTAATCGAGAAGGCCTGGAAAAGTGTTACAGAAGCTACATCGAAAAATTGCTTCAGAGCTTGTGGTTTTCACTCTATTATTGAAGAGACTGTA
Source organism: Microchrysa polita (assembly GCA_949715475.1). Taxonomy (NCBI): domain Eukaryota; kingdom Metazoa; phylum Arthropoda; class Insecta; order Diptera; family Stratiomyidae; genus Microchrysa; species Microchrysa polita. Next base: position 97,124,863 of record OX454415.1, read on the forward strand.
GATATAACTTCCAACAATATGACCGAAGAATTGCGCACTTTGTCTCGAGTCTTGGCCATTGACACGACTTCCTTCGAAGAGTTTGTTGCAATAGATGAGCACTTGCAAACAGACAGCCTCCAAACGGAAGAAGACATAATTATCGATGTCACGTCAGCTATGGTGGTCAAGAAGAAGAAGTATCGGAAGTAACTTCAGCACCGACCATAAAGGAAGCTCGAAAAATGTCACTAATAATTCGTTCGTATTTAGAAGGTTGCGATGACGTGAGTGACGAAATGTTTAAACGGTTCGGCGACGTTGAAGATTATATAGAAAAGAAAGCTTTCCAAAACTTACGTCAGGTGACCATTGTAGGGCTTGGCTTAACCCTTTCATTCCCAAATTAAATTCCTTCGAGCAAAAAAATAATATTGTTATTATTTCGTCTTTATTTGTGTCTAATAATACATTTTCAATGAAAATAAGGAAAAAAAATTTGGTTTTGGGAAATAATAGTATGTAAACTGCAGCTTACATTAGGATTGAGTGGAAACTTTTTCAAATACAAATAGTTGACGGCAATAAAAGTTTTTATTTTTTTTATTATGGAAACGATGAAAGAAATTTTCTCGATGAGTAAGACTAAGGTCCCACCCATTTACTGGAGTTATGTTTAGAAACCAATAGTGTAAAATCCGGCCAATCCGGACCTCAAAATTCAGATTATTTGTTTGATAATCCGTATTTCGGGCCATTTATCAGTAAAGTTCAAAATTAAATTAGAGTTTTTAAATTAAATCAAATTTAAAATAACTGGCAAAACTATAAGTTATTCTGAACGAATCTACTGGTGCTAAATTTATTAAATTTAGTTAGAATTTTAGCATAAATGATATATTATAGACGAGGGTGGAGTCTTTATCGGTGCATTTTGGAAATCCGGACAATTCGATAATCCGGGCATTGATCCCAATTAATCCTGAATATACCCCAATAGGTCGAAATCGATCAATTTTCACCATCTGAAAGGTTTTATGCTACTTTTTTCCGCCTAGTTCATCTTTTTCATATCGGATTCATTTCAACACCGGCAACAATATCATTCCATAAATGCCCAATGTAAAAGACATTTTTTTTCTCTGGAAACCAGTACACTCTCATAATATATTCAACGGTTTTATTTAATGCTTGATGACCTATTTGCTCATGACATGAACCGATTACATTCGATTGCATTGATTTAGGCACATAAAACAATAATAGGCCAATCAAAGAAGAGATTATAGAGTAGTATGTTATACTCCGAACCAACCATTATGGATCCATGAAATAAAAAATCGTCACCCCCTCCCGCTTTTTCACAATGTTTGTCTTTATCCTTGTAAATAGAGAAAATTTAATTCGGAAGCTCGGTTTAAACTCTTAAGCTTTTGACTGATTGAAGACCGGACAACGGGGAGTATCATCAAATGAAAGCCAATTAAACATTGTACAAATTGGTCGTGAAACAGTTTTCCGACAAAGAATCGCGAGAGACACCAAAGCCAAACAAATAAAAAAAAAGATTTTTTGTCAACTTTGCAGATTTGCCACTACAATGTACCGTTACAAAATTCGGGTTTAATTTTTACATTAAAAATTGAAATTGACATTTCTGCAGAATTCAAAACGTCGTATCTCGGATGATACGAAACCGTTCGAAACGTTCGATATGTCCTTTTATTGGAAATTTTGTGTACTTTCTGAAGAATATGAAAAACATTGATTTGGCTAAAGTGGAAGCTAGAAAATAGGAGTTTTTACAAAAAAGTCGTGCTTTTTGACAAGAATCACAAAAAAGGCAATTACTCCTTAACGGTAAAAGCTAGAGAAATAATTTTGGCGACATTTTTCCTAAAACATCCTGTAGAGTCTACCATTGGTCTATGGCTAACCAGTTGCGGGACACCCTGTAGAATATTACTTTGTTGAGACTCTTTTAACTTTTGAATAACAGGAGACAAGCCAAGAAGAAGTGTATCAAATTAAAGCAAATTTAACGCTTTTAGTAAGCGTTAAATTTGCTCTACAAAAGTTCTTGGAACAACAATTCGATGAGACACTAGAGTCAATGGAATGCAAAAAAAAATTTTGTTTAGTTTTATTAACCAATATCGGAAGAACCGTTAGGAGTTTTGCATATGCAAGTATGGGCAAATAAATAGGATATTTAGAAAGCTTTAATGTTTACTCACAACTTTTTTCTCTGCGACTCGCCGTTTTCGAGACATAGCCCAAAACACCAAAAATTGCACAAAATTGCACCTTTAACCCCCCTCTCCCCGCGTTAGCGCACCCCTCAGCACCGATTAAAATTAGTACCTTTACCTCCTAACTACTCCTAACAATCGTCACCCCCTTCGATGTTCTCTACACCGCCTTTTTATGCTTTCATTGCTTGGCCTATACCATTTTGGCCCACTTGATATCCTAAATATTTGATACTTGTGTACAAAAACTCACACTTGTCCAACTTCAATTTCAAACAATTTTCAATTATGGTGTCCAAAACCTCCCGTAAAATTTCCAAATTTTCTCCTAAAGTTTTCGAGGCAATTAAAATATAATCCAAGTAAATTTGTACTTTCTTGTTTTCCAGCAGTTGACGAAAGGCTGAATTGATAAACCGCATGAAGAATGTACTTCCTTGTTATAACCAAAAGGGCATTTTTACATATTCATATTGTCTCATAGGTGTAATGAATTTAGTGAAATAAATCTTTCCCTGCAAACTATCAATTTGATCCTCAAATATGTGATATTGGGTACACATCTCGGATGGTTAGCTTATTGAGTTCCCTATAGTCAACAGCCATCCTATACTGTCCAGACTTTTTCTTAAACCCTCCAGCGCCATAACGAATGCATATTTTGATCAAATTGGGTATTGATTTTATCTTTGTTTGACTTACATACACCGTTTATTGACTTTTTGTTGACAAGGATGTAACGCCGTTGGAAAAAAGGACATGACACCTATAGGTGCCACTGGGCAATAGATAAAATGAAGAATATACTCAAATTCATTTATTTTATTTTTTAATTTCTAGTTTTATGTACTTTGGTTTTTACGAGAAGTACAGTTGAAAAAATAACAAACAATAATAGATAAAAATAATTATATAATTCAATATTTCCACATGAAATGAAACAAAAATCGTATAATATTCATTTGCCTCTTTTTCTCCAACTGAAAGTCGTGTTTCTGGCATAAAAAAGCTTGTCAGACTTCAGACTTAATTTCAATTCCAACTTGGTTTTTGGCTCAGTTGGTTGAATCGCATCTGAGTAATGGTTCTTAACTATTGTTTGTACCTTGCTTTGTGTGTTCATCACGGATTCACATTTATGCATTGAGCAGAATCAATATTACCCATGTGCTTTTACTTTTATACACACTTCTTTCCCAAATGTGACCTCAATTCGCTCGTCGGATATAAAATCGCGACCCAATAAACAAGAATAAATCATTGTTCCTTCCGCCACAACATAAAACGTGATGGGAATAGAGCAATTCTTAAATTTCACACCCTGTTTAAGAGTCCCACAAACATGGATTTCACTATTGTTTATCCCTAAAAAACAATTAGAATTATCATATGGTGCTAATGATATATCCTTAGGAACCGCTTTAATATTAAGTAAGGAAATTGGACTCCCGGAGTCAAACATACCTCTCAAATTTCCGCATTCCATCTCCACGTCAATGATAAATTCGGGCACCAATTTTTTTACATCCTGTTTCTCAACCACTTGCATTGTCGGCCTGTTGGTCTTGTACTCGTTCTTTCGATGACCTGGCTATCCACAGCTAGCATGTCCCACGCTCGCGTCTCGGTCTCGTACATCTCGATGCCATATGTCCCATCTCGTTGCAATTGTAGCATCGTGGTTCATCCTTGTTGTTTTACGGGCTGCTTGTCTGCGATCGTCGCCTTTAAGTGGACTCGACTTGAAATTATTTGTTGCAGTACATGATTTGCCTTGCTTGCGAACCCGGTCGTAAATCTTCAGCTTGGTCCTTAGTTCTTGACATGTCTCTGCTACATAGAGTGTCAATTTTCGTTCGGGGTGATCATCGATGCCATCATCAATGTATTGTATTACAGCATCTTTTTCGATGTGGCCTCTTGCTGCGATTTCCTTCATCACCAGGAAATATTCCTGCACGTCTTCGCCTTTGTGCATTTTTCTATTATGCAAGAGTTGATATAAGTCGGCGCTGCTCATGCGATCACCGAACTCGTTGCACAATTTCAACTTGAGGGTGGCCCACGAATTTACATTTCGCTCACCCTGAATGAAGAGCCGTGCCAATCCTTTCAGTGATTTCTTTCCGTAAATCACTTTCTCTAAGTCCGACCAATTCATTATTGCGGTCATGTCCTCAAAATCGCTCACGAATGATTTGACTGCATACGCGTCTGCTCCAGTGAACGGTCGTATTGAATCCTCAACACCCCGAAAAGACATATTAAATTTGGGTGTCGGCTTGTTCAATCGTACACTTGAACTTCTTATGGACACTTTGTCTTCGTCATTGTCCTCGTCGTCCTCACAATCCTCCGATTCTTCTTCAACGTCTTCCTCACGACACAGAAGACTTAAATCATTTAAAGCGTTCACCAAGTTTTCACAAACTTCGGTTGGTGTGCCTTCAGAATCCAACCCTAGTAGCAAACATACCGCTACTATTTCACCAGCACTAAATTTGTCCATTAAGGTCTGGATAGACCTCGGGCGGAATGAAAATGACATTTTTGTCCGCTGTGATTTTCTGAATGAAAATGCATGCTTACTGTCGTGGAACATGTCGATAATGAGGAATTATAAGTTATGGTCCACTGTCCGTGCCCTTTCGAACCCCACAAAAGATAAGGGCAATATAGCCATAACCTTCGGCAAAAAAGAAACAAGCAATCCTCTTCAGTGTGCGAGCCAGTTCAATAAACAATTTATTGAACATCCCAAGTCCGATGGCCTCAAGCGCAAAATTAGAAGACGGATTCGCAGCCGAATTGTTGACTCCGTACCAATTTATACTCCGGACCAGGTTAAAACAGTCATTGAGAATGCAAAAAATTCTAAGGCCCTTGGACCAGATGGCATTTCAATGGCCATGCTCAAACATCTTGGTCTTCCTGCCATTGAGTATCTCACGGCAGTCTTTAACTTGTCAATGTCAACGCTCGCCATCCCCGACATCTGGAAACAAGGTCGTATAGTCCCATGCCTTAAACCAGGGAAAAGTGCCAAACTAGGAACTTCCTACAGACCGATTACGATCCTGTCACCTGTAGCAAAGACGCTGGAAGCCCTCATCCACCCCACACTCGCATGCAAAGCTAGATCCCCATCAGCACGGATTCAGACGCATGCATAGTACAACCACCGCTCTGGACGCGATCACTACACGTGTAAGAGACGGACTAAACCACAGTACACCTTGCCATAGAACCATCATGGTGGCGATTGACCTATCAAATGCGTTTGATAAGGTTAATCACTACATGCTTCTGGCAAACCTCCTCAATATGCATGTTCCGACTCAAGAGATAAGATGGATTGCCAACTATCTAGCTGGTAGGCAATCCTTCACCGAGTTTCGAGGCAGTCGTTCCAAACTTAGAAAGATCAAATTAGGTGTTCCTCAGGGTGGGGTTCTCTCTCCCACCTTGTTTAACATCTACATGGCCGGTCTCCCAACACCTCCGGAAGGCATTGAAGTTATTTCTTATGCCGATGACTGCACTGTACTCGCCACGGGAGCGGATAGGGATGTCATGCTTGAAGATATCAATAGATATTTAGCGCGACTAGAAGCTTTTTTCCATAGCAGAAACCTAACCATCTCAGCGTCCAAATCGTCTGCGACCTTCCTTACCACCTGGTCAGGTGATTGTAAGTGGCCGGTTGGGGTACGTATTGGCAACAAACCAGTTCCTGCTGTTGCAAATCCAAAAATTCTCGGGCTTCACTTTGAGAAAATGATGACTTCAGCTCATCACGCGGAACCGGTATGTGAAAAGATGCGCAGTAGGAACAAAATTCTTAAAGCACTGGCTGGTAGCACCTGGGGCAAAGATAAAGAGACAATGCTAGCCACTTACAAAGCGGTGGGTCGAGCAGCGGCTGATTTTGCGGCGCCAGTTTGGTCGCAAGGTCTCTGTAACACAAGCTGGAACAAAATCCAAGTCTTCCAAAATGCTGCTCTACGCACAGCTACAGGATGCCTTCTGATGTCTGCCCAGGACCACCTACATCAGGAGACACATTTGATGCCAATACGTGACCACAATCGACTACTTACAAAACAATATTTAGTAGGTTGTTATCGAGAGGATCATCCTAATCGTAACCTCATGGACAAAATTCCTCCTCCACGCAACATCAAACGTGGCCCTCGTGATCTTGAGAGAGAAGTCCAGGGTTACAAAAGAGATCCTTTCGATGAAGATTCATACCGGGCTGCCATTGCAATGATTCACACTGAGGAAGTGAGTAGGTCTATTGCGAGTTTAGGTACGAACAGAGTCCTCTCAGCGCTCTCACCACCTATTTCGCCTGAGGAGATTAGGCTCTCGAGAGCCACCAGAGTGACTTTAGCCCAACTTCGGTCAGGCTTCTGCTCACGCCTCAATTCGTATCTATCTCGCATAGACCCAAATATACTAAACGTATGCCCTAACTGCGCTGGCACGCCACACGATGTAGCCCATTTGTTTCAATGCCCAGCTGCACCCACAAATCTCACCCCCCTCTCACTATGGGAAAACCCCATTGCAGCTGCCACGTTTTTGTCCCTGGAGATTGCGGACGAAAACGATGACGAACTATAAAACGAGTCCATATAGATACACAGCGGTTCACACCTTTCTGTACCGCTAAAAGAAGAAGAAGATAATGGGGAATTCGATAAGCTACAATCCGAATATGATTCCAAATATTTTCTCGGCCATGTTATGTATTATTTTTCGATTCCCCGGTCATTTCACCATGGAAAATATCTAGTGACCGGGAAATCGAAAAATAATACATAACATGGCCGAGAAAAATTTTAGAACCATATTCGGATTGTAGCTTCCCAAGCCTGTAACTCCCAAGCCTGTCGAAAAAATCAAGAGGCACAATCTCACAAACGACAACTTTGAACCTGTAGTAAATCCATTCATTGATAAAATGACGGAGTGGTTTCAAAACAACACCAACTGCACCGAGCACAGTCCAACACAAATGTGGAAAAATTTCGCTGAAATGTCAGTAGGTGAGGCGGAAAAGGCACTTGGAGTTTCGAAAGGCCCACTCCACACGAAGAAAGAAACATGGTGGTGGAACACCGAAACTAAGGAAGCAGTGCAAGCCAAATCGAACGCATTTAAGGCATGGACGAAATGTGAGTCAAGCATTGAAACCGAACGGGTTCTACTTCGCGAAAATTATATGCAATCCCGGAAAAACGTAAAGCGCTTGGTAGCTCAAGCAAAGGCGAAGGCAGCTGAGAAATTCTACCAAGAATTAGAAACTCAGACTGCGACCGAAGGACCGTCTTTGCGCGAGAGACCTAAGTACGACGCCAGGATATGTAGGGTCGCAGCCCAAAGGAGAAGGAACGCTCGGGAAATACAGGCGCCAAAGTACGTGTAGGACTCGAAAGGAATGTTGCTGATTGACGATACGGCAATTTGTAGCAGGATGCGAGAGTATTTTGACGAACTTCTAAATGAAGAATTTCCTCGAGCAGCTTTTCGAGATGTTGAGCCGAATACCACAAATATTGAAGATATCTCAGAGGAAGAGGTGATGGAGGCAATGCATCAGATGAAACGCGGAAAGGCAGTCGGACCGGACAAAATCACCGCGGAATTTTGGTTGAAAATGGAAAATGTCGGGCTTAGTTGGCTCACAGTTCTCTTCAACAAAATCAAAGGTGGGCAACCGATGCCTGATGCTTTCAGGGAAAGTGTTCTTCTTCCTTTCTATAAGAACAAGGGAGACTCACGTAAAGTCAACAACTATAGGGCTATAAAGTTAACACGAGCGAGTTGTCTGCAACCGATTGAGAAAGATTGTGCGGTTGAGTGACAATCAATGCGGCTTTGTTGAAGGTCGATCTAAAGTCCGATTCAGTGCATTCGTATTGCGATGGAAAAGTATAGAGCAGCACGAAAGGACTTGCACTTTGTGTTCATCGATTTGGAAAAGGTATTAGATAGAGTACCTCGTGATCTGATATGGTTGGCCGTGAGAACACTTAATGTCCCTGAGGCATACGTCAGGATGATACAAGACATGTATGATGGAGCTACGACTAACGTTAGATGCACAGCCGGTGAATCAAAAGAATGTCCGGTGAATGTCGGATCACACCAGGGCAGTGTATTGAGTCCGTTGCTCTTCAACATCATCATGTGCTACTTTTTAATACGTATATCCGACGGCCTAGAAATATCTCTTCTTTTTGCCGATGATATAGTCCTCAGTAGCCCAAACATCGTTGCCTTGCAAGCTGCACTTACAAAATGGTGTGACATTCTGGAGGAGCATGGACTGAGGGTAAGTATAACAAAGACTGAGTTCTTATGCTGCCCATTCTCAGACCCAGATGCACCGATACCAGATATGTACGTCAAAGGAGAGCAGCTTAAGTCTTGTACCAAGTTCAAGTACCTTGGCTCGATGGTGAACAACGGAGCTACATGCGATGATGACATCAAACATCGCACAAAGGTTGGGTGGATGACGTGGCGAGAAAACTCAGGAGTTTTCTGCGATAAGAGAATGCCACTGAAGCCAAAGGGCAAGTTGTACAAAACGGTTGTACGTCCCGCACTCATGTATGGAGCAGAATGCTGGACCATGTATGAAGGTTACGCGAAACAAATGACAGCGACTGAAATGAAAATGTTACGCATGTCAGTTGGTGTAACGAAAAGGGACCACATCAAGAGTAGCTACATCCGAGGCAGTTTGTCCATAGACCAACCAATCACCGAAAAGCTCGAAGACCGACAAATGGTTGTTCAAAGGCGTCCGCCTGAGAACCCCGCGAAGAAAGCGATATCAATGGAAGTTCCACTTAATGGACCCAAGGCCAGAGGCAGACCGAAGAACACCTGGATATGTCAAATGAAAAAGCAACAACAACGCATTGGTCTCGGCGATGACACGATCCAAGGTAGAAATATGCTGAGATATTATCGCCAAAACGGACGATGTGCCTACACCGCAGGTCGAGCAACGCGAGGCCATGGAGCGGTATAAAGAACGAGGCCAGGAAGAAGAAGGTTCGGATTGTAGCTTATGGAATTTCCCATCATTTCCGACATGTTCCACGACAGTAAGCATGCATTTTCATTCAGAAAATCGCAGCGGACAAAAATTTAATTTTCATTCCGCCCGAGGTCTATTCAGGCCTTTAGTTCTAAAACTTTATTCTTATGCTCATCGGAGCCTTCACTAAGTTCAAAACCACGGAAATTCAATATTTTTTGCCGGTTGAGTCGGCCACTGTTTTTGCACACCATCCGGTACAACATTTTCACGACATTTCGCGAAGCACTCTCAATAATGTTTTTGATCTTCACAATATCGCCTAAACGGACCATGTTCTATTCTTCACACTAAATTTTTTCTTCAAACTAAAAGGCACTGCAAAACAAACGGGCTGACTTATCCCACTTCTGATAAATTGTAGGGCATGGCTTAAGGGGGAATAACTTAAAAGAAGAAATAAAACGCGTCCGTACTCGTCGAAGCGACAACGACAACTAAGAGTGTCCTTTATTATCTCATTTCCGTATATTCAAAGTGTCTTATCAGGACATGTGGTACAAGAGTTACATATGTATACATAAATACATACACTAGCGTATATAAAAACATACAATAAGAATTGATGTACACTTCTTAAACAGATCAATGTTCATTATAGATAAGAAATATCCAAAACAAGAATTGATGTACACTTCTTAAACATTCATGACTCATAGATAAGAAATACTCAAACATGGGTTAAAGTACAAACCCAACTGAAATGTAACCTGATAAGAAGGCCTATAAAATGTAATGCGTGTCAGTCATGGAGTGAGATATATTTTAGGTATCGAAAGATACAGACGTGTGTAAAAAATTGTAAATTGTAAATTAAACGTAATAATTAAAAATAAAATTCAAGTGTCGTCTTACATGCGATATCTTAGATCCTAGCTTATGATCTACTACACCATGGATAGATATTTTATTTATTTATTTATTTATTTATTTATTTCAAACTAACGGACATCAATGTCCTTATTATAAAATACATACTATGTTTTCTTAAAACTAAGATAAAATAAAGCTAAAATGGATTTCATGTTCAAATAGATTTCATCAATTACAAAAGTTATAAAATCGAATAAAAACAAACAGCACACTATGAATTAATTAGAATATAAGTTGAAAAATGTCATTTTAAGTTTACATTTATTATCATTGAAAAAATCAATATGATATGATAAATGGTTACCGATATCTTTCATCCTTTCGATAGGCGAGAAACGTAAATAATTAGTACGACAAGTAAAAATTGAAAATAAGTCGTTAGACCTAGTATTAGTTGAAGGAACTCTGAAGCTTATTTTTTCCAAAATTTCAGGAGCATCAATATTGTTATTCAATAAATTAAATAAAAATAATGCATCAAAGTATTTTCTCCTGTTAGCCAAGGTTGAAGTAATTAACGTTGATAATATATTCGCGTAGTTGACATCATCTCGAGGTATATGAGCTTTATATGCAATATATCTCAAGAATTTGTTTTGCACTTTTTCGATCATGTCTATATATGTGGTGAAATACGGACTCCAGACGATGGAGGTGTATTCTAATTTATTTCTTACCAAGCAGAAATACAGCGTTTTTAATGCATGAACATTACAAAAAGGTTGAGTATTTCTTTGAATAAAGCCTATCATTCGTCTACCCTGTTCAGCGATAATAGAAATGTGCGACGTAAAATCCAATTTGGGGTCAAAATTTATACCTAGATCACATATTGAATTTACTATGTTCAGAGGTATGTTGCTAATGGAGTAGTCGTTACGGAAACTCTTCATTGTTCTATTAAAAACCATAAGCTGGCACTTAGACAAATTTAAAACTAAGCTGTTATTTTGGCAATAATTATTGAAATTATTCAAGTTCGATTGTAAAATGTCAATATCCTCATTAGATGATATGGATTTATATATCTTACAATCGTCGGCGAATAAGAGGAATTCGACACTATCAAAAATTAAATTAATATCATTCAAATATATTAAAAATAGTAATGGTCCTATGTGAGATCCTTGTGGTACTCCAGATGAAGGGAAGAACACTTCCGATAAAACATTATTAAATTTAACCATGAGGACTCGATTTTTCAGGTAAGTACAAAGCCAGCTCAAAAGAGGTTCGTGAATACCGATGTTGATAAGCTTTTTGATGAGGAGGTCGATATTTATTTTATCAAATGCCTTTGTAAAATCAGTATAAATAGCATGGACTTGTTGGAAATTTGCAAAGGCATTCGATATATAGTTATGGTAAACCATAAGGTTGGTTGCAGTCGATTTTCCGGAACAAAATCCATGCTGGTTATTAATAATTATAGGTCGGATTACGGGCGACACTATCTCAGTAACAAGGCTTTCGAAAATTTTGGCGATTGACGACAGAATGCATATTGGTAGATAATTGCAGACATCAGCTTTATCGCCACTTTTGAAAATTGGAATTACAAAACTGGATTTCCACTTGGTAGGAAATAAACCTAGATTAAGTGATCGATTATAAAGTAAAGAAAGGGGGCTGACTAAACGATAAGCACAGCTTTTTAGGAACGAGTTTGGTATGCCATCAGGGCCAGGACTTTTAGTTGTATCAAGTGTTAAAAGTTTATTAAGAATAGATTCATAACTTATGGTTAAGCTGGATAAATTTATGTCTATATTTTGTGATGGTGGGGTGAATGTGTTTATCTCGTTACTATAGACCTTTGAAAAATTAGACGCAAACATATTAGCAATTTCTTTATCATCCGAGCTCCACGAATCATTTAAGTGCATATTACTAGGCAGGCTGTTATTTTCCCTCATTGAGTTGATATACCTCCAAAAAAATTTCATGTTATTGGGAATTTTCGCTTCGATTTTACATATGTGTAATTTAAAGTCGATGCGTGAAAGTTTCTTACAATCTGCTCTTAATTTGGAAAATAAGTTGTAATCAATAATGTTACCTGAATTTTTATAAATGGAATGAGCTTCTTTTTTCTTACGGATGAGTTCAATTAATTCAACAGAAAACCACTCTGGAAATTTGTTATTATGCTGCTGAAATTTTGGAACGTGTGATTCGATTACATCATTAAGTATGTCATGAAATTGATCAATTGCCTCGTTGAATGATAAATCGTTTAAGATATTCCAGTTTATTAGCGACAGATCATCGTTTATCGTATCATAGTTAGCGCTTTTGAAGTTAAAGAATTCAACTCGTTGGAATATATTATTATTACTACTGACTGATTGAATTACAAACTCGGTTTCGAGTGCAGGATGAAAGCAATCAATAGATAGAAGCGGGGAATGACACTGACGGACAATAAGATTACAGTTGGAGAATATTAAATCAAGTAATTTACTTTGGTGATTAATGATGTTATTACATTGAATAAAGTTTAAAAAAGAAAAGGATTCGATTATGATATCGCTTTTGATGTTGCTGTCATTTAATGACCAAGTCTGAAGATTCCAGTTTATAAAGGGTAGATTGAAATCGCCGGTGACAATGAAATTAGCCGTTGGATAATGCATTGAACAGTTGCTTATCTCGTCGACATGTTTGTTATACGCATCTGCTGGACAATCCGGTGGCAAATAAACTGTTGAAATGATGGTTTTAGTTGATCCGGTCGATATACATACAATGAGTTGTTCGACATCGTTGAATAAACATTTGATTTCAGTAGACTTCAAATTTTTCTTGACTGCAATGAGCACTCCTCCACCCTTTCCTTTATTAGATGTGAATTTATTACGATCGCGACGATATACTTTGTAATCGGAAAAACAGAGTTCAGTGGAGAGAATGCTTGGTTTCAGCCAAGTTTCAGTAAAAATTATTATATCGTAACTAGTAGTTTGTAACGATATTCTAAGCTCATCAAGTTTTGTACATAATCCTCGAGTATTCTGATAATATATTGACAGGTTTAGTTTTTTGGTGTTCGACTTTTAACAATCCGCGGAATAGTCTTGATGTACTTTATCGTGGCATTAGGATCAGTCTGCTTAATCGATTCAAGTTCGGCTCTAATAGACTTCAAATATTGACGTTGTTGCAGAGTTTGATCCAGGGCTATGGTTATATTTTTGTCCCGCAGATAATTCCTGATCTCGATATTGCGTTTTTTTCTTATAATTAGTAATGGTAGATTACAGTCTGGAGTAATAACCTTGATTGGTCTTACTTTGCCTGTAGTTGGCTTACCGATACGAGTAAATGTGACATCAGATGTTGATAAAGTTGTCGGTTGAAGTATTTTGTTTAAAACCTCCATGACAGTGCTTCGATCGTTATCAGTGCTACCCTCGGGAATGTCGTAAAAAATCAGGTTGGTTGCTCGTTTACGTCGATCATCTAGTTCCGACAGAATATCCTCCGTGTGAATGCCATCAGGTTGGACAGTTGCTCGATTCAATAGATCAGCTTTCAATTCAGCTATTTCGATTTTTAATGAATCAACTGAATTGGATAGCTTCTTCAATTCATCTTCACGTTGAGTGCAAAAAGTGCAGAAAAACACGTTTCGTTTACCCGAACTTGGTGTTTTAAGCGCCTTAATCTGTTTTTTAGATAGTCCCGCACATAATGAATGTTGAGCTCTTTTGCATAGCTCGCAATTAAAGAATTCGTCCTCTGATTTGCAGTCTTTCTTGCATAAGGAACACTCGTTGAGATTAACCACAGACATTTTTAATTGTTCTTTATTGTTTACACTCTGAATTCAAATATACGATAAAAACTTTTTAACGCGAGTGTACTATTAGCACTGAGGTTTGAGTCTTCACTAATGGCTGTGGTGGGATCTAATATTCGTTAGTGACAGGTGAGGTGAGTTCACACATACACACAAACTTGATAAGAAAGAGATTAGTCTTGATCTTATATAGACTTAATGTTTGAGGAGCGGAGAAACTTCAATACACCATTAGCACTGCACAGTGGTCGAGAGATTAGACGGACTCTTATTCAAAAAGGGATAGGAAATCCATTTAAACTAGTGAGATTTGTTTTGGCGGTTGTCGAAAACAGTAGTGCGCGTCGCGTTGACAGCGATATTGATATTGTGTAAATAATCAATAGATTAAGATGAAGCTTTCTATTTTTTTTTTTTTTGTTCTTTGAATGTTGTTTTCAGCGAAGGAACCTGTAACAATGATTAAAACAACCGAACTTAGTTGGAAAAGCTGCTTTCACTAGCTAAAAACCCAACTTTTATTTCTTGCCACGTCTGTACCAGTGGTACAGCTTGCACGCACTCAGTTTGATGATCTCTGAATCTGGATGACTATCTGACTGATGCGAGTAGCCAGGTAGACAAGCGCAGTATTGCTAGCTGGTATACGCACAGTCACATAGAATGCTTGCATTCTGTACAAATGTTTTTCTGTTCCAAGATAATTTAAATGAGATATGCATTTTGGTGTTTGTTTTGGTGTTTCTTAAATGGATATATGATTTGATGTGTAACCTGAATATGTATTGATTAACCGATATATGTTGTGTGAATGAAATATGTATTATCATCCAATTTTTGAATTTTATTAATAAATTTACTGAAATTTCAGGGCATTGCATCAATAAAGTCGATAAGTCGAAGTTTGCTTTTAATTAGCCTCGATGTCTCGAATTTTGATAACTCGAAGTGTAACTCTAAGAAATTTTTTGGTCCCTTGGGATTCGAGTTTTCAAGGTTCGACTGTACTTGCTTTTTCGCATCGCTGCTTACGTACTTACTGGTCACTCAATTCTACTTTTTTCTGATAAAAATTCTGTACCGATAATTATTGCATAAATAATGCATTCTTTCAATAAATACGATTCCATTACCAAAACTACAAAACCTTCTTTATCTAAAGCCCTGAATTATATTACAAATTGATTTGATTGAAATAGCAAATTTATGGCATTCTTCCCACTAGTACGAATCGCAATACCCCTGGCGGCCCGCTGGCAATGCAGATTTTCTACTTCATGCCTTTGTATGCATGTAGATGGTTTTGCAAATAAAAAAAAATCGGCGTCAAATGCCCTTATTGGATTAATAGCCGCGTTTTTATCGTATCGGGGTTAAATCTGACTAAAAAAAAAACGATCGCGGTTAACATCCCGATTAAGACCAAACAGCTGACATCTGACAGTTCTTGATCATCTTTGACTCACACTCGTTGGCTAATTTTGTAGATTTGGCGCATTTCATCACAAAAGATGATTATTTATTTGCAAAATCTTTTATCATGATGAGAAAAACTCTCACATTTGGTTTGAAAAAAAAAACAAATTCCCCCGTATTTTCCCCAATGCGTCCGCCATCTACATTTGATTCCTCTAAGCTCTATCCCGTGTAGGGTAGTTGCACGCGTGAACTTTACCTGGGTAAGGCCGGGTTTCTGATAAGTCGCATAGAGAAGACACACACAATATTCGGAAAGCTTTTCCATTGTATTGAATGGAATTTTTGTTTATTTTGCATAGCCACGCCATTTTTGCTTGGTTACGCCATCATCTTAGATTGAACAAATCATTGCGCACTTTCATCCAACAGCGTAAATAAGCAAAAGATAACATAACTATGCGAATTAAACAAAAAATCCATTCAATATAATAAAAGAGCTTTTTGAAAATTGTGTGTGTCTTCTCTAGGCGATAAGACTAACCATTATATAAGAGTTTTGAGAGAATGGCCCTAAATGTCATTTTTTTTATATGAAGTTCTACCCAAACGCACACGGGTAAACACAATAAAACGCGCCTATTATTTCACTTTTATAGAAAGGAGTGTTAGCCAATTACAATTGTTGGGAAGAATATTCTATGTTACGGCGGGTTTCACGTACATCTTAACTTATGGTTAGTCTTAATGTGTTAATCTATAGAGAAGACACAGAATTTTCAGAAAGCTTTTCTATTACATTGAATTTAATTTTTGCTTACTTTGCATAGTTATGTCAAATTTTGCTTGGTTACGCTATCATCTGAGATTGAGAGAATCATTGCGCAATTTCAATAATAAGCAATAAGCAAAAGATAGCATTACTATGCAAAATAAACAAAAATTCAATTCAATATAGTGAAAAAGCTTTCTGTGTGCGTCTTCTCTATACGATAAGACCAACCATTAGATAAGATTTAAGTGAAACCCGCCCTTAACCCTCCACTGAGCACGTGGGGTCTTTTGGGATCCCAGGGGGTATTTTTTATATATTACTTTTGAACGGTTTAGCCCATCCAGGTGAACTTGTAGGACATCTAATCCACGAAAATTCTGCTCAGAAATATGATTAAAAAAAAATCCCAATTCTGTTCAGAAAAAAAGTTTTGACAGCCAAAAGTACAAATTTGCAGGAACGGGCACGTACCAAGGCCTCAATTGTCCTGAATATCCCGGAAAGGAAACTCGGAACTATACTCTATTTGGAGACTGTCTCGATATCTTTACTATTCTTCCCCGGTCGTTTTATTGCGTCTTTTCACACTGAGCTGTAGGCAGAGGTAAGCCTAATATAATTCTAGGCTGCAATGAAAGTAAAGGAAGAGATTATACCATGGATCAACTGTTCATAAATTATCCTGACTTAAGAAATTCACGAAAACAACTACTAGCTGTGTTCTTCAATTGCTGCGATAGCTTCTTCTTCTGATATGTCCTAACACTGCTTGACTGTAGCAAATCTGAAAAAATTATATCATAATTTTGCCTCCCCTAATTCTTACCAGAGCTTATGTCAAATGAAGTCGCAGGGGCATCTAGAAAAAGTTGAAAATAAGTCTACAGGCATTGGCTATTTCATATTTTTGAAATTTGTTCTAAAAGTTAGCCTCACGACTCTAGAAACAAAGTAGTTTTCCTTGAGTCCAAGGTAGAGGGACAAAACAGTAAAAACGTTGATCTCTATAGACGCTTTAAATGTGTACAGCTTACGGTATGTACAACACATTTTGTAAATATGTATGTAATTGTCTCAAACATGTTCAAAACATAACACAGTACTTATAAATTTGTTTTTTTTTTTTTACAATTTGATATATGTTCAAGGAAAGGTTCATTCAACTTTGGGGTCCGAAAAGACCCCACGTGCCCGTTCGCGTTGATCGTGGGATGTGCCTGGCGAAGGGTTAAAGTGTTAAAATTGATAGTTGGGTTTGGTAGTATCGTTTTCCTTTTCCCCTTCTTTCTTAGGATTTTTGCAACTTTCGTTTTTAAATGAAACGTTACAGCGCAATAATTGGTTTAGTAGATTGCATTAATGCGTGTTTTTTGCAATCTTATTAAGGGCGCCACACTCCTACCAATTTATTGGTGAATCGATTATCCACAATCGATCTGCCGCCCGTGCAGCACACACACACTAGACAATTTATCGGGCAATCTGAAATTGACAGTCTCACGGTCCACAAGACACAACACAAATAGGAAAAATTATACCATTTTTGGCGATGGACATCCATTGCTACTTTTGATGGAGAATGACCGCCACAACCACAGAATGAAGAACCACAGGTTCATGTCAAAAAATCAGCATCTGAGAACACAGATTGTCATGACAGCTTGTACGGAAAATTGCATGGCAATACGTTCCACATGTCGAATCAAAAAATTGAATCGGATGGTCCCAAAGCCATCTATATTTCAAAGCCCGGAACCAGAACCCGCTCATATCCTTTTGCGGCAGATCATAGGCTCGATTAGTTGAAAAATTTACATTGCGGTAAAGGCAAATCGGGTTGGGTCGCGGCAAACTTTACACGAAAAGTATTGGTTCCCGGTCGATTTTCGTCGCGAACAGTGCAATGTGTCGTGAATTGAAGTGTCTATAATGCAGTGAAAGAAAAAATTCCGATAAAAAGTGAGTTTTCCACTTGTTTCCGCGGTTTTTATCAGAGCAGACACGGTTTTTTTTACATGCGCTGTGCTTGTTAGTGCATCGTGCAACATATATACGACATATTCATAGGCTCGCTTTGTGTGTATGTATTGCTGCTTCTTGGCTTTTTTGATATAGGTGGCTTTGTAATGTCACAAAAACCTTTCGATTTATCTCGCAATCCAAAAATCTCGCTAATCGATCGGAGGGTCTGTGGCGACTCTTACTTTCTTACCTTCCTACTTACGTTTCCGAAAAAACTACTTATAAATGGGTTGGCAGCACTGATCATCACCCTATATGATGATTTAATGTATGGATATTCCAATTAGGATATCTTAATAGGTTATGTTCATATATATTTTCCCTATTTTTCGAAAAAATATCATAAATCTAATTCGCATTAGACAAATATAAGTTCTGCCCAATTAAATTGCTTAAAATGGTTCATTTCCAAAGTATTCACTTACCGGCGTATCATACGAGTAAACACATTCGTCTTTGTATACACTTTGTGTGTTGCTCGGCAAACGTATTTGTGCCAAATGCTTTTGCAATACCTCCATGCTGTCTTGTCTTAGACTTACGAACGAATAGTAATCCTTTTGCTGCAAAAACTAAAGAAATTGACTATAGCGAAAAATGACTACACAAGAAATTAAACCGGCCGGGGTGCAAAAACTTCGGCAGATAATCCACAAGAGTCGCGCAAAACAACAACAACTACAACATAACATGAAATGACAGTTCATCTACATCGATTGAAGTTGGTTGTGATTAATTTTTATGATCAAAGTTTCGTTCAGTTTCAGTCAGGAATGTTTGCGAGGCAATGGGCCGTTTCAGATTGTAAGAAAACGACCGTACGGTAAACTTGCAAGACAAGAACCTAACGTTCGATAATTTCACGATAGCGACGTTTTTTCGCATCGCGGGTAAATCTGACTCGAAAAAAACGATCGCGGGTAACATCCCGGTTAAGACCAAACAGCTGACATTTGAAAGTTTTTGCGCTTCTTTGACTCACCTTCGTCGGCTTATTTTTTTAGATGTGATGAATTCTATCATAAAAGATGATAATTTCTTTGCAAAATCTTTTCTTGTGATGAGGAAAACTCACATTTGGTTTGAAAAAACAAATTCCCTCAAATTTCCCCTATGCGTCCGCCATCTACATTTGAGCTCTATCCCGTGTAGGGTACTTGCACGCGTGAACTTTCCCTGGGTAAGTGCCATTTTTTTATAGCGACGTTTTTTTCGTATCGCGTGTAAATCTGACTCGAAAAAAAACGATCGCGGGTATCATCCTGGTTAAGACCAAACAGCTGACATTTGACAGTTTTTGCGCATCTATGACTCACCTTTGTCGGCTTATTTTTTAGATGTGGTGGATTTTATCACAAAAGATGATTATTTCTTTGCGAAATCTTTTCTCGTGATGCGAAAAACTCTCACATTTGGTTTGAAAAAACAAATTCCCTCAAATTTCCCCTATGCGTCCGCCATCTACATTTGAGCTCTATCCCGTGTAGGGTAGTTGCACGGGTTAACTTTACCTGGGTAAGTGTCATTTTTTTTATATGAAGTTCTACCCAAACCTGCACGGGATAAACACAATAAAACGTCCCTAATATGAAGTTCTACCTAACCCTGCACGGGATAAACACAATAGGTACGTTTTATTGAGTTTATCCCGTGCAGGTTTGGGTAGAACTTCATATAAAAAAAATTACACTTGCCCAGGTAAAGTTAACCCGTGCAACTACCCTACACGGGATAGAGCTCAAATGTAGATGGCGGACGCATAGGGGAAATATGAGGGAATTTGTTTTTTCAAACCAAATGTGAGAGTTTTTCTCATCAGGAGAAAAGATTTTGCAAAGAAATAATCATCTTTTGTGATAAAATCCACCACATCTAAAAAATAAGCCGACAAAGGTGAGTCAAAGATGCGCGAAAAGTGTCAAATGTCAGCTGTTTGGTCTTAACCGGGATGTTACCCGCGATCGTTTTTTTCGAGTCAGATTTACACGCGATACGAAAAAAACGTCGCTAATGCCTACCATATACGCTCAAAACACGGAAGGGCGAATCATAATTATAGGTACGTTTTAGCGACGTTTTTTTCGCATCGAGGGTAAATCTGACTCGAAAAAAACGATCGCGGGTAACATCCCGGTTAAGACCAAACAGCTGACATTTGGCAGTTTTTGTGCATCTTTTACTCGCTTTCGTCGGCTTATTTTCTAGATGTGGTGGATTTTGTCACAAAAGATGATTATTTCTTTGCAAAATCTTTTCTCGTGATTAGAAAAACTCTCACATTTGGTTTGAAAAAACAAATTCCCTCATATTTACCCTATGCGTGCGCCATCTACATTTGAGCTCTATCCCGTGTAGGGTAGTTGCACGGGTTAACTTTACCTGGGGAAGTGTCATTTTTTTTATATGAAGTTCTGCCCAAACCTGCACGGGATAAACACAATAAAACGTAACACGGTTTTCTTACATGCGCTGTGCTTTTTTAGTGCATCGTGCAACGTGTATACGACATGTTCATAGGCTTGATTTGTGTGCACGTGTTGTTGTTGGTTCCCGGCTTTCTGATATAGGTGGCTTTGGTAATTAGCCACGGCGTATCATCGTAAGCAAAGCCACCTTCACTAATTATTAAGTTTGAGTAACTGTACCTTGAAAGTGCCGATAATGTTGGCAACAGGAAAAACTTCAGTTTTTGTGAAATTTTATGTAGTTTCTGAAACTGAAGTCAAATCTTGGATTAAGTCATCAAGAGTGCTGCAAATTACGATTTTGCGTGACAAGTCACGATTTTCGATGACTTTCACAAAAAAAGCGATAACAAGGTAACGGTAAAAAAAAATCCGATTGTATTGGTAATTTTCTTGCTGAAACAAGTTGCGCTATCAACCCTTACAGTATTGACCACCCAATGCGGGACACCCGGTATAGGCGATGCGCTGAAGAATTTTTGAGAAGTTGGACAGAAGGGCGATAGGATGGTAATTAGAGGCTAGATTAGAGTCCCCTTTTTTTGGGAATAGGCACAATGTATGATGATTTCCAACGCGAAGGAAAAGTACCCTCCTGAAGACTTTTGTTGAAAATTATAGCCAGTGGATAGGATATGGCACTCTGTGTATTTTTAATAAACGAATTAGGAATGCCGATAGAAGCTTTCCGGAAAATACTTTAAGGATGTTTTATCGGATCAAAATATAACTTTAAGAGATGTCACACGATAGATGAATTTCGTGGTACTATATGATTGCTACAGTGTGAAGTGCTTCTTTAAAGCAAACGAATTGTTGTTTGGGCATACACATTGTAAAAACTATACATCAGCAACTAAAACGAGATGCTATAATTCATAAGTATAATACATCCATTTACACATATCTAAATAATTATTGTACATGTATCTAGAGCATTTGTATGAGTTAATTTATTCCAAGATGGAAAACTCAAACTTTTCGAAATAATTTCCTCTAAATTCTAGCTCCTTCAACTTTTCATTTTATACTTTTTTTTTTGCGGATGACCATGTCACACATACATAGGCGCGGGTCGCACAAAAATGCTTCAACGTTTTAAGCATATGTCCGGTCCAGTATGTAGGTCTATGGGATGCTCAGTTGATTTTGGATTAGTTCGGTCATACTCTGTCTAATGGAATTTTGCGTTTAAAATATGTTTAAAATGCGAAAACTTGTATGGAGTGCCACCTCCTTGCTTAACCCTCCGTCGGGCGCACCTCAAATCAAAACAAGATCGGACGCACTCGGCCTGAGAGGCCACCTATCTCTTTGGGTCCTTCTTTCTTAATATGTTACTCTAAATTTCAGATACTTTTCAGAAATTAAGTTATTAGTATCTAAGGGATGTAATGTAATTAAACTAAATATAGCGCTAAGAAACATATTTACTAAACAGTATAATACAGAAATAAAATTATCGATTTACCAGAAAAAAACCAAGAGAGAAAATTTTATGAAAAATGACGCATCCATTGTTCGTTAGAAAAATTTAAATTAATGAAAGGCAGGCAGTCTAAATTGATAATCGTTACTCGAAAAAGTTCTTAATGCTCCAAATTAAATGTGGAAAATCATCTTTGATGCAGCGCTTTCGCGTAGTATAGGCACATTCTAAATTATGACGCGATCAGGCGCATCCGGCCTGTGAAGCCAGAGTCCTTACCACACAACTGTCTAAAGGATAGAGATGCCGCGGATAGTTATTTGGCCGGATACCGGATACCGAATATCCTGCCGCATTCTCGGCTGGAGCGCCGAATATCCGGCTACCAGATATCCGGCGAAACATTGCTTCTGAATTTCTAGCTCCTATTTAGACGACAAAGCACTCAACACTGCCATTTATCCATTCCATGGGTCGTTGAAGTCCCAACAGGAGGTATTGGAGATGGTAGTAGCTGCGAGACGGATTGTCATCCATTTTAATTACTCGGGTGTAGCACAAGAAAAACTTAAAGACATTCGTCAGGAACTTAATTTACCAGAGTGTGAATTCTGTAAGGGGATTATCGCCATCGCCAATGGCGATAATAATCGAAAGTGATCGCCTCGCCATTTGGAATCATGTAAGGTGATAGGCGATAATGTAACCCACTGTAGTAATGATATGTTACGTGTGTATGAAAGAGACAGCTTACGACTCGTGGTCGACAGGCGACATTCACAATTTTGTAGGGATTATCTAAGGCGATAATCGCCCATGACTGTCGCCAATAGCGATGAGTTTCTGGCGACAGCATCGTTACTGTCGCTCTCATAGGAAATTCCGACAAAATATCAGAAATGGACTCATAAATAGTAAAATATTCTTAATTCTAACATTGGTATTGTGTATGAATCATCAAAATAGCGACATTGAAATAATATTGAAAATTAGGGATGGTAGAAGAACTTGATATTTTAGTACATGTATAGGTATTATATACTTTAAGTATGTCCAAGTTTGGAAATATTGTGGATTTAGTCGTGGGAGAAAAAGATTTTTTTTAATTTTCAAATACCTGATAGAGTTCGGTAGTTTCGGGCCACTTTGTATTAAATAGAATATATTTTTTAACAAGAACAAACATAAAAAAACTGGCATCACCAACAGCCATTTGGTTGCTACTTAGCATCGGGCTTGGGACCGGCTTCGGCGGAATTAAGACGATGTGCCTTTTTAAAACACAACAAATACTATAAATTGTAGCAATATGGCTTAACACATATTAAAGATTTTTGTCGCGTTGGACCTTCAATTATGTTTTCTCTAAAATGTTTATGCACAGTTTCAGAGTTGGCACGAATTTCCGTCGTAACTCTTCGTGCCTGCTTCGTACAAAACATGTACGAACGTTAACGAACGAGGTACGAATTCTCACGAACGAAACTCACCTAGTCGCCAGCCACAACACTCGCGCACTTGTTTTATAGAAAACATGAATTAAAACCGCGATAAACTTTATTTTTGAGACCGAAATTCAAATATCACTACTAAACTATAGGTACACACGCGATTACCAATGAAAAGATACACTCATTGTATCTATTTTCATCGCTGGAGCACCCGACGAAAACCATTTTGCGGGAGTACGGGTCACACATATTTATTAAATTTCTAACAAATCACTATGTGAAACACAATAATTCACACGCGCAAACAATTTCGTGCACCCACATTCACTCCCGCAAATTGGTTGACAACTACACGGTCGACAGACGACAGCCAGCCATCGGCCGACCATCTTGTGGAATGCTTCAGTGGTGTAGGAGAGGTGGTGCTGAAGATGAGGGCAAGCTTTCCTAGTCACACACGTACACTATTCTACGAAGATTTCCAATCTGATAAAAGATAAAACACAAAACAAACAAAAGACCAGCGAAATGACATTTGCGAAAAGAGTGTCATCTGACAAATGACGTTTATCGTATCGCCATTACAGTGGGCTACATTAAGTCCGATATGTTTTCTGTCGCCAGACAAAGTGATCGCTTTACATGATTCCGAAGGGTGATACCTATCACTTTCATTGCACTGTCGCTTTGCTTATTTAAAGGAAATTTACATTTTAAAGAAAGGTTTTGGTGTTAATTATTGGTTCCACAGTGTCCCGTTGCTGTATTGCTACAGTATTAATGTTTCACAACAGTTCGTATTAAACTTTTCGTGATTTTTTCATGAAAGTGACTGTCGCCTTGAAAGTGACAGCCATATAAAATACATTGGGCGACTGTCACCTTAGATGATCCCAAAATGACGAAAATGACTGTCGCCAGTCAACTGTCCCCTTACAGAATGCCTGGCCAGGTCACAAGCTGGTGCAAGATGTTAGCAATCGCAGGAACTCCACCTTGGAGCGGTTATTGGAGCAGAAACGAGCTGTATCCTTGTATACAACAAATAATGCATACATATGTAAATAATTTGTCACCGTCTCAGTGGAATCTCATGGAACAATCCAAAAAACTGCTCAAGCCCTTCGAAGAAATAACGAGGATAACAAGCTCTAGTCTTTCGTAATTCCACATGTTGTAACTTTGACCAAATATCTGGGAAAGGAGGAGTCGGTCATTCGACCACCTGACTTACTACGGATGAGATCTTCATTAAAAGCTGAGATAGACAAGCGTTATCAGTTAGATGAAAATGATAAATACTCGATTGCAACTTTCCTCGATTCGAGGTATAAAACTGACCCATGCAAGTGGTGGTCAGCGAGCACAACACTGTATCCGATTCTCATAAAGTTTGTTCGTATTTATCTTATCATCACCTTGTAGCAGCGTATTCAGTGAGCGGTTATTTTCTGAAGTAGGCCTTGCCTACGAGGAAAAAAGGAATCAAATACTACCCACAAATGCCGAGAAACTTGTCTTCATTCATCATAATTTGCGGACTAATTATTAAATGTCAGGACTCAGCAGTCTTAATAAAATATAAATAAAATGGATTACAAAATTACAATTAAAATGCGTAAAACTTTAAATAATCGGTATCCGTCCGGATAGTAGCTTCTATCCGGCCTATACCGGCCGGCCGGATAGGCCGGAAACCGGGTAGTGCCCGGGTATCCGTGGCATCTCTACTAAAGGACCATGGAAAAATATAGGTAGGCATTGTGTGAGATTCTTAAAGTTAGACGAGTAAACGGAGCTAAAAACTTGTGGGCCCCTCACCCAAGTAACAATTTCATCCCTATAATACTTCGTAAAATATTCTCTTCTAACGACAATAGGGACACTTTACAGGGTATAAAAACTGAATAATAGTCCAATAATGGCATCTGGCGCCGTTTTTTGATCCAATAGAACCTCATTGTAGCACTGAATTACGCTTCGAGAAAGACATACATCATGTGTTATGTCATCATTTTCTGTCATTTTCTCGCGATTGCAACAAAAAAAAATAATTGCCGCAGCCAGCGTCGAACCAGCGACTGTCGTACGCCAGTCCGACGCCCTTACCACTCGGCCAACCTCACATATAGATAACATTGCTCGTAAACACTACAAGTGCTCGACACTTCTTTATCGACCCTTCTCCTATGCACCTTCTTCTTTATATGTCAATCAGTCACATTCTTCAATCAAATACAGACATTTTCTGCGCAGAGATTATCTTAAGTGATTCATAAGCTAACAAGGAGTGAGGAAATGTTGGTTTCAAGCAATATTTCAATGAATTCAATTCAAGAAACGTGGTATTCCAGAGCACTTCATAAGTGTCAATTCATTAAATCACAAAGTCCATCCTTGTATAAAACATAAAACTACGGTGAACAATTTATTGGATGACCATACGAATGTCACACTATAAAAATGACACCGACTGTGCTATAGAAGAATATTATGCATGTGTGTGAGTTAAATTAGAGAGACTATTCCATGTGTGTGGTGTATCATCCAATAAACACAAGAGTGGAGTATTTAAAGGAGTGTCTTTTTAGGTTAACGTTTAGAGACAGTTTTATCGAAGTTGTATACCACCATCTTTAAATTTATTCCATAATGATGATAAAAGCTTTCCGGAAAATACTTTAAGGATGTTTCATCGGACCAAAGCATTACTTTAAGCGCTGTCACACGATTAATGAATTTCGTGGTACTATATGATTGCTACAGTGTGAAGTGCTTCTTTAAAGCAAACGAATTGTTGCTTGGGCAACTAGCGTGGAGCAGAGCAGAAACTGTTTTGCTGGCCTGTCAGGCAGGGTGCGCCCGACGGAGGGTTAATGTAGCGTTGTTTTATTGTCCCTATTCTCCTATGAAACAAGCAGTCTTGTCCCATCTCATTTTTCATATAGTTTCTCCTTCTTTTATTCTCTAATGGGTCTGCTCCAGGGAGTAGATATGGAGTAGACATAATGATGAAACTGCATGTAAAAACAACAACACTACATGGGACGAAAAATCTTGTCCATGGGCTCTCTCGTTCAGCGGTTCACGGTACACTTACGTCAAATGCGACCAGTTTTGCCGCACACAGCGACAAAATCGACTAGTTCAGCCACTCACATCAATACACACACCGACAAAGTCATCCGGTTCTGCTAGCTCTGTAGCACGCGCGCATTCTCTATTGTCAAATTCGGTGAACGCGGAAAACGATCCTCGCCGCGAATCTCGTTTGATTTAATTCGATTGCGCGAAATAGTTACGTTATTGACTACAACATTACGTTGCTCGGGTAATTTGTGGTTGTTAGGAGCTGTTTTATGTCATAAAATGCAAACGTAGTGTGTTATCGACGGGTTGTTTATGATTCACTCATCAATTAATGTACCGTTGTTTTCCTCTCCCATTAAACAAGCAAACTTGTCCCGTCTCATTTTACGTATGCCATCTCCTTCCTTATCTACTCCCTGGTCTGCTCACTTGTGCATGAGTGCGGTGAATGCACTCAAGATTGCGAAAATTCATCGCACATGTTGGTCTGTCAAATCAAAATGTCAAGAGAACTTGTTCCTGGACGTGCCGTCGTGTCTGGATTGCGTGTTCGCTAGCTTTTTAATTTCATCACCATTCGACCACCAGCTAGACCCATTACACATTAGCAGCACCAAAATGTCAAAGAAAAGGGGAAATAAAAAGAACCAAGATTTAGACGACGACTTCGAAGAGAAAGCAAAAGTAGCTGTATCATCTGCCAAGTCGAAGCCTGGCAAAAAAGGGAAACGTGGAAAAGGAGACGATTGGAGCGATGATGGGAAAAAGATTGCTGCATCACTTGAAGCTGCCGATTCGGATGACGAGACATCAGCACGACCGGCCGGCAAGAAAGGCCAAAAGAAGGGCAGAAGTACGCGTGGCGGTCAGGATCAGGACAACAGCTCGGACGAGACACAAAGTGTAGCTGATTCGATTATGTCGTCGCAGTCGAAAAAGTCACAGCAGTCCGCAAAGAAGAAAGGTAAAAAGGGCAAGAAGGGTGACGACTGGAGCGATGATAACGAAAAAGATTTCAAAGTTGTCGCAAGCGATCCAGAGGAGGACGAACCAGCTTCACAGATCGCTAAGAAGGCGGCTGCTAAACAGAAAAATAAGAAAAAAGGCAAAGCTGCGAAAGTTGGCTTCTCAAATGACGATGAGGAGGATAAGAACTTGGACGCACTTCAAGTTGAGTCTGAAGATGAGCAAGTGATCACCGCTGCGCCGGTCAAGAAACAAAAGAACAAGAAGGATCAGAAAAAAGTCGACCTATTGGACGAGGAGGACGATGAACCTGAATTGATGGAAGATTATGTGTCGGAAGAAGAGGCTTCAAAAGCAGCAGTTGCCAAAAAGAAAGGTAAGTTTGTCATACGAGTAGTTTTGAGTTGATCAGTGTGAGACCAACTAGAACCCCAGCCAGCAAAAAACACATTGTGTGATCTATCATTCATGCACCACATGTCAGCCATGATACCTTTGTCATTTATCACGCTTTCATACAAACGGTATATGACGATGTCCCCATATATTTATACACGCCTTCGTGGCGTGCATCCCATCCCATAGAGGCATGAAAGCACTGCCTACCCGGCCTACCCTAATCGAACAGTAAAAACAATAAACATTAAAACCCCTAATATTTTGCATCTACATATGATACATAAATAAAAATTATTCCCATCACTGTACGGTGAACAACAACACACTCTGTTTATCAAACGGCGAATTTTCTTCTCACCCAAGTCGTCGCAGAAAGCAGAACAAACACAATTCGTATCTATTTCGTTTTGTTCTCATATTTATAAATTGGTGAATGACGGAAATAATACAGTGCGTACATCACAAGTTTGCACAGATGATTCAACAAGTGAACGTGGACATTAGTTGAAACTGGAAAGAGCCAAATTAAAATGGGAAAACTATAGACGTTCCTAACCGTAGATCCGATTCCAATGAAAGAAGCTTTTTCCATACATTTCAATCGGCATTTCGAATTTGCTTTTAATAAACGGCTGATTCTATTAATCAGTGATTGTAATAACCGGCGCCTACTGTTTTTTTTAGGGTTTTTTAGATTTTTCAAAAAACCCTTATGAAATCGATTTTGTCCGTCCGTCTGTTCACTAAATAACTCGCGAACGGCTTAACCGATCGTCATGAATTTTGGTAGGAATGTGTAGAATGGTAACAGTCTTTGGCAAGAAATACTTAAAAGTTGGTAGGACAAAAATAACAGGGTGTCCCGGACATTTGAAAATTTGTTCACTAAATAACTCGCGAACGGCTTAACAGATCGTCATGAAATTTGGTAGGAATGTGTAGAATGGTAACGGTCTTTGGCATGAAATACTCAAAAATTGGTATGGCAAATATAACAGGGTGTCCCGGACATTTACAAATTTGTTCACTAAATACCTCGCGAAAGGCTTAACCAATCGTCATGTATTTTAGTAGGAATGTGTAGAATAGTAACAGTCTTTGGCACGAAATACTTAGAAGTTATTAGGGCAAAGATAACAGGGTGTCACGGAGATTTAAAAATTTGTTCACTAACTGATCGTTATGAAATTTGGTAGGAATGTGTAGAATCGTAAGAGTCTTTAGCACGAAATACTTAGACGTTGGTAGGACAAAGCTAGCATGGTGTCCCGGAGATTTTAAAAAGTCGGCTTTTTTAGTTTTTATCGGACAGCGACGTATGGGTACTCAAATCAAAGAACTCGATGGGTACATTTCATATCAGTCGCTTTTTTCCAGTTTGGAGTAATGGTAACGGAGTTACAGCTAATAAATGCAGTTAATATATGTAACCATGATACATAGTAAATCGTTAGCCTTTCATTCTGGAACGCGTTTATTTAGACCAATCCAAAAATAGATTTACGAGAAGCAATTCATTAATATTGTGCATAATTCTTATTTATTACCTATAAAGTATATGTGCAAAATTATTCACTATGTGTGTATCCAAAATCTAAAAAACCCTCGTATTGCGGGCGCAGCCCTCTGTACGCCGGTATTTTTTGTTTATTATATGCATCAAGCCTCGTCTCCATTGTAAACATTTGTTGATGAACAGTTGCAAAATAGTTCAAAATATTGTCTACGAACATTTGCGCAAGATTCTGAACTTTTACTGAACAGTTCGGCCAGCATCGGCCTCATGTACCGTGAACCCAGCGACAAATAAGCTTTACTTCATGAATCACGAATCGGCATTATGTATCGATAGGACGCATTGAAAGTTAGATACATGATGGTCAGCTGAAGGAATGTCGACGGATCATGCATATAGGAAATATAATGGTTTTCTCCTCAAGTGTGATTTTTGTTGCTGGGGTGATTAGAATCACGAATAAATCATGATCATTCATATAGTCTGGCTGGAGCAGTGGTTAGGGCGCGCACCTTCGGTGCATAGGGTTATGAGTTCAAGACTCTCCGTCGCCCGTATTTTTTTTAATTATTCATTGATGCATTGAATATATATGATACTTAACTATTACATAATGTTTACGAATAACGATTTTATAATGATTATCCGTAATAAGGCGCAAATGCGTATATACATGAAATAGGGGGACATCGTCATATACTGCTTGTATGAAAACGTGATGAATGAATAAGCGATATGTGCTTACGCGTGTTGCATGAAATAATGATTACAAATGTGTTAAATGCTGGCTGGGTTGCTATACTCGCGTTGTTTTGGGCAAATGTTCGTATACAGTTGCGCAACATGTTCGAATACTGTTTATAAACTGTTCCGTAGCAAGTTCATTTAATTTATTATTTGCAAGTTCTATTTTTCCGTATGATTGATTACGATGCAATTTTTGTTTAGCGCGACTAATTTGCCGATTGCAATCAATATTTTGTGGCGTGTACGGTTTAGGGCGTTTCCGATAGCAGCATTTTATTAGATGTTAAAAAAAATGAGGCTAATTCGGGCGCGGCCAAGATTTGGATACCCTTCGCTCTCCTCGGGCTAAAAGTTGTTTTCGGGCGTACCTACAACTTGTAAGCCCCCCTCCATTCTTTTCCTTCCGTCTTACAAAAGTTGCGTTTTGTCGACAAAACAATATTGGCTGGGGTTTTGGTTGGAATAAGTGGGCAAATAAAAATATTTACTCAGAAAATTTTATTGGGGGATGCGGAAGCATGACCCCATAGTACGATTCCATTTGATTTGACCTGTTTTGTTGCTTTGATAACCAACCACATTAACCCATTTCTTCCCAGCGTTGCGTATACGCAACACGAAGTTTGACCTCTGTAAACACCACCAAATTTAAATTGAAATGGAAAAGGGATCATGTAATTTTTAATGGGCATTTCTTGGCTCTATTTCTGCATATTTGTTATGGTGAATCAGCGATTGGGTCCTTGAGGATATAAGAGAAAGAAATAACATGTTTTTTTAGGACATTTTTAACAATTTTAAAAATATTTAAATATCTTAAAATTAATATCCAAATGCACTTTCTATACGGCAAACAATTGCTAATTATTTAGTTTAACCCTGGAATACTAACATGACCGGTTAGGGCGTTATCACTAACAACACGTAATTTTGACGTGTTCATATTTTCCTACAATCTTTTCCCAGTTTACATATTTTACCCAGCTTATCATTTTACAGTGCCACAGACAAAAATTATATTAGACCAAAATATGCCCTTACTTTTAGAATACGAGTGCGTTTCAGAGACGAACTATTCGGATATTTTTATTATTGCCGTTGAGAATCCACGTCAAATAGTCGTAGTAGCATCTAGAATTCCTCAGCTTACCGCCATATACCACAAACATGATGCTGCCACTCAATTGGACATACAACAACTAACTGAGGAAAGCACTGCTGCAGTGAATAGTCAACCAGACTCGTGGAACTGCGTATACACATTATAATATGAGCGAACACGTCAATTTTACGTATTGTTAGTAATTTAGGGTTAACTTGGTTTTGGAAAAAGGTTGGTCCTTGCTGCAGGAGCATGTGCTAAATATAGGTGATGCGTTCACCCAACGTTGGGAGTTTTCCGGTACAGTAACACGGGGGCAAACGCATAAAGAACAAAACATTTTCTTGCTATGTAACGCAGGTTTCGCATCAGCAATAACTTAAAATGAGTTCTAAATACCTCACTATCTACGAATGTATGTACCCTGAAAAGTCTATAAAACTATTGGTACAGTCTTCACTCCACGGTATGGTCTGAAGTCAACAAGTATGAGATCAGAAACCTTTTCCATTTAAGGGCAGTTTTGTTAGAACAGAGCTACTAAGTAAATGTTTGCTAAACTTTTCTGTAGTAAATTTTTCTCTTGCACTGGACGCAAGAACATATTTATTTCTTGTCAAGTTACTATTTTGCTTTTGTCATAAGGAATTGTGAAAAAATCCAGAATCGCTAAAAGGTTGTCAGACAGACCTCCCGGCGATAATTGTGGCTAGCAGTGTACATGTTGAGCAGTTCGGCACGATTTCAGTATCTGTGGCGCCAAATTTTTATGATGCCATTTCATTAATATTGGCCTGAAACGACCAAATCTGCAATCCTTTTTCGCGAAATCGTAACGGTTCTCCGGATATTCAATGTCAAAGTTTGACATTTATATGGGGTAGTTCAGTTTTTAATGGGAAATTGGGGGTATTTTTTACCACAGTTTGATGTGAATCAATAGCCTTGCCCCGAAAATAACATTTTCAATTTATTTTGCCTCGCTGTCTAGCAAATTTTACAATTCTTGCTCGCAAATATATTTTGACATTTCATATTATTAACATCTTTGCCAAATTGGTAAAACTTACTATTCTAGTGGGACCGATTAAAATTAAAACGTCAATTTTATGGCGTCGAATACTTTCCCCAATGTGTAAAGCGGAAATACCCCCCTTTTCTTATCAAATTTCTTAACTGGCTTCATAGAAAAGTCAAACTTTGACATTGAATATCTGGAGAACCGTTACGATTTCGCGAAAAAGGATTGCAGATTCGGTCGTTTCAGGCCAATATTAATTAAATGGCATAATCAAAATTTGGCGCCACAGATACTGAAATCTCCCCAGCAGTTCTATTTATTTTGGCTATTGACTTAAGCACATAAATTGTAATATACCTGTTCAAATCTGAAATAGAAAATACCAAAAACAATCGACATCCGGGACAAAGCCGACCTCCATTATAATACATCTTATCTAATAGTTCCATTATAATACATCTTATCTAATAGTTAGTCTTTGCGTATAGAGAAGATTCAAACAATTTTCAGAAAGCTTTACATTATATTGAAATTAATTTTTGTTTATTTTGCGTAGGTCTGCCATATGTTCCTTGGTTATGCCATTGTATGAAATTGTGCAATGATTTTTTAAATTTCAGATGTAACCAAGCAAAATATGGCAGAACTGTCCTCACGAGCTTGTGACGGACTAGGATCTCACTCAGATGTTAAACGAGTACCCATTTATGGGATGGAGATAAATAACACTGCTGAGCGTGATGCTCATCTCATTACCTCAACAAAAAAGCAGATCTGGAAATAGGATGTCACCAACACATCCTGCAGCCTTGAACTAGATAAGTTGTACGAAAAACCTGCCAAAAATTTGCAAAAAATGTCATCTATACCGCTGTAGTCGTGCTCTGTGGCCGTGATCGTTCGGTCGCCACTCTGTGAAATAGACACTCATAGAGAAACGAGTTTCTAAACTCGGCACGACTCGTCGCAAGTTTATTATTCAGAAGAAGATGATAAGAAATATTCTTATCGTAGAATAATAAACTAACAATGCGACTAGGAAGTGGTATGGCTGACAAATATCACACTCCGAATTCAGTTGTCTTTGTAACGTTGATGACTACACACGGTAGTCATCAACGCACCATGCTCCACTAGGAGTTACGGTAATCAGGAGAGATACCGCTGTAGTGAGTGTTTCAGGATTTTATCACTAAATTTATTATTCGCCATATAAACCAACAATTTTTTGCAACACAGAAGCTTCAAATTTAAATTTTCGTTTACATTTTTTTACCAAGAAACTCCCAACGTTGCGTCAACGCAACATCACGTTGGGAGCCACTGGTAACACTTACTGAAATTTTTAAATTTTTTTTCTTAATTGTATTGTAATTGATTGGAATTTACCAAAAAACTTCATAGTTTTAGCTTATTTCTATCCTTGGGAAGAAATGGGTTAATTCAAGATTTGTAAAATTGGTGTAAAAAATGTTTCTTAAGGTCCATTTAGATTAGTCGCCAAATGGCGTCACGTGCAACCAAATGGCTGTTGTCATTCCATCCAAACTGATCCCCATTTGGGTGTGCGCCCAGTTTTGATATTCAATATGGCAACTCAACCAACCGCTTTGACAACCGCATGTAAAATTCAAAGTGACAATTTTGCAACTTTTGTGTGATATTGAATAATTCTTGAATGGCCGTGTAATAATTCAAAAGCGCAGAGTCCGATTTTGATAATGAAATTTAAAAAATCACCAAAATGAAATTTGTGAAATGTCATGGAGACAGAACCATTTGGCTGCTAGCGTAGATGCTAAGTAGCAGCCAAATGGTTGTTCGTGATGCCAGTTTTTGGACGCCATTTGGCGATCAATCTAGATAGACCTTTAGAAGAACCAAAATGGGAGGTTGGGTTTGTATGGCAGCCCCATGATCCCATGGTTCGATTTAATCCATTCTTGCATATGTTTTGTGTTGTTAATAGAAAAACATTTGTGTTTGGTTGAAATTAGTGTACACATAAAAAAGTTTTTCTCAGAAGAACCTAATTTGGGGGTTGGGTTTGCATGATA
This sequence comes from Microchrysa polita, assembly GCA_949715475.1. Classification (NCBI taxonomy): domain Eukaryota; kingdom Metazoa; phylum Arthropoda; class Insecta; order Diptera; family Stratiomyidae; genus Microchrysa; species Microchrysa polita. The sequence continues at coordinate 97,159,345 of OX454415.1, forward strand.
GACCCATTACCCCATTGTCCGATTTTACCGATTCAAACATACAAACTGCCTGCAGCAAAGAGAAGCATTTCTGCAAAATTTCAGCTTCATAGCCTTTAATTTGGCCGAGTAAAACGCGTCGCAACACACGGACAGACGGACATTGTCCAATCGACTCCCCAAGTCATGATGAACATATTTGTATACTTTTTATACAGGGTGTCCGGAAACTGCCGCATAAACGCACTGGATTATGATTCCTCCGTTGATTTCCAGCAAAAAAAGTTGCACGGAACATACCCCCTATTCTTAACCCTTTAGCTGCCACAGGCGTTTGAAGATTTCTGAAAAAATAATTTTCTTGCACGACTTAAAGCTCAATATCTCCAAAGCTAGACCAGCTAGAATAGTGAAACAAGATGATTATCACAGCCAACAAATTAGCCTAAAAAATGAAACTAACTAAAATCGGATAAGAGGTTTGGTTTTTCGATTGCTTCAAAGTAAAATTTGTGTGATTTTAACCATCTATTTTTCCATCTCAATTTTCTCCAACTTCTGCCAAGGAGAGGTGCTTGTACAATTCTTTTAAAAATTGGGGCATAGTCTTACAATCATACCTTTCTTACATAATTTTATTCTAGCTCCATTATTTATAACTATTTTAATAGTATAAGTACAGAGAACTAGGGTTAATCTTGGCTCGATTTCGATATAATTTGAATAGATTTTACCAAATTGCAGAACTTTAGGGGCAGTCTGAATTGAATTGTATTGAATTCGAACTAAAATGAATAGTTTTCTACACTGAACGTATAAAAACTGTTAGAAATAATGGAGCTGGAATAAAATGATGTAAGAGATATATGATCGTAAGACTATGCGCCAATTTGAAAAAGAATCGTACAAGCACCTCTCCTTGGCAGAAGTTGGAGAAAATTATTTTTTAAGATTGTTTTTGGTTCAAATCACACAAATTTGACTTTGAAGCTCGCGAAAAACCAAACCTCTTATCCGATTTTAGTGTGGTTAGTATTATTTTTTAGGTAAATTTGTTGGCTGTAATAATCATCTTGTTTCACTATGCGGCAGTTTCCGGATACCCTGTATAGTCGGAGATGCTTCCTTCAATGCGTTACAAACTTCATGACAAAGTTAATATACCCTTCGTTGACTCTACGAGCGAAGGGTATAAAAATGATAGTAAGACATTTTGGAGTTTTATAAACAGCAAGCGCAAGAATACAGGAATACCCAAAAATTTAGAGTTCAATGGCAATTTTTACAACGATGTTCACTCTATGAGCGAAAGATATAAAAAGTTGAGTTGGAAGTGTGCGCATCGTGGTCTTACGGCAACTGCCTCTACGGGGCGGACCACACCCGTTTTGTATTGCAAAACGGCCAAAAGCTGCCAATATGCCTTCCTGGCAAGAGCCCTGAAGGTTCGATGCAGGAAGGTTGTGTTTGTCTGTGTATATGTGTGGGTACGATATATGTGTTTTTTCGTCATATTGGGAGCATTACATCTCGGCGCGGCTGCTCTCAATTTTACTAATTCGCGCCGGTGTTGAAACAAATCCAGGCCCAGAGGTATGGATTTGTAGTGTCTGCAACCAACGTATCGGTTCGAATGCCAGATCAGTGCAGTGTAATTGCTGCAGGGAATGGGTTCACTTTAGGTGTTCAGGGTTACGAAGACAAGGTCAACACTCCTTAGCATATGTTGCGCCAGGTTGTATGAATTCCGGGCAACCCAGGGCTGCTCCCAGCCCACCTTCTCCACCACTGCCCCCTACACCGCCAAACAATATGATAATGAGTGCCAGACCCAGTCTTACGCCTGGCCCTCCTCCTCCAGCAGTTTTCACTGCACTATCTATATTACAGTTTAACTGTAATGTCATTCACCGAAAAATCGCTGAGATCACACACTTCTTGAGTTCCAACAGAATTCTCATCGCCGCCATCCAAGAGACGTTGCTTCACGCAAACTCGTCTCTAAGCGTCCATAGCGAATATGTTATACTGCGGAAAGATCGACCGGCCGCCACGGATGATTCTCACCCTGGAGGTGGACTTGCCTTCCTAATACACAAGTCCGTACATTACTGTGTATTAGATGTAGTTGCTGATGGTACGGCGGAAATTCAAGCCATCTCAGTTCCATCAGGGAGTACTAATATCGAAATTTTTAATATATATGTACCACCTCATTCTAGTACGATAGCCAGAAGGGCATCGTTTCGATATTGGTCCTCTCCTTTCCGGAGAGCACAGGGTCATCCTTGGCGACTTTAATGCGCACCATGAGCTCTGGCATTCGGACCTCAACAACAATGCCAGGGGTATAACTATCGGCGAATCACTTGACGCCTCAGAATTCTGTTCACTTAATGAAGACTCGCCGACTAGAGTCGTGGGCACTTGCAGTAGTTCTCCTGACATAACTATTGTCAGTGCCAGCCTAATTGCTGCTTCCCGATGGGAAGTACGTACCACCCTTAGATCAGATCACCTCCCAATCATTATAAAAATTGACAAACCAGCGAACATGACTAAGTCTGAGAAGCGAACGTTTGTCAATCACAAGAAAGCCGATTGGGATGGTTTCAAAGCATACTCGTCGGCGAAGTTCATCGAGCTAACATCACCTACCAACATTCATGAGGCCGAGAAAAATATTAGGAACGTCATTACCACAGCCGCGGCACGTTTTATTCCGGCAGGACGTATCCCGAAAGTTCGGCCTAACTTCCCCACTAGTGCCGCCAGATTAGCCGATGAACGTGATCAGATCAGAAGCGCTCACCCTGATGATCCCAGAATTCAGGAGCTTAACTCCGAAATTGACCGACAAGTTCAAGACTATAGGAGGGAGAAATGGAATCAGCACCTCGATGAATGTAACCTCAATGAAGATGTCAGCAAATTATGGTCTACCGTCCGCGCCCTTTCCAATTCTCGGAAAGAAAAGGGCAACAACGCCATTGAATTTGGCAACACTAAAACCTGCGATCCTCTTCAGTGTGCTAGCCTGTTCAATAAACAATTTATTGAACATCCCAAGTCTGACGGCCTCAAGCGCAAAATTAGAAGACGGATTCGCAGCCGGAATGTTGACACCATACCATCTTTTACAGCGGACCAGGTTAAAAAAGTCATCGAGAATGCTAAAAACTCCAAGGCCCTCGGACCAGATGGCATTTCGATGACCATGTTGAAACATCTCGACCTTCCAGCCATTGAGTATCTCACGGCCGCCTTTAACTTGTCGATGTCCACGCTTGCCATCCCTAAAATCTGGAAAACAGGTCGAATTGTTCCCTGTCTCAAGCCAGGGAAAAGCGTTTATCTCGGGGAATCCTACCGCCCCATTACGATACTTTCTCCTGTCGCAAAGACGCTGGAGGCCCTTATTCACCCCACTCTTGTTGCACATGCGAAGCTAGAACCTCACCAGCATGGCTTCAGGAAGATGCATAGTACCACCACTGCCCTCGATGCGATCACTACACGCATTCGTGATGGGCTAAATCAACGCAGTCGTTGTCACAGAACTATTCTGGTGGCAATAGACCTATCAAGTGCATTCGATAAGGTCAATCATTCAATGCTCCTAGCAAACCTGTTGAATCTGCATTTTCCTGCACAAGAGATCCGTTGGATTGCCAATTATCTAGCTGGTCGGCACTCCTTCACCGAGTTTCGAGGCAAACGTTCTAAGCTTAGGAAAATCAAATTAGGTGTTCCACAGGGAGGGGTACTCTCCCCCACTCTGTTCAACATCTACATGTCCGGCCTTCCCACACCACCTGAAGGAATCGAGGTGATTTCCTATGCTGACGATTGCACCGTACTTGCCACAGGGAATGATAAGGATGAAATGCGCCTCCGAATTAATCGCTATCTAGGACGATTACAGGCATTTTTCCAAAGCCGAAACCTCACCATCTCTGCGTCCAAATCCTCTGCGACTTTTCTAACCACTTGGTGGGAGGACATCAGATGGGAGATGGATATACGTATTGGCAACAATTCTGTCCCTACTGTTAAAAACCCCAAAATTCTCGGGCTTCACCTAGAGAACATGATGACGTCTGCGAATCATGCAGCGTCAGTCTGTGAAAAAATGCGCAGTAGGAACAACATCCTAAAAGCTCTAGCTGGTAGCACCTGGGGCAAAGATAAAGAAACCATGCTAGCTACTTATAAAGCGGTGGGTCGAGCGGCCGCTGATTATGCAGCCCCAGTTTGGACACATAGTCTATGTGACACAAAATGGTCCAAAGTTCAGGTCTGCCAAAATGCCGCTCTACGCATCGCGACAGGTTGCCTTCTGATGTCTGCCCAGGATCACTTACATCAGGAGACAAAATTGATGCCAATACGTGATCACAATCTCCTACTCTCAAAACAGTATCTTGTTGGTTGCTACCGTGAGGATCATCCCAATAATCATCTCATGGACCGAATTCCTCCACCACGACATGTCAGGCGTGGTTTACGAGACCTTGAGAGAGAGGTTCAGGGATACAAACGGGACCCTTACGATGAAGTTACATACCGAGCCGCCATTGCAGCGATCCACACTGAAGAAGTGAATCGGTCTATCGCGAGTTTAGGTGCGAATAGAGTCCTCTCAGAGCGCCCAACACCAATTTCGCCTGAGGAGATTAGGCTCGAGAGCCACCAGAGTAACACTAGCTCAACTTCGGTCGGGCTTTTGTTCACGCCTTAATTCGTACCTTTCTCGCATAAACCCGGACATCCAAAACATCTGTCCAAACTGCAATGGTACTCCTCATGATGTGGGCCACTTGTTTCAATGGCTGCGCCCACTGATCTTACCCCTATATCACTGTGGGAAAACCCTATCGCAGCAGCTATGTTTTTGTCCTTAGACCTCACGGACACAAACATTGACGAACCATAAATCGTACCCACATAGATGCACAGAGGTTACACACCTTTCTGCACCGCTACAAGAAGAAGAAGAAGTGTGCGCATCAAGCGTATCCGAGGATCAAGTTGACCATTGCTCAACCAAATGAAACTTTTCGCAGAATTTTGTGTTATCACTTGATATTCAGCGTAACTGTTTACGAGGATTCGATACCGAAATCGGCGGCAAGCCGGCCGGACGTGTTGGTTTGCTCAACGCAACTATGAAAAAAACTGTGGAAAACTTCTAATGAATAGTCCGAAATATCTGCTCGAAGAGGTTACAAGTGCAGCAAATTCCATCGAGTTATCAGTGCGGCGATGGTAGGAGAAAATAGAAGCTACCGATCGTCGCCATAAGACCGATAAGGAAGCCTGTGATCGTTGATGCCAGGGTGGCCGAGGCGTTCTATGTGGACAAAGCCGATGCTGTCGATCCATGAAGTAGGGGAGGAGGTCAAGACTGCCAAAAGCTTTTAGTGTATTTGCTTATCTTATCACAATTTTAAAAAAGAATACATTCTTATAAAGTAAGAGAATTTTAATGCATTTACATTAATAAAAAAAATCTTGTTTATGGGATCCCCCTAAACAGCACTAGTAACCCAACAAACCATTCCGAGGGAATTCTTTCGGAATACTGGAACTATTTTCCATATTCCGAGTCGGAATCCAAGACTTAAACTCTCGGAATACTGACGGTTCGTCATATAAAAAGTGTCTCAACATTTCCGAGAGCATTAATACATTCAAATGATGCATTTAGAAAATGCAGAGACATTTCCGACACTTTTCTGCACAGTTATCGTTACAGCCCCAACAAACCATTCCCAGAGAATTCTTTCGGAATATGAGATCTTTTTCGTAGTTGGAATCCAAGCCTTAACATCTCGGAATACTGAGAGTTCGTAAAATGAATAGTGTGTCGGAAAACGCAGACATTTCCGAAAGTTTTCAGTATAGTTATCGTTACAGGTTTCCGTTTCGTCATGTCGGAGTTTTATACTAATTTCGATTAAAATTCAGGTCGGAATCGAGTATCGCTTTTGGAATATGGAGGGTTATAATTTCAGTTGGAGGGTTTTGCATTGTTAGTACTTTCATTTTCAATTCAAAGAGGGACACAACGGGATGCAAAGCAACCAAAACGCGAAGAAACCGGAATCCAAAACAACTTGCAGTCCCACAACCATTGTTGACCAATACCTAAATACCTGAGAGGAAAAAGGATCTGCACGAATTTTTTGGTCGTTAATGCATTCTGCACAAGTCTTACAGCAAAAAAATCAAAGAATATTTTTATTATTATTAAATAACCTATCTTTATTTTCAGTTATGTAACATAATCCTTTTCTTGAAAAAAAAAAATACTTAATACTTAAACTTCATATGTATATATGTATGTATAAACAAATCAGAAGAGGAATTCGGAAATGAAGAATGAATAGGAGATGCCATGTAGTGAGAACTAGACTTTAACGTCGCATAGCCAAGGAACTGCTCTGCAGCTTTTGAGATATCCCTGTTAAATTTTCGGGACATTTTTTTCTGATCTACGAGTATAATAGGTACAAATTCGACGCAACTTACAAACAAATAAAGTATTAATGTATAAAATACGAACCAAAATGCTATTCGGCTAACAATATTTTCGCAAAATTTATTATTAATATTAGAGAGTTTTCGATTACCGCGCGAAATATCAACGACAATGTCAAAATTTCATATAGAAATTGACTCGCGCACCGTACCCGTAAAACTAAACTATATCTATTTTGACATTTAAAATACGCGTAGTATAGTTACGGCCACGAAAAAGTTGATTGTTTAACGTACGTCACTGCCTAGGCCTACTTAAAAACATCTCTACCTGTAAACGGCCTCAGATTTTGTTTGGAAAATTGCATACTTTTCCGAAACAATTCCGAGACGGCTTCCACGTTTTACACAAAGTGCAAACTCGTAAAAAAAATCGAAATCGGTTTTGCGTGTGTTAGTGCGGTCTCGGAATTATTCTTGGAAAAGTGGTGGAAATCCGAAAAGAATTCCGTCACTCGGAAAGATGGTTTGTTGGGAAGGCCAGTCTGGACCGTTAATGCGGCCGTTATCAGCTGCAATTTTACTGTCACGTAGTATAGTAACGTTCTGTGGGCGAACGCAGGAATTGGTCGGGATCGGAAGGAGACCCTTTGAACCTAAATTAAAATTCTTTTATTTTATATAAAATTTGCGAACAATGCGAGCGTAGCGGGCACTAGATATGACAGCGAGCGAAGCGAGCTCTTTTAGCTGCGGATCCTACGGAAACTGGCTCTACGGGGCGGACTGCACCCGTTTTCTACGTGGAAACGGCCAAAAGTTTCCAATATACCTCCCTGGCAAGAGCCCTGAAGGTTCGATGCAGGAAGGTTGTGTTTGTCTGTGTATATGTGTGGATTCGAGTTATGTGTTTTTTCGTCATATTGGGAGCATTACATCTCGGCGCGGCTGCTCTCAATTTTATTAATTCGCGCCGGCATTGAAACAAATCCAGGCCCAGAGGTATGGTTTTGTAGTGTTTGCGGCCAACAAATTGGTACGAATGCCAGGTCAGTGCAGTGTAATTGCTGCTTGGAATGGGTACATCTCAGGTGTTCTGGCTTGAGAAGGGTTGGTCAGCACTCCACATCATATGTTGCACCGGGATGCATAAACACAGGGCGACCACGGGCTGCTCCTAGCTCTCCACCTCATCCTCAGCTCCAGCACCCCCAAACAATATGATCAGGAATGCTAGGCCTAGTTTAACCCTGCTCCTCCTCCAGCGGTTTTCACTCCACTGTCCTTATTGCAGTTTAACTGCAACGGCAAAAAAATCACCGAGATCACTCACTTCATGAGTGTAAACAGAATTCTGATTTCTGCCATCCAGGAGACTTTGCTCCATTCGAACTCGTCTCTTAGCGTCCATGGCAATTACGTTATACTGCGCAAAGATAGACCAGCCGGCAGGAATGATTCTCACCCTGGAAGTGGACTTGCCTTCCTAATACACAAGTCCGTACATTACTGTGTATTAGATGTAGATGTCGACGGTACGGCGGAAATGCAAGCCACCTCAGTTTCATCAGGGAGTACTAATATCGAAATTTTTAATGTATATGTTCCACCACACTCTAGTTGCCCTTCTGGCTATTGTTTCGATATTGGTCCTCTCCTATCTGGAGAGCACAGGATAATTCTTGGTGACTTTAACGCGCACCATGAGCTCTGGCATTCTGACCTCAACAACGATGCCAGGGGTATAACTATTGCCGAATCTCTAGACGCCTCAGATTTCTGTCCACTCAATGAAGACTCGCCGACCCGAGTCACAGGCACTTGCAGTAGCTCTCCTACCTTAACTATTGTAAGTGCCAGCCTAATCAGTGCTACTCGATGGGAGACGCACACTGCTCTCTCGTCCGATCACCTCCCAATCATAATAAGAATTGAAAAACCAGCAAACCTGACTAAGTCTGAGAAGCGAACGTTTGTCAATCACAAGAAAGCCGATTGGGAAGGTTTCAAAGCATACTCGTCGGCGAAGTTCATCGAGCTACCTACACCAACTAACGTTCATAAGGCCGAACGAAATATTAGGAACGTCATTGCCAAAGCAGCGGCACGTTATATTCCTGCTGGACGTATCCCGAAAGTTTGACCTAATTTCCCTACCAGTGCCGCCAGATTAGCCGATGAACGAGATAACATCAGACGCGCTCACCCAGGTGATCCCAGAATTCAGGAGCTTAACTCCGAAATCAATCGACAAGTAAAAGACTATCGGAAGGCGAAATGGAACGAGCACCTAAATGACTGCAACCTCAAAGAAGGTGTCAGTAAACTATGGTCTACTGTCCGCGCCCTATCCAATCATAGGAAAGGAAAGGGCAATAATGCCATCAAATTTGGCCATAAGAGCACCAGCGAACCCCTTCAGTGCGCAAGCCTGTTCAATAAGCAATTTATTGAACATCCCAAGTCCGATGGCTTAAAGCGTAAAATTAGAAGACGGATTCGCAGTAGAAATGTTGACACTATACCATCGTATACTGCGGACCAGGTTAAAAAAGTCATTGAGAATGCTAAAAACTCAAAGGCCCTCGGACCCGATGGCCATGTTGAAACATCTCGACCTTCCAGCCATTGAGTATCTCACGGCAGCCTTTAACTTGTCGATCTCTAAGTTTGCCATCCCTGAAATCTGGAAAACAGGACGGATTGTCCCCTGTCTCAAACCGGGAAAAAGCGCTGGTCTCGGTGAATCCTACCGACCCATAACAATACTTTCTCCTGTCGCAAAGACGCTGGAGGCCATTATTCACCCCACTCTTGTTGCACAAGCGAAGCTAGAACCTCACCAGCATGGCTTCAGGAAGATGCATAGTACCACCACTGCCCTCGATGCGATCACTACACGCATTCGTGATGGGCTAAATCAACGCAGTCGTTGTCACAGAACTATTCTGGTGGCAATAGACCTATCAAGTGCATTTGATAAGGTCAATCATTCAATGCTCTTAGCAAACTTGTTGAATATGCATCTTCCTGCACAAGAGATCCGTTGGATTGCCAATTATCTAGCTGGTCGGCACTCCTTCACCGAGTTTCGAGGCAAACATTCCAAGCTTAGGAAAATCAAATTAGGTGTTCCACAGGGAGGGGTACTCTCCCCCACTCTGTTCAACATCTACATGTCCGGCCTTCCCACACCACCTGAAGGAATCGAGGTGATTTCCTATGCTGAAGATTGCACCGTACTCGCCACAGGGAATGATAAGGAAGAAATGTGACCAAAATCTTCTACTCTCAAAACAGTATCTTGTTGGTTGCTATCGTGAGGATCAGCCCAATAATCATCTCATGGACCGGATTCCTCCACCACGACATGTCAGGCGTGGTTTACGAGACCTTGAGAGAGAGGTTCAGGGATACAAACGGGACCCTTACGATGAAGTTACATACCGAGCCGCCATCGCAGCGATCCACACTGAAGAAGTGAATCGGTCTATTGCGAGCTTAGGTGCGAATAAAGTCCTCTCAGAGCGCCCACCACCAATTTCGCCTGAGGAGATTAGGCTCCCGAAAGCCACTAGAGTAACACTAGCTCAACTTCGGTCGGGCTTTTGTTCACGCCTTAATTCGTACCTTTCTCGCATAAACCCGGACATCTAAAACATCTGTCCAAACTGCGATGGTACTCCTCATGATGTGGGTAATTTGTTTCAATGCCCCGCTGCGCCCACTGATCTTACCCCTATATCGCTGTGGGAAAACCCTATCGCAGCAGCTATGTTTTTGTCCTAAGACCTCACGGACACAAACATTGACGAACCATAAATCGTACCCACATAGATGCACAGAGGTTTCACACCTTTCTGCACCGCTAAAAGAAGAAGAAGAAGGTCAAAAACCAGAATTTTTTTTAGGGTTGCCCACCCCAAAATAGCACCCTTGTTTTCTCGGGGAAATACTCGCCCAATCGGCGTGGCAGAAACACTAGGTAAATCTGGGTCGCTGATTCCGAATTTGAGGTCAAAAACAAACAAAAAACAAAATTTAGGGCTGCCCGCCCCAAAATGGCACCACCGTTTTCTCGGGGAAACACTCGTCCAATCGGCGTGGCAGAATGACTAGGTAAATTTGGGTCGCTGATTCCGAATTTGAGGTCAAAAACCAGAAGGTTTTCTTTAGGGTTGCCCACCCCAAAATGACCCCCCTGTTTCTCGGGGAAATACTCGTCCAATCGGCGTGGCAGAAACACTAAGTAAATTTGGGTCGCTGATTCCGAATTTGAGGTCAAAAAACAAAAAAAATAGGGCTGCCCGCCCCAAAATGGTATCCCAGTTTTCTCGGGGAAATACTCTTCCAATTGGCGTGGCAGAAACACTGGGTAAATTTGGGTCGCTGATTCCGAATTTGAGGTCAAAACAAAAAAAATTTAGGGCTGTCCGCCCCAAAATGGCACCCCTGTTTTCTCGGAGAAATACTCGTCCAATTGGCGTGACAGAAACTCTAGGTAAATTTGGGTCGCTGATTCCGAATTTGAGGTGAAAAACCAGAAATTTTTTTTAGGGCTGCCCGCTTCAAAATGGCACCCCTGGTTTCTCGGCGAAATACTCATCGAATTGGCGTGGCAGAAACACTAGGTAAATTTGGGTCACTGATTCCGAAGTTGAGGTCAAAAACCAGAAATGTTTTTTAGGTTTGCCCGCCCCAAAATGGCACCCCTGTTTTCTCGGGGAAATACTCGTCCAATTGGCATGGCAGAAACACTAGGTAAATTTGGGTCGCTGGTTCCGAATTAGAGGTCAAAACCCAGAATTTTTTAGGGTTGCCCGCCCCAAAATGGCACTCCTATTTCCTCGGGGAAATACTCGTCCAATCGGCGTGACAGAAAAACCAGGTAAATTTGGGTCGCTGATTCCGAATTTGTGGTAAAAAACCAGAATTTTTTTTAGGGTTGCCCATCCAATTTCCTCGGGGAAATACTCATCCAATCGGCGTGACAGAAAAACCAGGTAAATTTGGGTCGCTGATTCCGAATTTGTGGTCAAAAACCAGAATTTTTTTTTAGGGTTGCCCATCCCAAAATGTTTTCTTGGGGAAATACTCGTCCAATCGGCGTGGCAGAAACACTAGGTAAATTTGGGTCGCTAATTCCAAATTTCAGGTCAAAAACAAGAAAAAAAATGTAATGCCGCGCGTCCCAAAATGGTACTCCGGATTCCTCACCACCGTATGTTCCCACAAGTGACCTATTAGTCCAGTACAATTGGTTCAAAATAGCCCCAAACCTAAACATAAAAAAAAAAGAAATTTTTGATGCCAAATTGTTGAATACACTGCCTAATATACGCAGTAAAAAGTTACACTAATTTGCGCCATGGGTTAAGGGGGAGGGGGTGGCAAAGGGGTGAAAATTCAGTTTCTTGCAAATATCTGGAAAACTATGAGTCTGACCTTAAAATGTGCTGAGGACAAAACAAACTACTACAGACTTTAACGCGCACCATGAGCTCTGGCATTCTGACCTCAACAACGATGCCAGGGGTATAACTATTGCCGAGTCTCTAGACGCCTCAGATTTCTGTCCACTCAATGAAGACTCGCCGACTCGAGTCACAGGCACTTGCAGTAGCTCTCCTGACTTAACTATTGTAAGTGCCAGTCTAATCAGTGCTACTCGATGGGAGACGCACACTGCTCTCTCGTCCGATCACCTCCCAATCATAATAAGAATTGACAAACCAGCAAACCTGACTGAGTCTGAGAAGCGAACGTTTGTCAATCACAAGAAAGCCGATTGGGAGGCTTTCAAAGCATACTCGTCGGCGAAGTTCATCGAGCTACCTACACCAACTAGCGTTCATAAGGCCGAACGAAATATTAGGAACGTCATTGCCAAAGCAGCGGCACGTTATATTCCTGCTGGACGTATCCCGAAAGTTCGACCTAATTTCCCTAGCAGTGCCGCCAGATTAGCCGATGAACGAGATAATATCAGACGCGCTCACCCAGGTGATCCCAGAACTCCGAAATCAATCGACAAGTAAAAGACTATCGGAAGGCGAAATGGAACGAGCACCTCAATGACTGCAACCTCAATGAAGGTGTCAGTAAACTATGGTCTACTGTCCGCGCCCTATCCAATCCTAGGAAAGGAAAGGGCAATAATGCCATCAAATTTGGCCATAAGAGCACCAGCGAACCCCTTCAGTGCGCAAGCCTGTTCAATAAGCAATTTATTGAACATCCCAAGTCCGATGGCTTAAAGCGTAAAATTAGAAGACGGATTCGCAGTAGAAATGTTGACACTATACCATCGTATACTGCGGACCAGGTTAAAAAAGTCATTGAGAATGCTAAAAACTCAAAGGCCCTCGGACCCGATGGCCATGTTGAAACATCTCGACCTTCCAGCCATTGAGTATCTCACGGCAGCCTTTAACTTGTCGATCTCTAAGTTTGCCATCCCTGAAATCTGGAAAACAGGACGGATTGTCCCCTGTCTCAAACCGGGAAAAAGCGCTGGTCTCGGTGAATCCTACCGACCCATAACAATACTTTCTCCTGTCGCAAAGACGCTGGAGGCCATTATTCACCCTACTCTTGTTGCACAAGCGAAGCTAGAACCTCACCAGCATGGCTTCAGGAAGATGCATAGTACCACCACTGCCCTCGATGCGATCACTACACGCATTCGTGATGGGCTAAATCAACGCAGTCGTTGTCACAGAACTATTCTGGTGGCAATAGACCTATCAAGTGCATTTGATAAGGTCAATCATTCAATGCTCTTAGCAAACTTGTTGAATATGCATCTTCCTGCACAAGAGATCCGTTGGATTGCCAATTATCTAGCTGGTCGGCACTCCTTCACCGAGTTTCGAGGCAAACATTCCAAGCTTAGGAAAATCAAATTAGGTGTTCCACAGGGAGGGGTACTCTCCCCCACTCTGTTCAACATCTACATGTCCGGCCTTCCCACACCACCTGAAGGAATCGAGGTGATTTCCTATGCTGACGATTGCACCGTACTCGCCACAGGGAATGATAAGGAAGAAATGTGACCAAAATCTTCTACTCTCAAAACAGTATCTTGTTGGTTGCTATCGTGAGGATCATCCCAATAATCATCTCATGGACCGGATTCCTCCACCACGACATGTCAGGCGTGGTTTACGAGACCTTGAGAGAGAGGTTCAGGGATACAAACGGGACCCTTACGATGAAGTTACATACCGAGCCGTCATCGCAGCGATCCACACTGAAGAAGTGAATCGGTCTATTGCGAGCTTAGGTGCGAATAAAGTCCTCTCAGAGCGCCCACCACCAATTTCGCCTGAGGAGATTAGGCTCCCGAAAGCCACTAGAGTAACACTAGCTCAACTTCGGTCGGGCTTTTGTTCACGCCTTAATTCGTACCTTTCTCGCATAAACCCGGACATCTAAAACATCTGTCCAAACTGCGATGGTACTCCTCATGATGTGGGTCATTTGTTTCAATGCCCCGCTGCGCCCACTGATCTTACCCCTATATCGCTGTGGGAAAACCCTATCGCAGCAGCTATGTTTTTGTCCTAAGACCTCACGGACACAAACATTGACGAACCATAAATCGTACCCACATAGATGCACAGAGGTTTCACACCTTTCTGCACCGCTAAAAGAAGAAGAAGAAGGTCAAAAACCAGAATTTTTTTTAGGGTTGCCCACCCCAAAATAGCACCCTTGTTTTCTCGGGGAAATACTCGCCCAATCGGCGTGGCAGAAACACTAGGTAAATCTGGGTCGCTGATTCCGAATTTGAGGTCAAAACCAAACAAAAAACAAAATTTAGGGCTGGCCGCCCCAAAATGGCACCACTGTTTTCTCGGGGAAACACTCGTCCAATCGGCGTGGCAGAATGACTAGGTAAATTTGGGTCGCTGATTCCGAATTTGAGGTCAAAAACCAGAAGGTTTTTTTTAGGGTTGCCCACCCCAAAATGACCCCCTGTTTCTCGGGGTAATACTCGTCCAATCGGCGTGGCAGAAACACTAAGTAAATTTGGGTCGCTGATTCCGAATTTGAGGTCAAAAACAAAAAAAATAGGGCTGCCCGCCCCAAAATGGTATCCCTGTTTTCTCGGGGAAATACTCTTCCAATTGGCGTGGCAGAAACACTGGGTAAATTTGGGTCGCTGATTCCGAATTTGAGGTCAAAACAAAAAAAAATTAGGGCTGTCCGCCCCAAAATGGCACCCCTGTTTTCTCGGAGAAATACTCGTCCAATTGGCGTGACAGAAACTCTAGGTAAATTTGGGTCGCTGATTCCGAATTTGAGGTGAAAAACCAGAAATTTTTTTTAGGGCTGCCGGCTTCAACATGGCACCCCTGGTTTCCCGGCGAAATACTCATCGAATTGGCGTGGCAGAAACACTAGGTAAATTTGGGTCACTGATTCCGAAGTTGAGGTCAAAAACCAGAAATGTTTTTTAGGTTTGCCCGCCCCAAAATGGCACCCCTGTTTTCTCGGGGAAATACTCGTCCAATTGGCATGGCAGAAACACTTGGTAAATTTGGGTCGCTGGTTCCGAATTAGAGGTCAAAAACCAGAATTTTTTAGGGTTGCCCGCCCCAAAATGGCACTCCTATTTCCTCGGGGAAATACTCGTCCAATCGGCGTGACAGAAAAACCAGGTAAATTTGGGTCGCTGATTCCGAATTTGTGGTAAAAAAAACAGAATTTTTTTTAGGATTGCCCATCCAATTTCCTCGGGGAAATACTCGTCCAATCGGCGTGACAGAAAAACCAGGTAAATTTGGGTCGCTGATTCCGAATTTGTGGTCAAAAACCAGAATTTTTTTTAGGGTTGCCCATCCCAAAATGTTTTCTTGGGGAAATACTCGTCCAATCGGAGTGGCAGAAACACTAGGTAAATTTGGGTCGCTAATTCCAAATTTCAGGTCAAAAACAAGAAAAAAAATTTAATGCCGCGCGTCCCAAAATGGTACTCCGGATTCCTCACCACCGTATGTTCCCACAAGTGACCTATTAGTCCAGTACAATTGGTTCAAAATAGCCCCTAACCTAAACATAAAAAAAAAAGAAATTTTTGATGCCAAATTGTTGAATACACTGCCTAATATACGCAGTAAAAAGTTACACTAATTTGCGCCATGGGTTAAGGGGGAGGGGGTGGCAAAGGGGTGAAAATTCAGTTTCTTGCAAATATCTGGAAAACTATGAGTCTGACCTTAAAATGTGCTGAGGACAAAACAAACTACTACAGACTTTAACGCGCACCATGAGCTCTGGCATTCTGACCTCAACAACGATGCCAGGGGTATAACTATTGCCGAGTCTCTAGACGCCTCAGATTTCTGTCCACTCAATGAAGACTCGCCGACTCGAGTTTCAGGCACTTGCAGTAGCTCTCCTGACTTAACTATTGTAAGTGCCAGCCTAATCAGTGCTACTCGATGGGAGACGCACACTGCTCTCTCGTCCGATCACCTCCCAATCATAATAAGAATTGACAAACCAGCAAACCTGACTGAGTCTGAGAAGCGAACGTTTGTCAATCACAAGAAAGCCGATTGGGAGGCTTTCAAAGCATACTCGTCGGCGAAGTTCATCGAGCTACCTACATCAACTAGCGTTTATAAGGCCGAACGAAATATTAGGAACGTCATTGCCAAAGCAGCGGCACGTTATATTCCTGCTGGACGTATCCCGAAAGTTCGACCTAATTTCCCTAGCAATGCCGCCAGATTAGCCGATGAACGAGATAATATCAGACGCGCTCACCCAGGTGATCCCAGAACTCCGAAATCAATCGACAAGTAAAAGACTATCGGAAGGCGAAATGGAACGAGCACCTCAATGACTGCAACCTCAATGAAGGTGTCAGTAAACTATGGTCTACTGTCCGCGCCCTATCTAGGAAAGGAAAGGAAATGGCAATAATGCCATCAAATTTGGCCATAAGAGCACCAGCGATCTCCTTCAGTGCGCAAGCCTGTTCAATAAATATTGAATATATAATATTGAACATCCCAAGTCCGATGGCTTAAAGCGTAAAATTAGAAGAAGGATTCACAGTAGAAATGTTGACACTATACCATCGTACACTGCGGACCAGGTTAAAAAAGTCATTGAGAATGGTAAAAACTCAAAGGCCCTCGGACCCGATGGCATTTCGATGGCCATGTTGAAACATATCGGCCTTCCAGCCATTGAGTATCTCACGGCAGCCTTTAACTTGTCGATCTCTAAGCTTGCCATCCCTGAAATCTGGAAAACAGGACGGATTGTCCCCTGTCTCAAACCGGGAAAGAGCGCTGGTCTCGGTGAATCCTACCAACCCATAACAATACTTTCACCTGTCGCAAAGACGCTAGAGGCCCTTATTCACCCCACTCTTAAGCATGCTAAGCTAGAACCTCACCAGCATGGCTTCAGGAAAATGCATAGTACCACCACTGCCCTCGATGCGATCACTACACGCATCCGTAATGGGCTAAACCACAGACGTCCTTGCCACAGATCGATTCTTGTGGCAATTGACCTAACGAGTGCATTTGACAATGTCAATCACTCGATGCTTCTCGCGAACTTACTGAATATGCATATCCCTGCTCAAGAGATCCGTTGGATTGCCAACTATCTAGCTGGTCGGCATTCCTTCACTGAGTTTCGTGGCAAACGTTCTAAGCTGAGAAAAATCAAATTAGGAGTTTCACAGGGTGGGGTACTCTCCCCCACTCTGTTCAACATCTACATGTCCGGCTTTCCTACACCACCGGAAGGAATCGAGGTGATTTCCTACGCAGACGATTGCACAGTGCTCGCCACAGGGGAGGATAAGGATGAAATGCGCCTCCAAATTAATCGCTATCTCGGACGATTACAGGCTTTCTTCCAAAGCCGAAACCTCACCTCCTCCTCCTCATCTTCGCGTCTAAATCTTCTGCGACATTACTTACCACCTGGTCGCTGGATTGTCGGTGGGAGGTTGATGTACGTATTGGCAAGAATCCAATTCCTACTGTTGCTAATCCTAAAATTCTCGGGCTCCATTTAGAGAGCATGATGACGTCAGCTCATCACGCAGCATCCGTTTGCGAAAAGATGCGCAGTAGGAATAAAATCCTAAAAGCACTAGCTGGTAGCACCTGGGGCAAGGATAAAGAAACCATGCTAGTCACATACAAAGCGGTGGGTCGAGCAGCTGCTGATTATGCAGCCCCAGTTTGGTCAGAAGACAGCCGCGGCAATGCATATTGGATCGTCTAAACAGTACGGTGAATCGACATGGAAAAGTTCTCCATCGTACAACCGTACAACTCCGCCGTTCCACTACAAACCCGATCCAAACACAAATCACATCTCCCATGTCTCTGGTAGAAGACTACAGTCGCGGCAATGCACATTGCATCGTCTAAACAGCACGGTGATTCGACATGGAAAAGTTCTCCATCGTACAACCACATGCAACTACGAACCCGATCCAAACACAAATCGTATCCTCCATGTCGCTCCCATCGGCGACAAGGCACCTTACAGCTGCTGAAAGCACGATTAGACATGGAAAAGTTCTCCATCGTACAACCCGACGTCGCATCGCAAGCAGTCTGAATGGTAAAAGCAGGTTCGTGCTTGTTCCTATATAAATGCTAAGAATTTTTTTTCTTGCTATGGGAAGCTTATCGCTTCTTATCGCATCGCATCGCCCGCAGTGTGAATGGGCTGTAAGGCCGGTGTGTCGAGGTGTTTGAGCATGATCATTGCTATACCGTCTGGACCAAGTGCTTTTGCATTTTTGGCATTCTTTAGTCCAGTCATATTAGCATTTCAAATAGAATAAGACTATTTTTTGTTGTTTTTGAATCAGTGGGCTCCCAGGAATCTAAAACTCATTTTGCTAAAAAAAAATTTGATCGGAAAGGTATCGAAAAGGGCAAAAAAGAATACTCTTTAATCCTTGACCGGAGGTCGGCATGCGGGGTATCAGATCAAAGGGGACGTCGAGTACATTACGTATCCGGCGTTTGTTTCCTGTTTCAAGGACCCCCAATGGAATAAATCGAGCTTAAATGGAAAAATTTCGTGTTTCCCGTGTATCTTTCCAAACCCATAACTACGAGAATAATTCAAGTTGTCACTACTTTTATCCCTTTTCATAATCTATAATAGCTGACGATTCTACAATTAAATTTGCTAAGAAGAAAAATTATCGGAAAGCTCTGAAAAGGACATAAAAGGACACTAATTGCACACATTAATCGAACGGGGGCATGCGGGGTGTCATATCAAAGAGGATGTCAAGTACATTCCATTTCCAGCGTTTGTTACTTGTTCCAAGGACCCTCAAAGAAGAAAATCGGGCTCAAATGAAAAATACATATTCGTGTTTTCCGTATCTGTACCTTTCAAAAGCCATAATTTTCCATTTAAGCCCGAATTATCCAATTTAGTGTCTTTGAAACAGGAAACAAACACCGGATATGCAATGCACTCGACGCACTCTTTGATATGACACCCCACATGTCCACTTTCGATCAAGGTGTGTAATTAGTGTCCTTTTATTTCCTTGTTCAGAGCTTTCCGATCAACTTTTTTCTAAGCAAATTTAATGGTAGACTCTTCAGCTATTATAGATTCTGAAAAGTGATAAAAGTAGTGACAGCTTGAATTGTTCTCGTAGTTATGGCTTTGGAAAGATACACGGGGAAACACGAAAATTTTCTATTTAAGCTCGATTTATTCCGTTGAGGGTCCTTGAAACAGGATATGTAATGTACTTGACGTCCCGTTTGATATGATACCCCATATGCCGACCTCCGGTTAAGGATTAAAGAGTATCCTTTTGGGACCTTTCCGATCAAAATTTTTTTTAGCAAAATCAGTTTTAGATTTCTAGGAGCCCACTGATTCAAAAGCAACAAAAATTAGCCTTACTCTATTTTTTTTTATTTGGAGGCCTGAATTGGGATATTTTGACTGGACTATTATGGCCATAGTAGTAGTCTGGCTGGTCTAGCGGTTAGTGCGCGCACCTTCGGTGCACAGGGTCATGAGTTCGAATCTCACCGTGGATCATGGTGTTTTTCGAACTCACGAGCTTGTGACGGGCTATGATCTCACTCAGATGTTAAACGAGTACCCATTTATGGGGATAAATAACACTGCTGAGCGTGATGCTGATCTCATTACCTCAACAAAAAGCAGATAAGATCTTGGAAATAGGATGTCACTAACACATCCTGCGGCCTTAGTCCAATGCTGGATTGTCGCGCCTGTTATTTATTTTTATTATGGCCATGGCACTTCTATGGTGCTTATGAGGAGATGTTCATCTACCTTAGTGTTTCGGGTGTCTCTTGTGATTTTGCGCTTGAGTTTATACTTCGTTGGGTGCTCGAAGAATTGTCGTCGCTCACGGTAGAGTTGCCAAACTTGATAGAAACCCTCCCTTGAGTTTTAGTGAGGTTTGATAGGTTTCTAACAGTGTTCCAGAGTTTGCTCACACCAGTGTTGGAATTTAGTTTTCTTAGATGTGAGTGCGATATGCCTCTCCTGTGGTCGTTGACCTGTTTGACTATGATGTCATTAAGGTCGTTTATCCGTGTGTCACTTGCGTCTGCACTTTTGAGTTGATCCCTTGTTTTTGCCAATTTAGCAGCAGATGTTGGGAAGTTGGGTTTTAGGCTGGGAATGCGGCCTGCTGGAATGTATCTTTTAGCTGCAGTGAGAATAATCCGTCTGAGTTGTTTTTCAGCCATACGTACATCACTTGGGGCGGTGAGACTAGCAAAAGCCTTGCTGGTGAACCTTTTAAAGCTGTCCCAGTCAGCTTTCTTGAAGTTGGAGTACGTCTTCTGTATTCTGAGGATTGGCTCCCATGAGATGTCATAAGTCCAGGGCTGGCGATGGAAATGTCAGGTGAACTTCTGCAGGATCCAGTGATAAGGGTCGTTTTGTCGCCATTTAAAGGGCAGAAATCCGAATCATTCAGTTGGTCGGCGATGATGTTACCTCTGGTGTCGTTTTGAAGGTTGGAATGCCATAAATCGTGGTGGGCGTTGAAATCACTAAGTAGGAAGCGATATTGGCCGTTTAATAGGGGGCTGATATTGACTTTGTAACCGATGGGACAGCTGGAGACAGGTGGAATATAGATGTTGTAGATTTCAAAGTCAATATTTCCTTATTTAACGATTATCGCTTGTAACTCCATGGTGTTATCGGCGGATATGATACCAACGACGCTGTATGGCAAATTGCAGCTGGTGACTGGATGAGCTTTGCCCTCTGTTTCTACATCGGATCGATGTGCATGATCTTGTCCATTGATTGGTCCCGAGCAGTTCTTGATGTGAACCCATTCTCCGCAGCATGTGCACTCAACTGACGATTGGACATTGGACCAAATTCTATTGGCGCATACCGAGCACATCCATGGACCTGGATTCGTCTCGATGCCGGCACGTATTAGTAGTATGGAGGAGCAGCTGGGCCGGCCAGAACTGCTCCCCAAACGAAAAAACCATGAATGAAATTATGATACGAAGTATCCGACCCCTTCTTGCGTCGAAGGGGGTCTTTGCGACTCTTGGCCATGCCTGGGGCATGGGTCGTTCCGGTACGTTCCAGTCGCAGTAGGCGCTCATTCCATTTCGCCTTCCGATAGTCTGTAGCTTGTCGATTGATTTCAGAATTAAGCACCCGAATTCTAGGATCACCATGGTGAGCGTGTCTGATGTCATCTCGTTCATCGGCTGTCGTCACTGGTAGGGAAATTAGGTCGAACTTTCGGGATACGTCCTGCAGCAATATAACGTGCCGCTGCTTTCGCAATGACGTTCCTAATATTTCGTACGGCCCTAGGCACATTAGTTGGTGTGGGTAGGTCGATGAACTGACAAGTATGATCCCAATCGGCTTTTTTTGTGATTGACTGGTTTGTCAATTCTTATAATGATTGGGAGGTGATCTGATTGGAGATTTGTGAGCGTCTCCAATCGCGTTGAACTTATTAAAATGTCTTCATTGAGAGAACAGAATTCCGAGGCGTCTAGAAATTCGGCGTTATATATACCCCTGACAGCATTAAAGTCACCAAGAAATATCCAGTGCTCTTTGGAAAGGAGAGGACCAATATCGAAACGATAGCACGAAGGGCAATGAGAATGATATGGAACATAAGCATTACAAATTTCGATATTGGTACTCCCTGATGAAACTGAGCTTTGGAGCCTTTGGGGCCGCCCTGCATTCTTATAACACGCTGGAACATAATGACCTATTTAGCTGTGGTGCTATGGCAACCTTGCTGTTCTACAACAATATCAGCCTCTTCTTGAAGGTTCGATGCAGGAAGGTTGCGTATATGTGTGGATTCGAGATATGTGTTTTTTCGTAATATTGGGATCATTACATCTCAGCGCGGCTGCTCTCAGTTTTATTAATTCGCGCCGGCATTGAAACAAATCCAGGCCCAAGGGTATGGTTTTGTAGTGTTTGCAACCAACGAATTGGTTCGAATGCCAGGTCAGTACAGTGTAATTGCTGTTTCGAGTGGGTACATCTCAGGTGTTCTGGCTTGAGAAGGATTGGTCACAAAAAAATTACCGAGATCACTCACTTCATGAGTGCCAACAGAATTCTGATTTCTGCCATACAGGAGACGTTGCTCCATTCGAACTCTTCTCTTACCCACACATATACACAGACAAACACAAGCTTCCTGCATCGAACCTTCGGAGCTCCTGCCGGGGCTCTTGCCAGGAAGGCATATTGGCAGTTTTTGGCCGTTTTGCAAAAAACCGGTGTGGTCCGCCCCGTGGAGGCAGTTGCCGTAGGACCACTTAGAAGCGAACGTTTGTCAATCACAAGAAAGCCGATTGGGACGGTTTCAAAGCATACTCGTCGGCGAAGTTCATCGAGCTACCATCACCTACCAACGTACATAAGGCCGAGAAAAATATTAGGAACGTCATTACTACAGCCGTGGCACGTTTTATTCCTGCAGGACGTATCCCGAAAGTTCGGCCTAATTTCCCCACTAGTGCCGCTAGACTAGCCGATGAGCGTGATCTTATCAGAAGCGCTCACCCTGATGATCCGACAGGTTAAAGACTAGAGGAGGGCGAAATGGAATCAGCACCTCGATGAATGTAACCTTAATGAATTTGTCAGCAAATTATGGTCTACTGTCCGCGCCCTTTCCAATCCTAGGAAAGAAAAGGGCAATAACGCCATTGAATTTGGACCCATACATGAGTGCGCGGCGGCTTCAATGGCATTTTCTTATCGCAGAAAATTAACATCGAGAATGCTAAAAAATCCAAGGCCCTCGGACCAGATGGCATTGCGATGACCATGTTGAAACACCTTCCAGCCATTGAGTATCTCACGGCCGCCTTTAATTTGTCGATATCCACGCTTGCCATCCCTGAAATCTGGAAAACAGGTGGAATTGTTCCCTGTCTCCAGCCAGGGAAGAGCGCAAATCTTATAAGATCACGTTCATCGGCTAATCTAGCGGCACTAGTGGGGCAGTTAGGACGAACTTTCGGGATACGTCCTGCAGGAATAAAACGTGCCGCGGCTGTAGTAATGAAGTTCCTAATATTTTTCTCGGCCTTATGTATGTTGGTAGGTGATGGTAGCTCGGTGAACTTCGCCGACGAGTAAGCTTTGAAACCGCCCCAATCGGCTTTCTTGTGATTGACAAAACCAATTCTTTAGTTGCAAACACTACAATATCATACCCTAGGGCCTGGTTTTGTTTCAACACCGGCGCGTATTATTAAAATTGAGAGCAGCATGATGTGCTCGCTTTTGGTTACACCAACTCATATGGGTAACATTTTCGTTACAGCCACCGTCATTTCTTTTGCTTAACTTTCATACATGGTCCAGCATTCAGACCCATACATGAGTGCGCGGCGGCTTCAATGGCATTTTCTTATCGCAGAAAATTCTAGTTTCTTGCCACTTTATTAATTCAATCTTCGTGCGATGTTTGATATCATCATCGCATGTAGCTCCTTTGTTTACCGTCGAGTAACTGAACTGAAATTTGGGACCTCGCTCTGTGGAACACTTTATTTCATTTACCTAATCTTGGAACGTCTGCCTTGAAACTCACTGAAGGACTATTAGCCTTCCAACTAGACTGTTGGCAATCCAACAGGAATATGCATATTCCAATAATTAACGATTTACCTTATCAAATGCATTTGAAGCATCAAGGATGGTTGTATGACTCGAACGGCGTTAATTTAGCCCAACTGATTTTATGCGTGTAGATCACAGAGTTGTGCAATGCATCTTCCTGAATTTATGTATGTGTTAAAAGAATTCGATTGATATAACTTGCTGACACATCGTCTAATGTGGCGATACTGGGGATACGACCTGTTGGAATAAAACATGCCGCTGCCTTAGCAATGACGTTCCTAATATTCCGTTTGTTCTTTTGCACGTTTGTAAGAGGAGGTAGCTCGATGAACTTCGCCGAAGCGTATGTTTTCAAACTTTCCCAATCGGTTTATTCTTGTGATTGGCAAACGATCGCTTCTCTGACTTGGTCAGCTTTTGTCAATACTTACAACTATTTGGGGATGATCTCATCAGAGAGTGGCGCGCTTCTCCCAACGGGTTACACTAACCAGATTCGGAGCCGTTGTATTAACAACCTGTAGCTTCGGGACTATTTTATTGTGGAATCGGCTGCCATAGGAGCATTTTAAATCGAGGATCGGGGTTAATTGGTTATGCTGGCCAAAACCAGCCTTATTCACATGAATTATCACCACGTTATTTCAGACAGAAGCTCAAGCAATTGAAATCAGACCTACGTTTGAATGATGAACATATATAAATCCTCTTTTGTATCAAAGTACAGCACTTGGGACTTGGTTCAACAATGTGACTGGGACCAATCAACCTAGTATTTAATATGTCTACCTCGTAGCCGGGTCGAAAGAACCTACACAAGCCGGACTGTTATCCCACTCATTATGTGCATGCAAATCATCTACGGTAGAGTTCATCTTTTCCTTTCCGCATTTGGAATTTTGTTCTCGTAGCAGATATTTTTATATATTATGTTTGAAGTTTTCAATGTGTAATGCTGTAAATTGTTCCTCTATTTCCAGAAAAGAAGAAAACCGTCGAACCCGAGCCAGGACCTGAACCGGAACCCGAAGCATTTCAGGAAACCGAAATTTCTGTTGAAACGACCGAAAAACAAAAAGAAATTGAACAGAAAATGAACGAGCTCAATCTGGAACAACAGACTGAAGATGCCATTGAAAAAGACACGGAAGTAGTCGAAGCAGCCGATACCGTTAAATCCATCGAGAAACGTGTAACTAACAAAGAAAAGAAGAAACTGAAAAAGCAACAAGAATACGAGAAACAGATGGAGGCGCTCACCAAAAAGGGTGGTCAAGGTCATTCTGATTTGGACAGCAATTTTACCATGTCACAAGTTCAAAAATCTGCCGGACAGAAAGCTGCCTTGGAACATGCTGTGGATATTAAAATTGAAAATTTCACAATATCGGCAAAAGGAAATGATTTGTTCGTCAATGCAAATTTATTGATTGCCAACGGACGGCGTTGCGGTTTGGTCGGACCTAACGGGCACGGCAAGACAACATTGTTGCGACATATTGCAACGCGTGCATTCGCCATACCGCCTAACATTGATGTACTGTTGTGCGAACAAGAAGTTGTGGCTGATGACCAAACGGCTGTCGAAACAATTTTGAATGCTGATCTTAAGAGGAAAAATTTATTGGACGAGTGTAAGGACTTGGAGGCGAAGGCAGAAAGTGAGTAATGGATAGGCTGCTGTGGTCTTATGTTGGTAAATTCATAATACAATTTTCAGAAGGAGACTTGGAAGTGCAAGAACGCCTGAATGATGTTTATGCGGAACTAAAAGCAATCGGAGCCGATTCGGCCGAACCGCGTGCCCGTCGTATCCTAGCTGGTTTGGGATTTTCGACCGAAATGCAAAATCGAGCGACGAAAAACTTTTCAGGTGGTTGGCGAATGCGTGTATCACTTGCTCGTGCATTGTATATGGAACCTACTCTACTTATGCTTGATGAACCGACAAATCATTTGGACTTGAATGCCGTCATTTGGTTGGACAAGTGAGTATTTCCATCGCTATGATTCATCTATGTTTATTGATAAATGTTTTGTATGACTTTTAGCTATTTGCAGAATTGGAAGAAAACTCTCCTAATCGTTTCTCACGACCAAAGTTTCTTAGATAATGTTTGTAATGAAATTATTCACTTAGATAACAAGAAATTGTACTATTACAAGGGCAACTATTCAATGTTCAAGAAAATGCATGTACAGAAGCGTAAAGAAATGATCAAAGAGTACGAGAAACAGGAGAAACGAATTAAGGAATTGAAGGCGTCAGGTCAATCGAAGAAAGCTGCTGTAAGTGCCAATCTCTTTTGCTTTTTTCAACAATTAACAAAATCCTTTTTGCAGGAAAAGAAACAAAAGGAAGTGCTTACACGCAAGCAGGAGAAGAATCGAGGCAAAGCGCAGAAGAACGAAGAAGAGGATGGGCCACAAGAACTATTGTCGCGGCCTAAGGAATACATCGTCAAGTTCCGCTTCCCAGAGCCGTCGCAACTGCAACCGCCCATTCTTGGTCTCCACAGTAAGTCTACTGACATATCATCATTCATATCCTATTAAATACTTGGATTGTGTTTTGCGCAGATGTTACTTTCAATTTTCCTGGGCAAAAATCGCTGTTTATCGATTGCGAATTTGGTATTGATTTAAGCAGTCGTGTCGCTATTGTCGGACCTAATGGTGTAGGTAAATCAACGTTTTTGAAATTGCTTCTAGGCGAATTGGAACCGATTAAAGGTGAACTGAGAAAAAATCATCGTCTTCGAATCGGACGTTTCGATCAGCATTCCGGCGAACATTTGACCGCTGAAGAGACGGCTGCCGAATATTTGCAACGCTTGTTTGATTTGCCGCACGAGAAAGCACGCAAGGCGTTGGGCTCGTTTGGTTTAGTTAGTCATGCGCACATGATTAAAATGAAAGATTTATCCGGTGGTCAGAAGGCAAGAGTTGCTCTCGCCGAATTATGCTTGAGTGGTCCGGATGTTTTAATTTTGGTAAATATAACCAAATGCAGTATTATTCTTTTTATTAATGCTTTTCTTGATTTCAGGATGAACCTACAAATAATTTAGATATTGAATCCATTGACGCGCTAGCAGAAGCAATCAACGAATATGAAGGCGGTGTGGTCATCGTAACTCACGACGAACGATTGATTCGGGAAACTAGTTGTACTCTTTACGTTATCGAGGAACAAACTATCAATGAGGTAAATACCTTTTTTTTTCATCTGCATTAATCTCTTTTAATAATCAATTTATTTTCAATAGATTGAAGGTGACTTTGATGATTATCGCAAGGAAGTTTTGGACAGTTTAGGTGAAGTTGTCAGTAATCCAAGCGTAGTAGCCAATGCTGCCGTGCTACAATAATCTACGGCTGCGGACATTCAACACAATTTTAGTCATATTATCAAAAAAGGAACGAAGCAAATATATTATGAAAAATTTTTTAATTATAAATAATCGTTGAATTTTTGTATTTCTTGTCATCACCGATTGTTAAAATATAAGCATAAATTATTAAAAAATATTTTGCATAATACTTTACTTTCATCTCTTCTCATGTCTGTAGGATGAGCGAAATGTTCCGCTGCCGCCCATATCATCAAATGGCCTCTGAAATGGTCTCGCCCGACCGCCAAATCGTAATTGTCCCGACCCTTTTTTGCCGCCAAATCCTCCGCCCTGTCGTCGAGGTTTCCAGCCTTTCAATGTTCTAGAAGAAAACAAAAACTGAAACATTAGTAAAACTTGAATCAATAGTAATAAACCCATACCATTGTAGTACCTCTCATGCTCATAATCGACAATTACTTCGCAATTGTCAATAAATGTATTTTGCATTTCCCTTACTGCATAGCTGGCAGGAGACGAATGTTTGAACTCAATGAATGCATAACATTTAGATAAACCGGTGACAATATCGCGTACAACACGACAATTTCTAATTGTTCCAAACTTTTCGAATTTCCTGCATAAAATTTCTTCATCCGTTTTAATATGTAAGCGGCCGATGAAAATTGTACATTCAGGGCGTCCGGTGATTTTTTCATTGGGTCGATATGTTGAATTTAAGGCGCGTATGATTCCACGATCGTGTGGTATTTTGTCTGTGCCTATAAATAAATTAAGCCAAATACAATGCGTTTCACTTGAATAGCACACTCTATACATTAAATTATGATGAAATGAAAGACATATTGAACGAAGTAAAAAGCCTTAGAAGTGAAAACATGGATCTCAAGCAAGAGATAAAACAACTAAGAGAGCAAAACATTGCACTACAACTGGATGCTCGAGGTAATAATGTTTGTATTAATGGCGTTAAGGAACAGCCGTCAGAATATTTGCCTTCTGTTGTTATGAATTTGGCTAAGCATCTAAACGTTGATTTGCACGAGAGTGATATTAGCCATGTATATCGTCTCAATCGGAACAACAAAAACAACTCTAATATCATCTGTAGTTTCACGCGTAGACTCACCAGAGACAATTATTTGGCGAAGTACAAAACCTGTATTCGACAAGCTAATGACGGACCTGGTATCTTGTACATGAATAAAGAACGAGTATATGTCAACGAACATCTAATTCCATCCGTCTCTATTTTGTTACGCGAAACGAAAAATATGCTGAAGCCCAAAGATTATCAATTCATCTGGACTAAGGATGGAAAAATTTTTGTACGGCGGAATGAAAAATCTAAACCTGTCCTGATAAAAAGTAAAAACGATCTTGACTCCTTGATTAACTAATTGCTTATTGTAACATTTCTTTTCTTTTTTATATTATTAATTTGTTATTTATGATAGGTGTAAATAGTTTTTTGAATTCACTCGATTCTGATAAAAAATCGAAACTAATTAATAATAGTATACAATGTCATGAGTTTTTTAATAAATTAGGGAACATCAAAATCATTCATTTAAACATTAGGAGTGTTAGCAAGAATTTCGATGAATTCTGTCTATGGATGACACAATTAAATGTAACTTTCGATATAATAGTTTTAACTGAGACTTGGTTAGATAATGATACATTAGCGTACTCTATCAGTGGTTACAGTAAAATTGTAAAAACAAATAAATTTAATAAGTGTGATGGAGTCATAGCATATATTCGAGAAACTATTACTCACAATGTTATGAGTGTCGACATTAATGATGTAAATTCACTCAACGTAGAAATGCGCATAGAAGATGAACATGTACTTTTAACATGTCTTTATCGTTCGCCAAGTAATACAAATATTCACAGCTTTATAAATAGCTTAGAAACTTTTATTGATGAAAATAAACATTTTTTGAGCCATATAATAGTTGGCGATACAAATATTGATATCCAAGAAGATAGTATAGATATTTATGGACACAAATATCTGTATATGTTGTACAGTTTTGGCTTCATAAACCACGTTTACGGATGTACACGAAAGGGTAGTACTCGTAGTTCATGTATAGACCATCTATTTTTTAAATGCAGGAACACACACAAATTTAGTTCAGCTATATATTCTACATATATTACAGACCACTTCGCTATACTTGGCAACATTTTTTTGCCGCCAAAAGGGAATAAACAGTGCAAAAAATTTGATCGCCCATTGGAACCTGAGAAATTTATTTTAAATAAAGTAAGATTCAAAACTGAATTATCTAAGGAAAGATGGACCGAAGTGTTAGGTGAGCAGGACGCTCAAAAATCTTTTGATTACTTTTATAAACGACTCCTCTTTTTATATAATAGTAATTTGTTTACTAGAAAAATTTGTTGTAAAATGAAGCCAATCAAACCATGGATTACCAGGGGATTAATAATATCCATAAGATACAGGGACAAAATGGCACTTAAATTGAGAAAGCAGCCGACAAATCATACCCTTTCTCTCGAATATAAGAACTATAGAAATATTCTCAAATCTCTTATTCGCAGCGCTAAACAACAATATTACATCACTAAGTTGAACAACTGTAGCAATAATACTAGAAAAATATGGAGTATTATAAATGAAATCACTGATGCAAAAGCAACAAAGAGTATATTTAAAAGTGATATCATTTCATCAACTGGTGCATTATTACCCAGCAATAAAGAAGATGAGATAGCGTCCGAATTTAATAAATATTTTACTGAAGTAGGACACAATACCGCCAAGAGTATACAAACTTCAAACAACCCAATAAATGAACATTTAGAAGATACTTACATCTCTAATTCTTTTTTTCTCCATCCAGTATCGGAAAATGAAATGCTTAAGCTTTTGTTTGAACTTAAGTCAAATGTTTCTCCTGGGATCGACGGACTTGATTCCAAACTACTTAAGGACAATGCGACTGTTTTAGCTCTACCACTTACACATATATCTAACCTATGCTTTATTCAAGGTATATTTCCAACACAACTCAAGCATGCGATAGTTATTCCGATTCATAAAGGCGAAGACAAGAAAAGCATGAATAATTACCGACCTATATCTTTATTACCCTGCATGTCGAAAGTTTTTGAAAAACTTATTAAAAACAGACTAGTTAACTTTCTAGATAAATATGCAATATTATCCAAGGCCCAACATGGTTTTATGAAAGGTAAAAGCTCTGAGGACGTTATTTATAGCGTCACGAAAGCAATAATGCATAAACTAGATAGTGGCTCGAAATGTTTAGGTGTCTTTATAGACATCAGAAAAGCATTTGATACCGTCCAGCATGACATACTACTGTTAAAACTGATAAATGCTGGAGTCCGAGGCATGGCGCTCAATTTATTTAAATCATATTTGCAAGGAAGAAAACAAGCCGTGCGTATTAACAACTGCACTAGCCCAAACTTGGATATTAATATTGGTGTTCCACAAGGAACCGTCCTGGGTCCGGTTTTATTTCTCATATACATCAATGAGCTGCTCAAAATGAGCATACCTTACTGCAAAATGTTCGCTTTTGCTGATGATGTAGTTGCGGTATACTATGGGAACAATTGGGAGGAAGCATTCAACTATGCTACCGAAGGTATGACAAAAATGTCGTCATGCTTGTCCAAAAACAAATTATGCTTTAATCTGAACAAAACTGTCAGCATTCCGTTTTCTTTTACATCCGCAGGTGCACCGTCAGAAAGTTTACGTATACATTTACACAAAAATGGCTGTTTGAAAATAGGTTGTAAATGTCACTATATTAACATAGTAGACAACACAAAATATCTAGGTATAATTATTATCGATAAGCATTTACGCTGGCAAAACCATATCCAATATTTATGTAGCCGTCTTAAAAAAACTATTTATAAATTTGTGGAACTAAGATCCATACTTTCTATAGAACGATTGAGAATGGTTTTTATATCCTTAGTACAATCCGTAATTGAATATGGTATGATAGGTTGGGGTGGTCTATCAGCAACGATTTTACAACCTCTCGTGATATTGCATAAAAGAATTATCAAAATTTGCCTTAAAAATCCTATACGATATCCATCCATTTATATCTATACTGATTTTCATATCTTATCAATATGTAATCTTTATAAACTAAAAATTCTTAAATTTGTATTTAAAAGCTTGCGTGAATTCCCGTATATGGAAAATAACACTGGGTATTTAACCCGCAGACGTGTGCGAAAGTTGCGACATGAACCTAAATTTTATACATCAGCCGCTTCCAACCATGCCTATTACTCAGCACCTCGGCTTTTTAATAAGTTACCTGAAGAAATTACTAGCCTAAACAGTCACTTTATTTTTCAAAAAATGTTAAAATCTCACTTAACTTATAGTTAAATTTACAAAATTATATGACAGTCCTCCACAGTATTACATTTCACAATTAATGAATTCGTATTTACTTTTAAACTAATTTAATGTGGAGCAATGTCTCACAGCACGAGCTTAGCTCATCGTGAGATATTCAAAAATATCTTTCTGAAATTAAAAACGATAAGTGAAAACTCAATCTCAAATAATTAAAGTTATATTTATATGCATAGAATAATTGCGTTACACATGGAACATATTGAAATATTCAGTAGCGTATACTAAATTTTAAATTCAGTATTGCCATCTCACATATTCTATGACCCCATTATTCTATATTCATATTTATTGTATAAGTATTTTTGTTTTTACGAATTATAATGATTTATTAATAAATAAATAAATAAAATAAAAATAAATAAAATAAATAAATATTTTCTTAATATGTATCTTTAAAAAAAAGAAGATAACAGATATTTTGTATTTTTTATTTGTCATTTGATTAATTAGCTTTAATTTGAAATAAAAAGAATTCGAATTTTTCCAACATGTAATCTTAGAAAAAAAAATGTAAAGCACCAATGAAAAAACACATAAATTCTGTTTCACTTGAATAGCACACTTTTTTTAAAACTAATTTGAATTAACTTTTTATGCAGTGAGGATAACTTATTATTGTTCAGAATACAAGTTGAGATCAATTAGATCCTATTAGGCAAAGAATCGTACACAATTTTGATGTAAGCAAGGGATATTGTAGCCCATGATTGCTGAATGGCTTCAATTAGTTCAATCTTTGTTGAAAACTGTTTACCAGACTCATAAACTTTTCTGACCATCCATCCCCAAACATTTTCTATTATGTTTATATCCGGCGAGTATGGTGGCCAGTTCAAAAGAGTAACATTTTTGGACTCGATAAACTACTTTACGGCACGGGAAGTGTGTATTGGTGCATTCTCGTGTTGGAAAGTTCACGGCAATGGTCCAAAGAGACTTTCGAATGCCGCAAAAGCCTTTTCTAAAACACCTTGATACGACTTAGCAGGTGTCTAAGAATTGGAGTTCACAAGTGCCGTAGTAGCATATGGCTCCCCAAACCATAACGCCGCCAACTCGACTGTGCAAACGATCCAACTGGTGAGTCTCCTTCCTTAAATCATAAAAATAACAGTTGTATCCGTCGGGCCCTTCCAAATTAAATTTCTTCTCATCAGAAAAAACAACGCGATACCACTCTTTGGTCCATGACATGTTGGTACGACAAAAAGTCAACCGAGCTTGTTTACGAGCGGGGTTGTAGTGTTTTTTTTTTAAATTTTCGACGCTTAAGGTGTTTAGCTTTCGAATTAGCACGCCATACAGTTGTTTTACTCGCACTGAGACCAACTTTTAACCGAATTTTGTCCACAGAATCATGTCAATTCGATGCTTCACGCGAAATAACTCGCTTATCTGCATTACAGAGTACACTGCTTACTCCACCTTTCATATTTTTTCATAATTTTCACCCTGTAGGTTTTTATTTTAACTTGTTCTTCGCTTGTTAAGGCTTTTACCACGACGAATCAACGAAATCAACGAATCGTATTTAAAATACTCAAAACGACTATAGATTGTGATATTGTGACCACGTGCACCCCGTATGTGAAGCTTAAAGCCAACTGTGCTATTCTAGTGAAACAAAAAATCTGCTCTCTTTTGAAGCAAACTGGTGAAAATTGTAACAGTAAGTTTCGAGAACACAATTTTTCTTTCGGGGAGCACACAAACAAGACAAAAAAAAACTACTAGCAAAGTCATAAGAATATTGATATATAAGCAAATTACAATGAAAAAACGAAATGTGCTATTCAAGTGAATCGCAGTGTATAATCATTATGAAAATTATTTAACACAATTTTGACTCCTTCTATTGGGTGCTATTATAGAAATCTTCCCCACATTCATTACATTAAGTAGCCTGGCGGATGCGAAAATAGTAAAGCTTCTTCTCTTCATTATTTATTCAGGCTGACAGTGGCGTGCACAATCTTTTCATATAGGGTAGGCAGTCCAACTATCTCGAAAATCCGGGATCACGTAAAACTAACAATGCATCCATTTTCTATACAGGGTGTCCGCAACTGGTTAGCTATAGACCAATGGTAGATTCTACAGGATGTTTTAGGAAAAATGTCGCCAAAATTATTTCTCTAGCTTTTACGGTTAAAGAGTAATTGCCTTTTTTGTGATTCTTGTAAAAAAAACACGATTTTTTTCGAAAAACTCCTATTTTCTAGCTTCCACTTTAGCCAAATCAACGTTTTTCATATTCTTCCGAAAGTACACAAAATTTCCAATAAAAGGACATATCGAACGTTTCGAAAGGCTCCGTATCTTCCGAGATACGACGTTTTGAATTTTGCAGAAATGTCAATTTCAATTTTTAATGTCAAAATTAAACCCGAATTTCGTAACGGTACATTGTAGTGGCAAATCTGCAAAGTTGACAAAAGTTGGCGTAGTAATCTTAGCTTTCGAACGGCATATAAGAATAAAGCACAGAGTCATCCAGTTTCTAAATAATACGTATGAATGAAAAAAAAATATAGTCTGCAAATGTGCCAAACCGACTTCAATCTGAAAAGGAAGTAAAATTTTTACATCAAGCATAGACTTGGTTGTTATGCATTATGGAAAAATACTTTTCGCTACTGTTGTAGATGCTACTTTACTAATTATAACGGTAAGTATAAACAAATTTGTTTTATGTGTTGAATTATTTGTACGAAGGTTCGCTGTGTACACATTAATATTGTGAGAGTATTTTTCATTTTCATCGTCTAAAGGATAAACATTTTAATTTGTCAGGTATTAATTAGTGTCCTTTTATGTCCTTTTTCAGAGTTTTCCGATCCAATTTTTCCTTAGCAAATTTAATGATCGAATCTCAGATTCTAAAAAATGAGAAAGGAAGTGGCAACTTGAATTATTCGCGTAGTTATGGCTTTGGAAAGATACAGATGATAAGTTACGGGAAACACACAAATTTTCCATTCAAATGCGATTTATTCCGTTGAGGGTCCTTGAAATAGGAATCAAACACCGGATATGTAATGTACTTGATGTCGCCTTTGATAGGATACCCCGCATGCCTACCTCCAGTTAAGGATTAAATAGTGTCCTTTTTTGTCCCTTTTGGGACCTTTCCGATCAAATTTATTTTAGCAAAATGAGTTTTAGACTCCTGGGACCCCACTGATTCAAGACAAAGAAAAAAATAGCCTTACTGTATTTTTTTCTATTGGAAATGCTTATATGACTGATAGGCCAGTCAATTACCGATTTTAGGTCGCA
Organism: Microchrysa polita; assembly: GCA_949715475.1. Classification (NCBI taxonomy): domain Eukaryota; kingdom Metazoa; phylum Arthropoda; class Insecta; order Diptera; family Stratiomyidae; genus Microchrysa; species Microchrysa polita. The sequence continues at coordinate 97,194,055 of OX454415.1, forward strand.
AAAAATTGCTCGGGTCTGGTTTTTTGGGATATTGTTAGGATAGATACCAGAAGTGTACCACTAAGTTTGCAACTTCGAAAAACCTGTGCTAACCCCGTGACCCTCAAAAAACCTCAAAATTTTCGGACTTTTTTCATATTTTTGTTTGTAATTTCTAAAAGGAGCTTCCTACAAGTAAGTCGTCCACTGCACTTTTAAGGCTAAGAAAATCTTCTTTAATTTGAGTGTAACTCCAGCTTTGTAGGTGCAAAGGATCCCAAGATACAGCACTTTAAAAAATGTGCTTTTTTTGTAAAAAAAAAGTCCGAAATTGTATTTTAGGAGGTTTGTATGACAGCCCTATGACGTAATGTTCCGATTCCATCCATTCCTAGATATGTTTTGAGGCTTTACTAGGAACATATTTGGGTGAGGTTTGGTTAAGATTAGTTCATAAAGAAAAAAGTTTTTCTTAGAAGAACCTGATTATCAGGGGTTGGTTTGTATGACAGCCCTATGACCTAGTGTTCCGATTTCATCCGTTTCTAGATATGTTTTGAAGCTTTACTAAAAAACACATTTGGGGGAAGGGTGGTTAAGATTGGTCCATAAAGAAAAAAGTTTTCTTAGAAGAACCTAATTTCCAGAGGTTGGTTTGTATGACAGCCCTATAACGTAGTGTTCCGATTTCATCCGTTCCTAGATATTTTTTTAGGCTTAACCAGCAACATACTTGGGTGAAGTTTGGTTAATATTGGTACATAAAGAAAAAAGTTTTTCTTCGAAGAACCTAATTTTCACGGGCAGCCCTATGACCCCATGGTCCGATTCCATTCGTTCCGACATATATACAGCTAATGAACTGGTTTATAACTTCATGTCACATGCCTTTCTCTGTAAAATGCGCATTTAAGCCGATATTCAGCTCGGAACATGACTGAAATTACAATTTCGAATTTTTTTTCAAAAAACAATGTTTAAAGTGCTGTATCTTGGGATCCTTTGCGCCTACAAAGCTGGGGTTACACTCAAATTAAAGAAGATTTTCTTAGCTTTAACAGTGCAGTGGACAACTTACTTGAAGGAAGCTCCTTTTAGAAATTACAAACAAAAATATGAAAAAAGTCCGAAAATTTTGAGGTTTTTTGACATGGGGTTAGCACAGGTTTTTCGAAGTTGCAAACTTGGTGGTGCACTTCTGGTATCTATCCTAACAATATCCCAAAAAACCAGAGCCGAGCAATTTTTTGCGACCTAACGCCTTATTTTTCGGTTTATTGACTGGCCTATGAACTATTTCCACGTAAAAGCAAGATTTCTTCCACTTACGGACTATGTTTTTTCCCCTTTTGCACATATTATTCACAAACTCGATGATTCTGTGCTTTATTCTTATATGCCGTTCGAAAGCTTAGGAATTGGGCCAACTTTTGTGAACTTTGCAGATTTGCCACTTTAATGTATCGTTACGAAATTCGGGTTTAATTTTGACATTAAAAGTTGAAATTGACATTTCTGCAAAATTCAAAACGTCGTATCTCGGAAGATACGAAACCGTTCGAAACGTTCGATATGTCCTTTTATTGGAAATTTTGTGTACTTTCATATGAAAAACATTGATTTGGCTAAAGTGGAAGCTAGAAAATAGGAGTTTTTCGAAAAAAGTCGTGTTTTTTTTACAAGAATCAAAAAAAGGCAATTACTCCTTAACGGTAAAAGCTAGAGAAATAATTTTGGCGAAATTTTTCCTAAAACATTCTGTAGAATCTACCATTGGTCAATGGCTAACCAGTTGCGGGACACCCTGTATACATAACAGCTACATCCATTTGATTTAATATATTTGACGCCCAACATCTTTGCAAATTTTAAATACCTATTCAATAGCATAAGCAGCTGATTTTCTTCCATACTAACTCTAAAGCATTTTGCCACTTTTCGGCTCTAAAACTTGAATTTTGTTACAAATTCATACGATTATAAATAATTATCACATGCACACGTTCCTACTGCGACCGGGACTACGAACCGGAACGACCCATGCCTCTGACATGGCCAAGAGTCGCAAAGACCCCCTTCGACGCAAGAAGGGGTTGGATATGTATGTACATATTTTATGTTCAATAAACCTCAGTACTAAACGAACACTCGTCGTATTTACTTGACTGACAACTATCTTAACATGGTGTCAGAAGTTAAAAAGTAACGAGACCGAGGCTAATTTCGGGCGCGGCCGAAATTTGAATACCCGTCACATTTGAATGAGCCTTAAGCTACTTTTGTGTTAAAAATTTCTACCGCAGCCCTATGACGTGTTCCGATTCCATCTGTTCGTGGATACGTTGGGGTTAATCCAGGAACACACTTGGATGTATTTTGGTTAAGATTCAAAAAGAAAAAAAGTTGTTCTTACAAGAACCTAATATTTGGGGGTTCGATTGTATGACAGCCCTATGATGTAATGTTCCAATTCCATCGATTCCTAAATATCTTTTGAGGCTTTACTAGCCTAAGATTCCCGAAGGCCCAATGGAATTCGGTTTTCAGGCAAAGCCTCAATCGTACTATTTTATTATTTGTTATCATTCGCTTAATGTTATCAAAACAGCAAGGTCCCCATGTGATCGCATTAAGCGGGGTCAACTGTATGTCACGAGGCTACCACCATAATGGATGCCATAAAACAACCACATATTCTCCATCCTTTCATAAGTGATATCTTCCCAAACGGAATACAGCAAGAATAGTAGCCTTTATTCTTTGAAATGTGTGGTGAACCTTGGGAAAGCAAGGTTCCAGGGACGTAGCCAGGGGAGGCGTCCAGGAGTCTTTAACTTCCCACAGTATTTCTAATTTATTCATTCCTAAAACTCTGCCGAAGTTAAGCTTGCAGTCAGATAAATTGTGTCATCTGGACGAAAGTAGTGACTACATAATAAACAATTTGAAACACATAAAAATCTGGTGACCCAAAATTGGGGTGGTCTTTCATAATGGAAACTTCAACAAATTTCGTAAGACCTCATACAGGCTACACAATTTGAAATAAAATATTTCCCTGTAAGAATGTAGTAATTTTTTTTGAGCCGTGCGAAGAGAAGGCAAAAGCAGCACGACGCGGGCACCGAATACGCGATCGTACTTTCCATAGTTCCATAGTTGCTGCTTCGTGCATATACCATGGCCCACGAGCCCTTCCATAATAATTGTACAGAAAAGAAGTCTTTGGCGTTGTAGACGTGGCACGTGTCTGCTTCCGATGATAGCGGAGCAATTAAGTAATCGTGCGTGCTATCGTGCTCGCCCAGCCTCGTCAAGCGATAAAGTTGAATTCGACACAGGAACAGTGGGACAGGAGGCATATTATGCATTGGGGCAACGCCGAAACTAGTGTCTACAATTAACAACAAGATGCTAATAATGTCATAACTTCTGAAGCCCAGCTAAATGCTGGCTACGTCCTTGCAAGGTTCTAAACAAGACCCAGAAAAGATCCTTCAACTTCTAAATGTCCTCATTGACAAAACATCATCAGCATGTGAAGTGCAAATGTATGCTTTAAGACGCAAAGTTATAACAGGCATGGGAGAAGTGTAGCCAGGATCTCATTTAAAAGGGGCAAACCTAACAATTGTTTAACACAATGAACCCGGATTTTTTTTAGGGTTAGGAATAGGTATTTGATTCAAATCTACGACAAAAATTAGGATTTTTTGTCAGTTTAAATAGTCGGTTCCATTTTGTTAGAAAGGCATTTTTTAAAACCATATTTCAAGAAAGGATAATTTATAATCCAATTTGCTTCAATACGGATTCTGTTTCCACTTTCTAGACAGTCGATACTCAGTGATTTCTCAACTTTTGAATTTCAGTGTTCGAAACTGCAGTCTCAGCAGTATTGTAGGGTTGATGATGGCCCTTTCCCTATCTATGACTATCCGTGACCCTGATACAAAAATCATGAAGCTACTTATTTGAAGTACGAAAATTACACTTCCTTGTACCTACCTATTTAAAAGTTTCGTTTTGTTTATTACAATAGATAAATTTTAATACATCATTGCGTAGAGAATTCTTAAGCGGATAGCGACCCTCTGGGGATTTATCGCTACTTTATTGGGTTTAGTCGAAATATAGGGGAAATCCTTGCAGAGTCCTTTAGTTTGCATTTTCTTTTTTCTAAAGAGGTTGATAGGGGAATCGGATCGAATACAGCAATTTTTCCATCGTTTTGTTAAAAATTCAAATCGCATCTTTACATGACTGTTACTTCTGAACATTGGCACCTTTAGATGCTTGAAATTGTCACCTTATACGTACAGTGCGGTCCTCTATACATGGCTGTTAAATTTCAAAATTTTCCGCTCCAAAATTTCCGAATAAGGGACAATTTTCGATTGATACGATTGAACTCCCGAACGCAGATAGGTAGGACCTTGAAATTTGGAGACAATGTGAGCGGTGAGCGCCAAGTATAGCTCTACAGCTACAAGTGTGAGCTAGAACCTTGAAATTCAGATTCAAATTTTATAGAGTTTTCGATTAAAAAAGACGAAAGTGCGATTTGGGCAGCTGTAACTGTCGAACGCAGATAGGGGGACCCTAAAATATGGAGAAATGAAAGTAAATGTAATTTCCAGGTTCTGAAGCTACTTGGCGCTTACATTTAGATACTTTAAATTTCATAACGATTGACCGAAGAGTTCGGGAATTATCGAAAATGAACGTTTGCCACATGAAAGTGTGATTATCTTGCTAATAACACCTAACAGACTGACTACAGGACTCACCGAGGAGGTTATTATGCAGTCATTTAGGTTTCTTTGGTGTGGCGTTGGGAATGCTGTACATTTACTAATGCTGCACGACAGGTCAAAATGCTTTACTCTACAGCCAAATGCTGTACGTCTGGTCAGCTTATACTAGCCACACATTGGGGTGAAGTTTGGTTAAGATTGATTCACAATGAAAAAAGTTGTTCATGCAAGAACCTAATTTCCAGCGGTTGGTTTGTATGAGACCCCTATGACGTAGTGTTCCGATTTCATCGGTTCCTAGATATGTTTGGTGGCTTTACTAAAAACACACTTGGGTGAAGTTTGGTTAAGATTGGTTCATTAAGAAAAAAGTTTTGTTAGAAGAATCTAATTTCCAGGTGTTGGTTTGTATGACAGCCCTATGATGTGGTGTTCCGATTTGATCTGTTCCTAGATATTTTTTGAGGCTTCACTAGGAACACATTTGGATGAAGTTTGGTTACGATCGACCTAAAAAGGAAAAAGTTTTTCTTAGAAGAACTTAATTTTCAATGGTTCGTTTGTATGGCAGCCCTATGACGTAATGTTCCAATTCCATTCGTTCCTAGATATGTTTTGAGGCTTTAGTAGAAACACACTTGGGTGAAGTTTGGTTAAGATTGGTATATAAAGAAAATAGTTTTTCTTAGAAAAACCTAATTTTCAGGGGCAGCCCCATGACCCCATGGTCCGATTCCATTCGTTCCGACATATATACAGCGTACACTAAAAAGAAACTTGTGTACAAATTTTCAGCCCGATAGCTTCAAAACTGAGGGACTAGTTTGCGTTGCAACAGACGGACAGACAGACAGACAGACAGACAGACAGACAGACAGACAGACGGACATGGCTCAATCGATTTCTCTCGTCACGCTGATCAATAATATATATACTTTATATAGTCGGAGGTGCTTCCTTCTGTGCGTTGCAAACTTCATGACAAAGTTAATATACCCTTTCACATAGTGACGGGTATAAAAAAAATTTCAAAATCGTTGGAAGTCAAAAATATGAAAGCTGAGGAGTGCGGTGAAAATCATGACGGAAAAATCTCGAAACGTGGCTGGAAACCTGAATTCAATCGGTGCGTTAGATTTCAATACATCGAACTTAGCCGATCGATGGAAGAGCTGGATCCTGCAATTTCGGATTTATTTGAGAGTATCGAGGTTGGAGGACAAAGACGACAAAAGAAAGGTAGCTGTATTACTTAATTTGCTTGGTCCAGACTCGTTGCCTATATTCAATTCGTTCGACCTCGAAATCGATAAGGTAAACTTATCTAATTTAATTGAAAAGTACGAACAGTTTTGTATTCCGCGAAAAAATGTTGCAATCGAACGTCATTCATTTTTCACACGAGAGCAAATCATCGGTGAATCCATATCAGAATTCGTGACTTCATTAACTAATTTGAGTAAGTCATGTGAATTTGAATTGAAATCCTACGAAAATAAAAGTAACCATTAATTGTATTATCAAAATAAAAAGAGGAAGATGTCATATAACTTGTTATTATAGTTATAGTTGTTCTATAATAGTATTAACAATATTAGTATTAGTTAATCCTCTCTTAGCTAATAAGATAGATAGATAGATAAGTTTCAGTTTCAATTCATACATAGTGACATAGTATTAAAACAATTGTAAGGCAATGGCAATGCCGTCTGCCTGATTTTGCTGACATTTTCTTTTATAAAATTATTATCTGTTTACGTTAATACAATTTTATATTAAAACAAAAAAATGGCAAAGTCAACTACTTATGGATAGATGGATGGATGCATTTTAGTAAAGAAAGGTGAGAAACAAAACACATTAAAAATTAGAAATTGTAGCGACTTACAAAAAATTATTTAAATTAAAACATTTCTTTAGTAAATACATAAAAACGAATAACATGACAGATTTCGACTTTTTACAAAACTTCTTTAACAAACAAACTAATGAAAATAAATATGTTAAAAACCCAGAAGAGTGTAAAAGGCTTATATCAGACTCAAAATTTCGAACGATCCACTTGAACATTCGAAGTATAAAAAAAACATATTGACGAGATTAGACAGCTGATAAACGACTTTATAAAGTATGAAATAAAACTCGATTTAATTATTTTAACAGAAACCCACCACAATAGCTACTCCTTACCGCTGAATAGATTCGAAACTGCATTTGAAATACAAAATTACAACTTATGGTGCTGCACGAATTACAACTTATGTTTTACTAGACAGAAATGTAATAAATGTGAGGGTGTATTTGTATATGCAAATAAGGATATTGAACACTCGGTTTTAGAAATTGATATGTTCAAGCAATCAAACGCAATGAGAGTCGATATGAAGATAGGAAGGAAAGAAATTCGGGTACTAGGTGTCTCGAATCGATCTTCGGCCCCGGGAGCAGCGGTATTTAACTAAAACACAACGAATGTTATGTGTGGTGTGTTGTGTGTGTGTGCGTTTATTCCTTGAAAAGGTTATAAAATTTTCAAATACATAATATTCTACAAATGCAAAAGATACTTACCGCGGTCTTGCTCCCTGGCCCGTTCCCGTCCGCACACGGCGACGTATGGTGATCGACTGAGAACGAGCCAAGGAGAAGATGGCGGTAGTAGAGTATACAGTGCAAATCACGGTACTGTGGTAACGCCGTGCTCAACTATGCCGTGCCATTAAAAATGCGGGAAAAACATTCAAATATATTCGTGGAAGATGCCGGTAAGCGACATCCCCACCCCCGTGGATCGCTCCGATTCACTACTCAATATCCAACACGGCTAGCTTCGATACAGGCCTCCTGACCACTCCGGTACTCGTTCGTATATCAGCTCGTCTAACAACGTCATCTCGTCCCTTGAACACAGCCTCGACTCGACCACGCTTCCATTGCTTACGTTCGACCGACGGATCACAAATTAGAACCACATCGCCCACTGCTAAAGGCGAAGTGGTCTCTCAGTTGACGCGACACCCGCCATTGCTTCCGAAGCACCAGCGGCTTGTCCAATGAAACACCGGGCGGCGTTCGCGCTGTATTGGCAGACCCGAGCAGAAAATGGTTAGGCGTAAGCGGCTCCTCTTCCTCGCAGCTTACCGGCAGATGAGTCAGTGGGCGAGAATTGACAACATTCTCGGCCTCGATGAGAAAGCTGTACTACGTGTGCTCCTTGGGTGCAGATTCCTTGAGTGTATGGCGCAACACTCTCTTCACACACTGTACCATCCTTTCCCATGCGCCACCTTCGGCTGGATTGTGCGGACAGTTAAACTCCCAGTCCACACCCTTCGATGAAAGCTCGGATTGCACTCGCTGTACGTCGAACACCTCAGAAAAACGTTTGGCCTCCTCGTTCGCACCAACAAAGTTCTTGCCATTGTCACTACGTATTTTGACAGGAACACCCCGGCGATTAATGAAATTGCGAATCGCCAAGATGCAGGCATCCGTAGACAGATCGAAGGCGACTTCCAAGTGGATGGCTCGAATGGTGAGGCACGTAAATAACGCGACCCATCTTTTCTCGTGACGGCGGCCGATAGTCACATAAATCGGCCCGAAGTAATCCAGTCCGGTGTAAGAAAAAGGCCTGACATAAGGTGTCAACCGATCCTCCGGCAACAACTTACGAGCGTACCCTTTTGCCACATAATCCGAAATGATTGTATTGTAGGCGGCAGCAAACTCTGGATGACGCTTCATTTTCCGCTCAATACCCAGAAGACGATTCAGAGCCATTGGGTAACTGTCCGGCAGCTCAACATCATCTCTCTTCCACAGTAGACACGTCTGGTATCTGTCGTCCATTCTGACAGTATTCTTCTTCAGCATCTGCTTGGCGCGCACATCATCCTTCGATTCAATGGTCGGCAACAGCTTGACCCCAAAATTCTCCGTCTCGAAATATGACGCGACAAGATCGTGCAAAGTCTTTTCCCTGTCAGATCTGGTCAGCAGACACGTATGCGGTGAGGACGACACACCTTCCATACGACCGTAGACAGTCCATCCCAATGGCGTACTTGCAGCATACGGACCATTCTCTCGCAACTCTACGACTTCTTCCGCTAATCCGAGGTGACAATGATCCAAGCCCATCAAAATTCTAGGACGTGCGTTGCTGTACGTACCTATCGGTAAGCCTCGAACGATCTTCGGTGCTAGGCCCATGTCGTAACTTTGCGTCGGCAAATTGAGGTTGGGTACTCCATAAACGTTGTTCAATGCAAATCTCGAACGTCTCTTCCCAGTACCGCTTACGTGGAGATCTACGAGCGAACACATCTCGCGGGTCGACTTCCCGGCATACCATGACAGATTGACACTGCTCCGGCGACCTTTCAGCCCCAGTTCTGCTACCAAGCCACTGTCCATCATCGTGACGGATGACCCTTCGTCGAACAGGGCATACGTTTCCACTCGGCTGCTTGGACCGTAAAGCACCACTGGCACAACTCGAAAAAGGACTTCAGTTCTCTCGACCCTCGACACACAGCTGAGGACAGCTTCGTTCCCAGATGAACGAACTACGGCTGACGACTCGTTCCTCGATCCTCGTTTGCCTCTGACGGATTGTTTACTATCGTGCAGCAGTTGGTGGTGCCTTCTTTGACAGTTGTCAACGTTACACGGCTTCCGTTCGGAACACTGACTCAATGTGTGCCCCGAGCTCAGACAACTAAAACACAGTCCGTGTTTCTTCACCTCCTTCCACCTGATTTGAACTTTCCACACGAGAAAGGTCTTGCATTTGCGGACATCATGACTGCCTTGGTAAAATGGGCACTCTGTGTAGTGCTCCTCAGCTGCATGTAAAACCACCTTTCGTTTGGAATCCTCGGGCGGCCGGCTCTCGTTGACTATGACGGCGCTAACTACATCGGCAACCAATTTCAGCCAATTGCTGAAATCCATGATGGTAGCGTACGGCTTAATCGACAAAGCATGTTGTGCCCACTCCAATCGCTTGGCGAGCGGCAGCTTCAACACTAGCTCCTCCAACAGAGTGACGTTTGACAGATGATGCTCCGCAGCAGCTGTTCGCAAAAAGGCGACCATATTTTGCGTTTTGGTGGCGAACATAACTATTTTTCCCAGCGCGTTATCGGGGATCGCCGGAAAGCTTCTTATTTGCTGAATTTGGCTCCGAATCAGCAGCTCAGGACGTCCAAAGCGACATTTTAGCTGCTCCATAACAGCTGACACGTTGTCGGGGTGAATCAGCAGGGACAGGACGGAATCGCGCGCTTCACCCTTCAATGACTTTTGGAGACGTAGACAGTTTTCGAAATTAGTGTATTGATATAGCGCTGACGACTGCTGATACGCCGTGAAAAACATGGGCCACTCCTCAGGCGCTCCACCAAACTCCGGCAAGTCGAGCAACATTTTGGCGGTATACATGCTTCGACCTTCACGCACTGTTCGTGGCAACGTTCCGTCAAAAAGCGGCGGCAAACTCTGACAACTCTCCGAAGCTTGCAGAGTTGGAACGTTTCGCAACGCACCGGCAACATTCACACCACATGACTCGGACGGTATAGACATTTGCAGAGCACTATCCAACTGACACTGCAGGCTCCGAATTTGTTCTTCAGCTACAAAACGAGACGTTAAAAAATAAATACAAACAATACCGAAACATACTAACTGCAACAATAAAGCTAGCGAAAGAGAAGTATTACCGAAGGCAAATAGATATGGCAGGATCAGACTTAAAAAAAATACTGGAGTGTCATTACTGAAATGACACACAGAAATAAAAATAGACCTAGTTGTAAAAAAATACGTATACAAGAGGAACTGGTTGCCATAAAAGAAAATCCAAAAATGATTGCAAATAAATTCAATAGCTTCTTTACAAACATAGGAAAGAGTATCGCCGCTGAAATTGAAACACAAATCGACTCAAACACTCATTTAGAAATAGAAAATCATTGCTCTGCTCTACTCTTCTATAAAATACATGATATAGAGATCAAGGATGTGATGAACCAGCTGAAAGACTCTGCTGCCCCTGGAGAAGACAACAGCCGTGAGAACGCTTAAAAAATATCAAAATTCATAGCGTCGCCATTGAAAGTTGTATTTAACAATTGTATCGAAAAAGGAATATTCCCAGACAGATTTAAAACAAGTATAATTGTGCCCGTTTTTAAATTAGGAGATGATACATCACTTACCAATTATAGACCTATAGCATTGACTAACTCGTTTGCAAAAATTTTTGAAAGTTGTTTAAAAACTAGGTTAAATAAATTTTTATTGGAAAGTAATATATTACCAGAAACGCAATATGGTTTTAGGAAGGGAAGAAGTGTAGATGATGCATTTGCTAGAGTTACGAAGCATATAGTAGAGAAATTTAGGAAAAAACAAAAAATATTAGGTTTATTCCTAGATTTGTCAAAGGCATTCGATACAGTCAGCCACGAAAAATTAATAGGAATTCTTGATAAAATAGGAATTAAAAACCGGCCATTAGATCTACTAAGGAGTTACTTGTCTAGAAGAACTCAAATCGTCAGAATGAACGACGTAACAAGTGATGAGGTTTTAAATACTAACTATGGACTACCGCAAGGTACAGTACTCTCACCATTATTGTACACTATTTATGTCACAGGACTATTCCTTTTGAAAAACTCGAATACGGAAATAATTGGTTCTGCCGACGATACGGCCATCCTTATAACAGGCTAAAACTGGAATGATTGCTATAACAGAGCAAACGATAAAATTAAAGAAATTGTCAAATGGACGAATTCTTACGCACTAAAACTTAATCCAGAAAAAACAAAAATTATTCCGTTTTCAATAAACCAATACATACATCCCCCCTCCTATACACAAGCACTGCTTACATACGGGGGAGTAAAATAAAGATATATTGAATTGAATTGACTTATTTCAAAATTAAAATTTTAGTTCTCTTTAATTGATTAAGTTCAGGTTTAAATTTACATGCTTTCGTTTATTATACGTCTTCTGTAGTTTATCGCAATTTTACAATATTTATATAGATTATTCCAGTCGCTTCCATTTAGCTGCGCATTCAGTTCCACATCGGTTAGCGTGTACTTTCCAAAGCAAAGCCTTCTGATTTCTTTCAAAATTGGGCATATACCTATAAAGTGCCTGGTATTCTCTCTTGCCCTTTCATTGCAGATACTGCATAGTATGGGTAGGTTTTCCCTATGAGGTATATGATTAAGGGGAAGTAACTCTCCTCTGGCTCTGAATATTAATGAGATTTTATCTGCCAGAAAGTCATCTCGGAAATACGTATTCGCTTCAAGACTGTGATGGAGTTGCACATAGATTTCTCGATGTTGTGTTGTGCAAGCTCTTTCTGCAGCTGCTTCGATCGATACGTCACTGAGCAATTTGTATAGCATGCAATTAGTATCTGCTATCCCATTCCAAGCGAATTGCGTTCGGTTCTTTTCTGCTAGTGCCATGAGATCTCCGTAGCAAAGAGTTTATGTCTCAATAGAGTATAAAAGCACTCTTCTTGTCTATCGTCGCTCATAGCTGCAACTTTCATTAAATAGCTTATGTGTGTTTTAAGTGTTTCCATGAACACTGGTGTTAGACCCGTTTCTTGTTGTAGCATATAGTTTGGAGTCGTCATTGGAAGATAAAAAAACGCGCTTTAAATAGTATCTCTGTATGCGCTCGACCTCGTCGTAACTTCTTCCTCCTCACACTTGTGCCCCGTATAGCATAATCGATCTGACGACCGCTTCATAAATATTGTACTTAGCCGTGTGCGTGGGATATATCAGCGTTGTTAAAGCAGTTTTTCCATACCGAGTTTATGGCCCATTTAGCTTCTTTTAACTTTTCAGTAAGATGCCGCTCCATTGACAAATTGCTTGTAAACCAAATGCCGAGGTACTTGTACTCTGCGACAACTTCTATTTGATTTCCTGCATACGACCACGTTTCTTCCCGAGCTAACCGGAAACGCTTCTTAAAAATCATGATTTTTGATTTGTCGAGGTTTACTTGGAGTTTCCAAGTTGTGCAGTACTCCTCCAGATGGTCGATCATTTCCTGCAGCTCTTTGGGTGACTCCACGAAGAAGACCATGTCTTCCGCATATAACAGGCCTTTTACCATCGTTCCAAAAGCTTCTGCACCTCCTGGCATATCGTCCAAGATATCATTTACAAAAATAGCAGAAATATCCGGACTAAGTTTGCATCCTTGGCGAACGCCTACCGTCGTTGTAAATGATTTTGAAAGTTGTGTTCCATTCCAGACCATTGCTTGTGTATCGTCGTAGAGTTTCTCCAATACTTTTCCAAACTTTTTGCTCAAGGAGAGCTAATAAGTCTCTCATAAGTACATATTTGATGTTCAATAAACCTCAGTACTAACTAAATGAACACTCGTCGTATTCACTTCGCTGACAACTATCTTAACAGGATACTTCGTATCATCATTTCATTCATCGTTTTTTCGTTTGGGGAGCAGTTCTCGCTGGCCCAGCTGCTCCTCATACTACACTCGGCTTCACAAAAATCGGGCTACTCGCCACTTTCGACTCAAATTCAATTGTCTCAAAAAGTATGAAACTTAAAACTATGAAAGTTCTATCTGCAGAAAGTGTATTTAATGGCAATTCAAATGACGTATGATCTGAAGTACCGTTAACTCACATTTCAAACGATTTGCCTGTTTTGACTAGAGTGTGCGCTTACCGTGTGGCCTGGTTTCATTGACGCCGAGTTTACTACTACGTGCCGGCATCGAGCCGAATCCACTTCCATGGATGTGCTCCGTATGTGCCAATGAAATTTGGTCCAATGTCCAATCGTCAGTTGAGTGCACATGCTGCGGAGAATGGGTTCATCTTAAGAACTGCTCGGGACTCACCAATACCAATAAATGGACACGATCTTACACAGCGATCCGGTGTAGAAACAGGGCAAAGCTCATCCAGTCACCAGCTGCCCAACCAAGGTTCCCAACAAGTATCACCTTCTACCCCGGCAAATGCTGTACGGCCCGCTCCACGTATCCTCGATGCAAATTACGCCAGCACGAAGATAGACCAACTAAACTGCAAACTCCAGCATAAAATTGCCGAATTAACAGCCCTCATGGACAGACACCACATCCAGATTGCAGCAGTACAGGAAATCAAACTCAACTCTAGTCATTCAATCAGGTCATATGGGAACTACAACGTCATCACCAGACACGACCGTGAAAAAAAAACCCAGGAGGAGGTTTGGCTTTCCTCATCCACAACAATTTGCCATACAGCGTCGTTGATATCACTTCAGCCGATAACACCATGGAGCAACAAGCGATAACCGTTAAATCAGCATACATTAACTTTGAAATCTACAATATATATATATTCCACCTGTCTCCAGCTGACCGGTTACAGAGTCAATATCACCCCCTATTAAACGTCCAATATCGCCTCCTACTTGGTGATTTCAACGCCCACCACGATTTATGGCACTCCAACCTTCAAAACGACAATAGAGGTAACATCATCGCCGATCAACAAGATGATTCGGATTTCTGCCCTTTAAAAGACGACAAACCGATCCGAATCACTGGATCCTGCACCAGTTCACCTGACATTTCCATCGCCAGCATTGGACTTATAAATGGCATCTCATGGGAGCAAATATATCATCTGATCATGCCGTCGAAACTCATCCATCCCGACAAGAAGACATACACCAACTTCAAAAAACTAACTGGGACAGCTTTAAATGGTTCACCAGCGAGGCTTTTGTTAGTCTCACCGCCCCAAGGGATGTACGTATGGCTGAAAAACAACTCAAATGGATTATTCTCACTGCAGCTAAGAGATACATTCCAGCAGGCCGCATCCCCACCTTAGAGGGCTCGAATCTCGCATATCTTTAATATCTGAGAACGGCATCCCGTACCTATCATTTGCTATAAATTTCAAGCTTTTCGCGACATTCTATCAAAATATATGGCGGAATATTGCTTTGTAGGGGATGTAGGGGTAGGGGTTGTCAGACCTTCTCCGCTTTCCACCAAGCATATGCCACAATTAGGCATTGATGAATATTCCAGGTCCCTAGCGATATTCTGTCGAAAAATATGGCCGAATTACACTATCACGGAGGGGTCATTGGTATGGGAGGTAGGGGAACCCTTGGTCCGATTTGGCCAATTTTCAATACATACTTGGAGTTTATTAAAACAATCTTCTGACCAAAGTTTCAAAACGCTAGCTTCATTATTTCGGGAGTTATCGTGCGAACTGACAGACACACGGACGGACAGACAGACGGACATGGCTAATTCGAATCAGAGACCGACCCCGATCTACTTTACCATACCTCCGGTGGCTCCTTTGAGGTGTTACATAAATCGTCGTAACAAACAAACAAACAATATACCCTATACCGTCTTATGGGTAGAGGGTATAATCACACGAGTCATCCGAAACACTAAGGTAGATGAAAATCTCCACATCAATACCACAGAAGTTGCCATGGCCATAAAGAATTCCAAAAATTCAAGAGCACTTGGTCCAGACGGTATAGCAATGATCATGCTCAAACACCTCGACACTCCGGCCTTAGAGTATATCACTGCGACGATGAACCTTTCGTTACGAACATTCATCATACCAGAAATTTGGATGAGAGTCCGCATCATACCGCTACCCAAACCTGGTAAACAACACTCCTTAGGTCTTAGGAGAATCCTACCGACTAATCACGCTTTTATACCCTGTGGCAAAAATATTGGAATCGCTGATTCACAAGACTCTTGCGACGCATATACAACTCGCTAACCACCAACACGGCTTTAGAAGGCGGGGTACTTTCCCCCACCTTGTTCAACCTATACATATCAGGGCTTCCCACCCCACCTGATGGAATCGATATTGTATCCTATGCTGACGACTGCACCATCATGAGATCTGGCAACGACATTCCCGACATGTGCGATCTCATAAATGGTTACTTGGAACCTTTTCTTCAAGAACAAGAACCTAATGCTATCAGCGCCCAAATCCTCGGCCACCCTCTTTACCACATACAACAAAGAATACAACCTACGGCTTAACATAAGAGTAAATGATTCCGAAGTTCCTACTGTCCGTCACCCCCAAATTCTTGTCGTCACAAAGCCATGCCGACAACCTTTGTGACAAAATGAAGGGCAGAAACAAGATCCTGAAGTCCCTCGCTGGCAGCAAATGGGGCACAGATAAGGAGACTTTACTCACCACCTACGAAGCCGTCGGTCGTTCTGTGGTAAATTACGCAGCACCGATATGGACGAATCCAACGGTTTAAACGAGTTCCTCTCGATAACTCCAGCACTTACAAGGCGGCCCTTAACCAATTGCACACCAGCGAGGTAACCAAAGCCACCAATAGGCTATCCTCAAACCGTGTCCTTCGCGCTCGACCACATGACATCTCAGCCGACAAGCAACAACTGCCTAGAGCCACACGTACCACCTTGGCTTTGGTCGCGCATCGACAACGCCATTGGAAATATTGGTCCAGCGTGTAGAGCCAGCCCACACAACGTGGATCATGATTCGAATACACCTAAGCATCTAACACCCATCGTACTATGGGAGAACCCCATCGAAATTGCGATCTTCTTTGGTTTTGACCTTGAGGAGAGGATGCCTACGATCTATGAATGATGATACAAGTTCCGCCCCCCCCCCCCTCTCTTGCGCCGATACAACAACAACATCACATGCACAAATGAAACCAGTAATTTAAGTTTATTAATTAATAATAGTGTTTGGAGATTTTAATCGTCCGAATATAAAGTTTGTAATTGACGAGAGTGACAATCGACTTCTCCCAGTCAATCTTATTGATGACTCAGATTTTAACCTCATCAATACATTTTACGGCAATGACTTGCAACAAGTAATTTCGACTTCTAGCCAGAATGGAAACTGGTTAGATTTAATTTTCACTAACTCTTATGACGAAGTTGTTGTCAGTCCAACTACGGAGTCAGAAAATCTTTTCTCCAACACGCATCACCATTTTGCGATTACAGTTGAACTTTCAACAGCTGATATTTCTTTTACCCAAACCTACCAAAATAAAACAGTCTACGACTTTTTAAATGCAGACTATGATAATCATCTGTAATCATCTTGATTTCATAGACTGGGCAACTATTTTATCTAATTTTAACCTAGATGGCACTATATCTTCATTCTATAGCATAATTCTAAGGATAATTAATATGTATATTCCTATTGGCTCGATCGAAATCTAAGAAACCAGAGAAATAAACGGGTTGGGTATGATATCCCGCCCATCATACTCCCGTTTTTTACAATCCCGACATTCAATATCCCGCCATTTAAAAATCCAGCCAATTGAAAATCCCGCTTAATTAGAATCCCGTCTAATCAAAATCCCGCCATTTCAATAACCCGCTTATTCAAAATCCCGCTTTTCAATATCCCGTCACAAAAGGTAAGTATTTTTTCATAAATCGCGCGCGCGATTTTTGAAGAACTCAAAATAATATTGAGGCTTGGCACAG
The DNA here is from genome assembly GCA_949715475.1 of Microchrysa polita. Lineage (NCBI taxonomy): Eukaryota > Metazoa > Arthropoda > Insecta > Diptera > Stratiomyidae > Microchrysa > Microchrysa polita. Next base: position 97,211,379 of record OX454415.1, read on the forward strand.
ACGATTAAACTTTATCACAAGAAAAAGCCATATCGGTCTGTACCGGCTGGTGGAATTACTAGGTAAAGAATTGCTCCTAGCTGAAAACCGAGGCGGGATTTTGATATGGCGGGATTTTGTAATGTCGGGATAACGTAAAGCGGGATTTTTTAGAAAAAGGGGGATTATGAACGGGCGGGATTTTGTTTTCCTCATTGCCCCTGACTGACCCTCACTCAATATGTCTTATCAGCGAAATTACTATAACAATGGCGGAAATATATAAAGCAATTGGAGAGCTAAGTGTAGACAAAGGACCTGGCCTTACTTAATACCTCGAGTTTTTGTTAAGGAATGTTTGAAGCAATTGCTCGTTCCTCTACATTTTATAGTATTTAATAACTCCCTACGATCAGGCGAATTTCCTTCGTATTGGAAATTTTCCCATGTCACACCAATTCATAAGAGTGGGGACAAACGAATAGTCGACAATTATCGGGGCATAGCCATTCTATCGGTAATTCCTAAGCTGTTTGAGAAATTGGTTTGCGATAAGATGACCGTTGTCGCTGAACCTCTTCTTAATGAACAGCAACATGGTTTTCGAAAAGGCAAATCGACCACAACCAACCTAATAATCCTGGTATCAGAGGTCTTGTGTGAAATGGAAAAGGGGAATGAGATTGATTCAGTTAATACAGATTTCAGCAAAGCCTTTGATAGAGTGGATCACCTAATTCTAATGAAGAAATTTGATTGAACTGTCAAGTAAACTTTTGTTGTGTTTACATTTTGCTCTTTGCTTAAACTTAATTTTGTGCCGGATAAAGTATACCTTTATCGTCAAAAATTGTTGCAAACGAGTGCTGTTTTGGTGCCGGTCGCCTACAAATAGAATGATTTTCAATCACCATAAAACACGCAGAGAATTCAGAATACTTGTTTGCCGTGTGTAACAGCGAGGTAAATGTCCAAACGTCATCTCGGTGAAACTTCCCCAGATACATTCTCCGTCTGCAAGAAGAATAATTCCGCAATGACACCCGCAGACAAAAGGGAACTAATGGTCAGGATGTCCGAGACTGTAGATCAAAAACTACCCGAGATCCTAGACGAAAAATTAAAAGATATGGTTAGACAAAGTGATATGCAAGAGCTATACACTAAGATTTCACACCTTGAGAAGTCCAACGAGCAACTGTCAAATGACTACCAGCGTATAAAATAATATCTTTATGAAAAGCAGGGCGCACAAATCCAACTTCTTCAAAAAAACGCTGTCGCAAATAATCTGATTGTAAAACTGCCGGCAGACTCGCAAAACGAAGTTAACATTATAACCGAGGTATGCACAAAAACTGCTGCGACACCATGTCAAGTGACCAAATACAACAGCTCCATGGTATGATGGGCAAGAAAAAGAGTTTCCGAGTAATACAGAAAAATCGCCAGCAAGTTATCACAGCACTGAAAAACGCGAAAAAGTTAAAGAACACGAATATTTCAGTTCAAAAAGATTTGCCGTATGAAATAAGGCAAAAACGAAATTGGCTCTTGATCGCCGACCAGGTCTCAAACTGTACGTCAGAGATGAGATTATGATGTTTGAAGGCAAGTAATTCACATGGAATCTGTCAGAAAATAGACTTGAGTGCGAAGATGCAAAGGCACTAACTGAGCTAAATGAAATTCTGAGAGACGACTTGAGACAAACGGCAACAGCAAGTGTCTCTAATTTAGGTAATGCTATAGTGGCAGAGATCCCAGCGGATAGCAATGCATCACAATCGCAAGCATAGGGAGTTGTAGCCGTCTGCGATGAAAAGCATCAAATTGAATTAAAAGTATTAGCTTATAATATTGCACGATTAAGAAATAAAACTATTTTTCATGATTTTTATAGTTATGTTATGTTATGTTACGTTTGATATAATTATACCATGCGAAACATTAATAACCGACGGATTTGAATTATTTGAATGTAAACTTAAGAATTTTGAGTTACGATGGATACCTGCAGTAAGACGAAGCACAAGGGGTAGACCAAGTGGAGGACTCCTAATTGGATTTAACAAAAATATCGAATATATTAATATTGAAGAATACAACACTTATGTTTACCTAAAGATGAACATTAATAATACATTTTTGTACATTCTTGCAATTTACCTTAATTGCAACAATTGGATGGCTGATTATAACAAATTAAATGATCATATTATTCATATAAATACTAACGATATTTGTATCATCGGTGACGCAAACGCTAGAATTGGAAATGAGCAGCCAATAGCGAATCAAATGGGAAATGCCACCAGGAAATCAAAAGATGTTGTTCTTAATAATTGTGGAAAGAAATTACTTGATCTCATCGACTCGTATGGGCTTAAAGTATTCAACGGTTGCACGAAGTCTGACATCAATGGAGAATGGCTTTCAAGCAATATTGGTATGATAACGAATGCGAGAGATGCAGGCTACGCTCGTTTGCGTGGCTCAAGTTGTTTAGAAGAAACACGAATGAAACCACAAAAAATGCATACTTGCAAGCAAACCGGCAATTTAAATCTTTATGTAAGGAAAAGAAGCGAATTTTCTATCAGCTTCAAGCAGAAAATCTCAGTAATTGTGATAATTCCACAGACTTCTGGCGTATAGCGAATATAATAAATAATGGTGACACTTATAAGATGGGCAATGGGATAACTGCGAGCCAGCTGCGAACATACTTTTCACAAATCCCGCAAAGCGCACATACAAACAATTTGATTAATTTTGCGAGACCCAATTGGAGCGTGCCTGCACTCGATGAGATAATTTCAACGGAAGAGATTCGCAGCGCATTAAATCAGTGCAAGGACAACAAAGCCCCGGGAAGTAACGGAGTGCCCGTCGAATTTTTTAAGTACGCAGAGGTAAGTATCCTATGCCAGGAATTCAATAGAATCTTTGACACGGCAAATGTACCTGATGAGTTTCGCGATGCCGTGATATTCCCGATATTTAACCTTCCGTTAGACGCAATGCATCTGACAGATGCCTCGCATTGTTTTTTACCATAACTTCTTTTCTATTGCGAATTCCACTTTCTAACTCAGAGTAGCTTCGTATACCGAGTACGGAAGCATTTTAGTCTGATAGTGAGAAATGTGGGGTCCTTTGGCTTTACTTAGGAGGCTCGGGTATCTATTAGATGCATTGCGAGCACTCGTGTAAGTGATTTGAACATGTAATTGTCATAGGCGCAGCAATATACGATAAAAAAAAATATTTACTACAAGTGAAATACTTTTAGAGTTACACTATTACACCTTTGTTTTACCATTGAAGACTATTTTAAAATTTAGTTATGCTCAGAAAGAAAATATTCAGATAATGAAGAAAAAAACCTCATGAAGATATTCATTACCTTACAACAGAAAAATCTTCACGACGATCCTGCAGGCGAGATTTTCAAAGTGGCTAAGCTCTGAAAATAAAATTTCGGAAAATCAGGCGGGATTTAGGAAAGGATACTCTAAAGCGATCACATCTTTGTACTGCAAAGCTGGGCGAGATTTTACTTGGAGGGAGATCGAAAACTATATGCGTGTTTTATCGATTTTAAGGCCGCTTTTGATACCATTGATCGGAAGTCTTTTCTATAAATTATATAATGGCGGAATGTCATCGAAATTTGGAAACGTGCTGGAAAAATTATACGAAAACACAATGGCTATGGTGTGGAACGGAAATCAATTGTCATCACCGTTTGAGACGAATGTGGGTATGCGTCATGAATGCAAATTGAGTCCGGACATTTTTGCAGTCTATATTAACGACATTTTGTATAATTGTCCTGGTGGAGCAAACGCATTTGGAGTGTCCCTAAAAGGATTACTATATGCGGATGACGTAGTGCTGCTGGCGGAATCACCAGCAGATTTGCAAACAATGATCGATCATTTGGTATCATACTGTGAAAACTGGAAACTCATCGTAAATCTTGAGAAGTCCAAAGTCATGGTTTTTAAGAAGCGATTCCGTCTAGCCCAAGACGAAAAATGGACGTTCAGTGGAAGCGAAAAACAGGTTGTGAAGCAATATAAGTATAAGTGGGCCATCAACTCTATCTGGCAGAAATGTTTAAACAACAGAATTATTTCGCATACCGCTAAATATAACATATACCAGGCGGTGTCAAAGTCAATCATGTTGTATGGTGCCCAGGTGTGGGGAGGCAATAGGTATGACACGGTGGAGCAACTTCAACGATATTTCTTGAAACGGACCTTTTATCTACCCACAACAACACCGAATTATATGCTTCTTCAAGAAACGGGGTTGCAACCGCTCTTTGTCAATACGCTGTCACTGCATTTAAAATGCCTTACAAAGGTGGCATCAATGGACTCTGATAGGTTGCCGAAGAGAGTTCTTATGCATGTTGCTGCGTCGAGGACGTTAATCTTTATGGATCTGGAAACGCTAGCGAGCGATTTTCGGACGACGCTTTATTGGGACGGGACAAATGCTCTATCAAATCATGCACGATGTCAAGGTACAAACTACAGCAGAAGAAGCGAGGTCAGCACAGCATCGCCAGATTTATGCAGGCCTAAATCACGAACTGAATTCTAATACATATTTTCTAAACTGCTTTAGTGTCACCAAAATATCATTATTATTTAAAGCCAGAGGCGAGCTGCTACCGCTTAACTATATACCTCATCGGATAGACCTACCAATTGTGTTCGATCTGTGTAATATGAGAGCGAGAGAAGACACTCGGCATTTTATAGGGGTTTGCCCCATACTAAGAGAGACCAGACGATCATGTATTGGAAAATATTATCTTAATGAACAGGAAGTGGACGAACTGCTGAATGGCGAAAACTGGATATTTCTGACAAAAATGTTGAGCAGAAGACTTGGCATTCAGCGTATTTGTCAGCTTTGAAATTCTGCCGATGCTGCTGCTGACAGATTAGGTATTTTAAATTTTAATGTCACTCTCTTCAAGAAGAACGCTTCTTAGTGCATGTTTTACTTTCGATGTAATTATTGGTCCAGTTAATGTGGATTTTCTATCCAACAAAATAGTTTTCAACGATCAAATTAGACGTACTGGACATACATCTCTCCTGAAGGAGTATCAACACCCAACCGTTTATGGCTACAATGAACGCATAAACAGATGCTGTCGTAATTTTAACTCTGTTATTGCCCATTATTCCCCAGGTATATCCAAACTTACATTTGAGTAAAATTTGGTTAAGTCCCTCACTATATCCTAGTTTCCCTATTTTTATATAAAATGTAATTATGTACTATTGGTAACTATTATTACCTTGATTTGGTTAAACAAATAATAATAAATCATGGATGTTGAATAAATATAGCTTTCCTAAACGACATTTTCTTTATATACCTATACATATCTGTATAATACAAAATCGAATTGTTCTTCTTCTTTATGGCACGATAGCCCGACGTCGTGCATAAGCCGCCTGGATTGACGACCTCCAATTGTCGCGGTCAGGCGACCTTGTCCTCCAGTTCCGGAAGCATCTGGTGAGCGTCCCCACATACTGATTGCTTCCATCGAGCTCTCTGTCGACCATGCAACCTGGCTTCGTCCACTCGTTGCGTGTTCATCACTTTTTGGGCATGCGATCGTCGTTCAACCTTTGTACATGTCCCGCCAATCGCAGTCACTGCAATTTCACGATTTTCGACACATGTAGCTCATCATACAGCTGATACAACTCATGGTTGTAACGGATGCGCTATTCGCCTCGTTCGCGAACGGCCCCGAAGATTCTTCTGGCACTCCTACGGAAACTGCCTCTACGGGGCGGACTGCACCCGTTTTCTACGTGGAAACGGCCAAAAGTTTCCAATATACCTCCCTGGCAAGAGCCCTGAAGGTTCGATGCAGGAAGGTTGTGTTTGTCTGTGTATATGTGTGGATTCGAGTTATGTGTTTTTTCGTCATATTGGGAGCATTACATCTCGGCGCGGCTGCTCTCAATTTTATTAATTCGCGCCGGCATTGAAACAAATCCAGGCCCAGAGGTATGGTTTTGTAGTGTTTGCGGCCAACGAATCGGTACGAATGCCAGGTCAGTGCAGTGTAATTGTTGCTTGGAATGGGTACATCTCAGGTGTTCTGGCTTGAGAAGGGTTGGTCAGCACTCCACATCATATGTTGCACCGGGATGCATAAATACAGGGCGACCACGGGCTGCTCCTAGCCCTCCACCTCCTCCTCAGCCCCCAGCACCCCCAAACAATATGATCAGGAATGCTAGGCCTAGTTTAACCCCTGCTCCTCCTCCAGCGGTTTTCACTCCACTATCCTTCTTGCAGTTTAAATGCAACGGCATTCACCAAAAAATCACCGAGATCACTCACTTCATGAGTGTAAACAGAATTCTGATTTCTGCCATCCAGGAGACTTTGCTCGATTCGAACTCGTCTCTTAGCGTCCATGGCAATTACGTTATACTGCGCAAAGATAGACCAGCCGCCAGGAATGATTCTCACCCTGGAGGTGGACTTGCCTTCCTAATACACAAGTCCGTACATTACTGTGTATTAGATGTAGATGTCGACGGTACGGCGGAAATGCAAGCCATCTCAGTTTCATCAGGGAGTACTAATATCGAAATTTTTAATGTATATGTTATACCACACTCTAGTTGCCCTTCTGGCTATCGTTTCGATATTGGTCCTCTCCTATCTGGAGAGCACAGGATCATTCTTGGTGACTTTAACGCGCACCATGAGCTCTGGCATTCTGACCTCAACAACGATGCCAGGGGATGGCTATTGCCGAATTTCTAGACGCCTCAGATTTCTGTCCACTCAATGAAGACTCGCCGACCCGAGTCACAGGCACTTGCAGTAGCTCTCCTGACTTAACTATTGTAAGTGCCAGCCTAATCAGTGCTACTCGATGGGAGACGCACACTGCTCTCTCGTCCGATCACCTCCCAGTCATAATAAGAGTTGACAAACCAGCAAACCTGACTAAGTCTGAGAGGCGAAGGTTTGTCAATCACAAGAAAGCCGATTGGGAGGGTTTCAAAGCATACTCGTCGGCGAAGTTCATCGAGCTACCCACACCAACTAACGTTCATAAGGCCGAAAGAAATATTAGGAACGTCATTGCCAAAGCAGCGGCACGTTATATTCCTGCTGGACGTATCCCGAAAGTTCGACCTAATTTCCCTACCAGTGCCGCCAGATTAGCCGATGAACGAGATAACATCAGACGCGCTCACCCAGGTGATCCCAGAATTCAGGAGCTTAACTCCGAAATCAATCGACAAGTAAAAGACTATCGAAAGATGACTAAAAACTCAATGAAGGTGTCAGTAAACTATGGTCTACTGTCCGCGCCCTATCCAATCCTACGAAAGGAAAGGGCAATAATGCCATCAAATTTGGCCATAAGAGCACCAGCGAACCCCTTCAGTGCGCAAGCCTGTTCAATAAGCAATTTATTGAACATCCCAAGTCCGATGGCTTAAAGCGTAAAATTAGAAGGCGGATTCGCAGTAGAAATGTTGACACTATTCCATCGTATACTGCGGACCAGGTTAAAAAAGTCATTGAGAATGCTAAAAATTCAAAGGCCCTCGGACCCGATGGCATTTCGATGGCCATGTTGAAACATCTCGACCTTCCAGCCATTGAGTATCTCACGGCAGCCTTTAACTTGTCGATGTCCACGCTTGCCATCCCTGAAATCTGGAAAACAGGACGGATTGTCCCCTGTCTCAAACCGGGTAAAAGCGCTGGTCTCGGTGAATCCTACCGACCCATAACAATACTTTCACCTGTCGCAAAGACGCTAGAGGCCCTTATTCACCCCACTCTTGTTAAGCATGCTAAGCTAGAACCTCACCAGCACGGCTTCAGGAAAATGCATAGTACCACCACAGCCCTCGATGCGATCACTACACGCATCCGTAATGGGCTAAACAACAGACGTCCTTGCCACAGAACGATTCTTGTGGCGATTGACCTAACGAGTGCTTTTGACAATGTCAATCACTCGATGCTTCTCGCTAACTTACTGAATATGCATATCCCTGCTCAAGAGATCCGTTGGATTGCAAACTATCTAGCTGGTCGGCATTCCTTCACTGAGTTTCGTGGCAAACGTTCTAAGCTTAGGAAAATCAAATTAGGAGTTCCACAGGGTGGGGTACTCTCCCCCACTCTGTTCAACATCTACATGTCCGGCCTTCCTACACCACCGGAAGGAATCGAGGTGATTTCCTACGCAGACGATTGCACCGTACTCGCCACCGGGGAGGATAAGGATGAAATGCGCCTCCAAATTAATCGCTATCTCGGACGATTACAGGCTTTCTTCCAAAGTCGAAACCTCACCATCTCCGCGTCTAAATCTTCTGCGCCATTTCTTACCACCTGGTCGGTGGATTGTAGGTGGGAGGTTGATGTACGTATTGGCAACAATCCAATTCCTACTGTCCTAAAATTCTCGGGCTCCATTTAGAGAACATGATGACGTCAGTTCATCACGCAGCATCCGTTTGTGAAAAGATGCGTAGTAGGAATAAAATCCTAAAAGCACTAGCTGGTAGCACCTGGGGCAAGGATAAAGAAACCATGCTAGTCACATACAAAGCGGTGGGTCGAGCAGCTGCTGATTATGCAGCCCCAGTTTGGTCACATAGTCTATGTGATACAAACTGGTCCAAAATTCAGGTCTGGCAAAATGCTGATCTACGCACAGCCACAGGTTGCCTCTTGATGTCTGCCCAGGATCACTTACATCAAGAGACAAAATTGATGACAATACGTGACCACAATCTCCTACTGTCCAAACAATATCTTGTTGGTTGCTACCGTGAGAATCATCCCAACAACAGTCTCATGGACCGAATTCCTCCACCACGACATGTCAGGCGTGACTTGCGAGACCTAGAGAGAGGTCCAGGGATACAAGAGGGACCCTTACGACGATGATGCATACCGAGCTGCCATCGCTGAGATTCACACTGCAGAAGTGAGTCGGTCTATTGCGAGATTAGGTGCGAACAGAGTCCTCTCAGTGCGCCCTCCACCCATTTCGCCTGACGAGATTAGGCTCCCGAGAGCCACTAGAGTGACATTAGCTCAACTTCGGTCGGGCTTTTGTTCACGCCTCAATTCGTACCTTTCTCGCATTAACCCGGACATTCAAAACATCTGTCCAAACTGCGCTGGCGCTCCACACGATGTGGGTCACTTGTTTCAATGCCCAGCTGCGCCCACTGACTTAACCCCTATCTCACTGTGGGAAAACCCTATCGCAGCAGCTATGTTTTTGTCCCTTGACATCACGGACGAAAGCATCGACGAACCATAACCACCGCCGTCTATATATTAAGGCCGCAATGTAGACTCGTAAACGTCAAATCCGCAGTTGAAATTGCATTGCATTGTTGTTGCTTCTCGTGACATTGTTGTTGTTTGCCCGTGTTCGACGAACAATTCAATACGGATCCATGACGTCATTGTACAGCTGAGTTGCGGCTATGATATATATAGATGGCGTTGTAAGAACCCAATTATTATCGCCTTTATTATTATACCCTATATTAACTTTGCAATGAAGTTTGTAACGGAAGCATCTCCGGTCATATCACGAAACACAAGATAAGTCATATAAAAAGTATATACACATATGGCCAAAACAAATAAGTACACCCAACCGATTTTTTCTTATCACCCTGCAGACAAGTAGTTATATGAGTAAATAAAATCATATGTTGATGTTTAAATCTTTAAAGGTTTGTGTTCGTAGAGACGACTCATGGGATCATCGCTCAGCGATCGTATTTTTGCATCCAATTTCGAGCCGTATTTAAATATTTTTTGAATGGTTCTACTTTCCTCGTATCGACTATGGACTAAAGGAACATATCTGTAAAGAAAATATACCCATATAGTGCTCAAAACCGGTTGTTTCACTTCGATCGCTGAGCGATGATCCCATGAGTCGTCTCTACGAACACAAACCTTAATCGGTGAAGAATCAAATAATATGTGCATAGGCAAATTAAAATACATAACAGCTATCATTAGCATTGAAAAAAGTACGAACCGACAAAAAAAGGGTGGACAAAATAATAACACATTTCAGTTAATTTGATTAAAACGGACTTTAATTAAAATATTATGTTCTGATTTGATAATAGTATTATTTATTTTATTATTTAAAACTAAAATGTCCATTATTTTGAAAAGAAAAGGGTTTTGTTGGCCCTCTGAAGATAATTCTTACGGGATTTTCCCATACATACCATATTTATTTATTTCGAAAATACTGAACAGATAAAATATCCAATTACAACAGTAAGTTAAAGAAATTAACATAAGACTACAAGAAAAAATTCAAGTTTCTGTTATTTTTTTTTTCAAAACTAAAAACACTACGTTAGAAATTCAAATTAAGCAGCAAAATCAAAGTTTTTGCAAAAGAATATTTTTAAAGATTGAAATAGAAGAGGGTCGAGGTCCAATCTCCATAGAGTCATACGTTCTCATCATTCTAATTAAAGGCGAATTCGCAAAGAGGGCAAGATCGGTAAATGGAGGATTGAAAATGGCATTTGATCGTGTGTGATATTATGGAATTCTGTAATTAATTCTATCTGCCAAACTAGAATGCAGATATCCGAGGCAAATCTTGTATAAAAACCATTGTTCAAGAAAAGTTCTTCGCTTCTCTAGGGAAGGAATCTTAAGGTTATTAAGTATTTCTGGGTAAGGAAGGTAAGGAAGATTAAACTTAAAAAATAATGATTTTGTAAATCTTCGTTGAACCCGCTCTAAGGTGTCAGGGGACCCACCAGCAGCCGGGGACCAAACAATTGAAGCGTATTCTAAAACGCTACGAACAAGGGAAACAAATAATCTTACAGCACTGTTTACAGAACGAAACTCACTAGTACAACGAAGAACAAAGCCTGAGAGCTTCGAGCCCCTTTTTATTATATTTTCACATTGATCGTTGAAATGAAGCTTAGAATTAAAGGCAACTCCTAAGTCTGTGATCGAGTCAACATTTTTTAAAGCCAGATTGTTGACTGAATATGAATATGATGTTGGAGAAATATTCAATGAGTAGACCATTACCGAACACTTTGATGCATTAAGAAAAATCAGCCTATTTTAGTCAGTTCGTACTTTTTCAAGGTAAATGAAAGCTGTTATTTATTATAATATGCTAATTTACATATTATTTCATTCCTTACCAATTAAGTATTTAAATCTATCCATATGAGTTTATTTCCTCAAATAACTACTTGGCTACAGGGTGATAAGAAAAATTAGTATGGGTGTACTTATTTCTTTGGCCATATGTGTATATTTTATAAGCAATAGATAAGAATTGTGTACAGCATTAATGGAATGCTTCCTGTAAATCTATTTTTGAACTGGTCTAAATAAACGCGTTCCAGAATGAAAGGCTAGCGCCTTTCTGTTCCACCTTTAATTAGACCAATCCAAAAATAGATTTACTATTTACCCAGTTTGTATAAAAGTAGGCAAATCTACAGGCATTTTTCGATTTAAGATTTCTGATGGCCTTTGAGCAAAAAGAAACTCAGGCAAACGTAAGGCCGGCTTGGCTTTATTATGAACTGAATTATTGGCTGTAAAACTACTGTTACTCCTTTTTTTAATCAAGGAAAAGCAACTTATATTAAATGATTCCATTGTGTCCCCTGACATAAGAGCCCATGCAAGCTTTCCTATGAGTATTGAACAAGTATACTTTTGCAGCTATTCAGGGACACCCTGTTAACTTGGTCCTACAAACTTCAAAAATATTTGTGGCAAACACTTGATGGACCCAAGGCCAGAGGCAGACCGAAGAACACCTGGATGTGTCAAATGAAAAAGCAACAACAACGCATTGGTCTCGGCGATGACACGATCCAAGATAGAGCTGCCTGTAGAAATATGCTGAGAAATTATCGCCAAAACGGGCGATGTGCCTACACCGCAGGTCGAGCAACGCGGAACCATGGAGCGGTATAAAGAACGAGGCAAGGAAGAAGAAGAAGATATTTGTGGCAAACACTATTACCATTCTATGCATATCCACCAAATTTCATGTTCATTGTTTCATCAAGTTAAAAGATATGCATTGAAGAAATGCTTAAGAGGCTTCCCTTGCATTGTGAAAGGCCCTTACTAAACACTAACTTGGCTATATTTCCGGTTTGGATACAGATATCCGAATGAAAATTCGTAGACATATTCCCTATATAATTTTTTAAAAATCCCTAGCAGAATTTTCATATTTGGAATCCTAAAAGGGGCTACACACGATCAAATTCAAATTTTACAAATTTACTGTTATTTACTTTTCCTTAGCAAAAGTCAACAGTCTTAATATTTAACGTATATACAGCCATACTGACCAATCTTTGTGCAAAGTTTCATATCGATCCCTATAACGGTTTAGAAAAACGGAGGTCGAAAAGGAAGTTTAATTTTGAACGCCAATAACTTTTTTACCGTTACTCAAAACTGGAAAATTTTAACTGATGTGAGATGTACTCGTTTAGTTCTTTGATTTAAATACCCATATGTCAATCTCCGATAAAAACTAAAAAAGTCGACTTTTTTCAAACGTTCGGGACACCCTGTTATCTTCTTCCTACCAACTTATAAGGTATATGTGCCAAAGACTGTAACCATTCTACACATTCCTACCAAATTTCATGACAATCAGTTGAGCCGTTCGCGAGTTATTTAGTGAACAGACGGACGGACAGACAAAATCGATTTCATAAGGGTTTTTTGAAAAAAAAATTTTTCTAAAAAACCCTAAAAAGAAGAGGTCCCAGGATAGACCCTTGAGGTACTCCCGATGTTGCTGCAAATTCAGAAGAAGTAACGTTATTAAAAATTACTTTAGAGGTTCTGTTGACGAGGTATGATGACACCCAGGAAATAAGCCAAGGAGGAAAGCTAAGTCCACGAAGTTTGTTTAGTAGCAGAACATGGTTAACCGTATCGAAGGCCTTAGAAAAATCCGTATATATTGTATGGACCTCTAGACGCTTGTGAAAAGTGTTTGCGACGAAATCGACAAATTCAGTCAGATTTGTGGCCGTGAATTTTTTCTTACGGAAACCATGTTGACAAGAGCATATTAGTTGACCAAAATTGTCATCAATATAATTGTACACAATACGTTCTAACAGTTTTGAGCAAGATTATAACAGCGCAAGCGGTCTATAGTTTGATGCAAGATTAAGGTCCCCAGTTTTTGGAATTGGTACTATAAAGCAAGTCTTCCATTGACTTGGGAAGATACACTCTCGAATACTTTTATTGAATATTATTGAAAGCGGACTAGAAATCCCAATCCTAACCTTCTTCAAAAGTGTTCGAAAGACCATCAGGTCCACAGGACGATTTATTGCCCAAGGACATAATTAATTGACTGACCGAATCAGGAGTAATTAGTGGTAAGGAAGGAAGTGCTATGAATTGGTTTGCTCGATTGGAAAAGTTTGCAAATGTACTAGAAGATCGGTGGAAAGTACTAGCAAAATACGTTGAAAACAGTTCACAAATCTCCTCAGTGGAGCTGGCAGACAGATTATCTAAAGATATAGTGGAGGGTATCGAAGAAGATGATCGCATATTTTTAACATACGACCAGAAAAGTGTGCAATTATTGTTCTCGATACTATTTTCAACGCTGTCAATGTATGCAGTCCTGGAAGTTTCAATAGCTTTTTTTGTTTCAGACCGAAGTCTCCTAAAAAGGAGAAGATCGGATGAGCGTTTGAACCGTTTATAACGAATACGCACTCGGTTCTTCCTCTGTATCAATCTTTGGATTGATCTTGTTATCCAAACAGGACCCTTGCGGGGTTTTTTAGTGTAAATTGGAACACATTCCGATAATACATTGAAAAGAATATCATAAAAAACAGACAGTGCAGAGTCACAGCTCAAACTCCCCAGTACTAGCGACCAATCCACGTTAGACAACCTGGCAATAATTCCTTCAGTCGGCTTTATGAAAATTGAACCTTGTAGTAGGATTAAATTTGGGAGCGCAAGGAAAATGAATTCTTATATCCTGTAAGAGTGCTGGATGGAAGCCTTGGACGAGGTCAAGCACGATGGCGGAAGATTGCTAAAAACAAGGTCAAGATTACGATCCATGAAATTCTTAGTATGTAGTACTAAATTGGAGTAAACTACAAAACTCCATGAACGAAGAAACTGACAAAAACATAGGAGATGATGAAGACAAAGGTAGCCCTGGAAAATCAGGCCAACTTAAATTAGGCAAGTTAAAGTCCCCGCAAATGATTACACTGCAGTTAGGGTGGAGCACATTAACAATGTCTGAAAGATGAGAAAAGAGGTTTTCATAATCAGTCAGAACAGAAGTAGGAGGTACGTAAACACAGGATAGCAGAAGCGAAGAACTCTTCGATTGAACTTTAACAGTTACACAATCAAAAGAAATTTTTTTATGAAATTTTGTATATATCCTTGCTAGGTATGGTAATCGGTCGTAAACTATATTTCATGCCCCGAAGTGCCCTCCTCTTCTTTTTATCGTTGTTTTACTATTTTGTACAGTAAGCGATTAAACCTACTCGATTCATACGCTTTAAATTTTTATACGTTTACTAAATGAAATCGAACCGGCTTAAGGATATGATCTTTTCGAAACGGCTGGACCGATTTTGATGAAATTTTGTATATATCCTTCCTAGGTATTGTAATCGGTCGTAAACTATATTTCATGTCCCGAAGTGCCCTCCTCTTCTTGTTATCGTTATTTTACTATTTTGTACAGTAAGTGATTAAACCTACTCGATTCATACGCTTAAAATTTTTATACGTGTACTAAATGAAATCGAACCGGCTTAAGGATATGATCTTTTCGAAACGGCTGGACCGATTTTGATGAAATTTTGTATATATCCTTGCTAGGTATTGTAATCGGTCGTAAACTATATTTCATGTCCCGAAGTGCCCTCCTCTTCCTTTTATCGTTATTTTACTATTTTGTACAGTAAGTGATTAAACCTACTCGATTCATACGCTTAAAATTTTTGTACGTGTACCAAATGAAATCGAACCGGCTTAAGGATATGATCTTTTCGAAACGGCTGGACTGATTTTGATGAAATTTTGTATATATCCTTGCTAGGTATGGTAATCGGTCGTAAACTATATTTCATGCCCCGAAGTGCCCTCCTCTTCTTTTTATTGTTATTTTACTATTTTGTACTGTAAGTGATTAAACCTACTCGATTCATACGCTTTAAATTTTTATACGTGTACTAAATGAAATCGAACCGGCTTAAGGATATGATCTTTCCGAAACGGCTGGACCGATTTTTATGAAATAAAAATTTTATAAGCACAGCAGAAGAAGTATACAGATAAATCACGTAGAACAAATAAATGGCACCAAAATTTTACATCAATTCAATCGAACGAAGAGAAGCTACACGTTGCCTTCCAATTCGTACCTCCATGCAAAGAGAGCTCATTTGTTCTCTTCCACAATCTATGTGTATCCCGCGTGGTGCCGCGAGTATGCCACGTAGTGCTGTGTAGTCCCATGTAGTTCCGGAAGGATATTTTTAGCTACATTGCGGTCATTGCGGTAACGTTGATTGAGAGAACGATATAAACATTTAGTAATCCTCTCAAAAGTAAACAACTGCCGTTGTCATGGAGTACGTGTAGTAGATGCGAAGGTATTCATAGGTTTGTAATTATGTGCGTATCTATTGCATACTTATAATTGGAAAAGCAAGCAAATATTTCTTATTTGTTGATGAATTAGAAGGACGATTGAGAATTAACATTATAAAGAGTGAAATAATTTTTCATGAAATTTTAAATGGATTTTTTTTTCATGTGATTTTTTAATCGAATTTTCAAGTAAAGGGTTGACTCGATCATCCGGATTAATGATTGGAAGGGGAAATCCGGACCAAGACCAAAAATCCGGAAAAGCGCAAACACTTTTTTTTTCTGCAAAAAAAAAACGCCGAAACAAATTAAAAAGAGGATAAAAAATCGATAAATGTATTTTTTAAAGTACCGTGTTATTGCTCAAACTGCCCCATAAGTAAGTACGAGACCAAATCTGTCATTACACCTTGAACATCATAAATATCCGGAGTGTAAAGTCAACATTTCCTGCCAAAATCTGGAATATAGAATACATGGTGGTAACTGTTAATGGTCCGGATTAAAGGTGATCCGGGCCACCGAGTCAAGGCTGTTTCGTGAAAAGAAAAAAGAAATTTTCGCATTTGATGAGTGTATTGCGTTTTCAAATTCTAGTGGAATCAACTACGCATCATCACATTTATCCCGTTTCGATGACATTGTTTATTATTTTCATCTGATTTTTCGTACAGCACTTATCGTACTATTGTATTTTCCGGGTACGCAGCGGCCAGTCGAAGTAAACAGGACAAGTTTTTTTATTAGAAATTGATGAACTTTGTGTTACTTATAGAACGTTCTTATATGTATTCGCCGATAAGTCTGTTTCCATACAGTTACAATTCGTAACATTGAATGAAAATATTGACTAGGAAAAGGACTAAAACTTTTTCCTCATTTTAGAATGATAATGATGTATGTATTTCACACTCATATAAAGATCATATATACATATACATATGTATACAGGGTGTCCGGAAACTGTTGCATAAACGCACCGGATTTTGATTCCTCATGTGATTTCCAGCAAAAAAGTTGTACGGAACATACCCCCTCAGCTTAACCCTTTAGCTGCCACAGGCATTTAAAGATTTTTGAAAAAATAATTTTCTTGCACGACTTAAAGCCTAATATCTCCATAGCTTGACCAGCTAGAATAGTGAAATAAAACTATTATTACAGCCAACAAATTTATCTATAAAATAAAACTAAACACACTTAAATCGGATAAGAGGTTTGGTTTTTAAAGAGCTTCAATGTCAAATTTGTGTGATTTGACCCAAAAACAATATTTTTTCCATCTCGATTTTCTCCAACTTCTGCCAAAGTGAGGTGCTTGTACGATTCTTTTAAAAATTGGCGCATAGTCTTACAATCATATCTCTCTTACAGCTTCATTACTTCTAACAGTTTTTATACGTTAAGTGTAGAAAACTAGGATTAACTTTAGCTCGAATTCAATACAATTCAATTCACACTGCCCCTAAAGATCTGCAATTGGTAAAATCTTATTCAAAGTATGTCGAAATTGACCCAAAATTAACCCTAGTTTTCTGCACTTAAGGTACTAAAACTGTTAGAAATAATGGAGCTAGAATAAAATTATGTAAGAAAGATATGATCGTAAGACTATGCGCCAATTTTTAATAGAACCGTACAAGCATCTCACCTTGGCACCTTGGTTGGAGAAAATTGGGATGGAAAAAAAATTGTTTTTGGGTCAAATCACGCAAATTTGACTTTGAAGCTCTGTAAAAACCAAACCTTTTATCCGATTTTAGCATGGTTAGTTTTATTTCACAGGCAAATTTGTTGGCTGTGATAATCATTTTATTTCACTATTCTAGCTGGTCTAGCTTTGGAGATATAAGGCATTGAGTCGTGCAAGAAAATGATTTTTTCAAAAATCGTTAAATGTCTGTGGCAGCTAAAGTGTTAAGCTGAGGGGTATGTTCCGTACAACTTTTTTGCTGGAAATCAACTGAGGAGGAATCATAATCCGGTGCGCTTATCCGGCAGTTTCTGGACAATGCAGTTAATGTCAAAACCAGACTTCATACATAGCATTAAATTAATTAAGGGAACTTGGGGAGAAGAAACTCCTAAATATAAAAATTGGAATAGGCGAAATGAAAGAAAACCCCTGTTCGGACCCCAAAATGGGTCGCTCTCCCTCGTGTATACAGGGTGTCCGGAAACTGCCGCATAAACGCACCGGATTATGATTTCTCAGTTGATTTCCAGCAAAAAAGTTGTACGGAACATACCCCCTCAGCTTAACCCTTTACCTGCCACAGGCATTTAAATATTTTTGAAAAAATCATTTTCTTGCACGACTTAAAGCCTAATATCTGCTAAGCTAGACCAGCTAGAAGAGTGAAATAAATTGATTATTACAGCCAACAAATTTACCTGTAAAATAAAACTAACCACACTAAAATCGGATAAGAGGTTTGATTTTTACAGAGCTTCAAAGTCAAATTTGCGTGATTTGACCCAAAAACAATCTTTTTTTCCATCTCAATTTTCTCCAACTTCTGCCAAGGTAAGGTGCTTGTACGATTCTTTTAAAAATTGGCGCATAGTCTTACAATCATATCTTTAATACATCATTTTGATCCAGCTCCATTACTTCTAACAGTTTTTATACGTTAAGTGTAGAAAACTAGGGTTAATTTTAGCTCGAATTCAACACAATTCAATTCACACTGCCCCTAAAGATCTGCAATTGGTAAAATCTATTCAATGTATGTCGAAATCGAGCCAAAATTAACCCTAGTTTTCTGCACTTAAGGTACTAAAACTGTTAGAAATAATGGAGCTAGAATAAAATGATGTAAGAAAGATATGATCGTAAGACTATGCGCCAATTTTTAAAAGAATCGTACAAGCACCTCACCTTGGCAGAAGTTGGAGAAAATTGAGATGGAAAAAAAATTGTTTTTGGGTAAAATCACGCAAATTTGACTTTGAAGCTCTGTAAAAACCAAACCTCTTATCCGATTTTGGTGTGGTTAGTTTCATTTTAGAGGTAAATTTGTTGGCTGTAATAATCCATTTATTTCACTATTCTGCCTGGTCTAGTTGTGGAGATATTTTTAGATAAGTCGTGCAAGAAAATGATTTTTTCAAAAATCTTTAAATGCCTGTGGCAGCTAAAGGGTTAAGCTGAGGGGGTATGTTCCATACAACTTTTTTGCTGGAAATCAACTGAGGAATCATAATCCGGTGCGTTTATGCGGCAGTTTCCGGACACCCTGTATAAAAGAGCTTCTCATTAATTAAACCCAATTTCCTATTAAGTCTAGAATTATACATCTTATGATTGGAGCACATGTTTTGAATTATGTCAACGTTAAGTTTTTATACCTTTCGCTTATAGAGGGAAAGGGTATATTAACTTTGTCATGAAGTTTGTATCGCATTAAAGGAAACATCTCCAACCATATAAAAAGTATACATATATGATCAGCGTGGCTTGGGAGTCGATTGGGCGATGTCCGTCTGTCCGTCTGTTGCAACGCGTTTTACTCGGCCAATTTAAAGGCTATGAAGCTGAAATTTTGCACAAATGCTGTTGGCTGCCGGCAGTTTGTATGTTTGAATCGGTAAAACCGGACAATGGGGTCACGGGGCTGCCATACAAACCCAGCCCCCCAAATTAGGTTCTTCTAAGAAAAACTTTTTTATTTCTGCACGAATTTCAATCAAATTTCACACAAATGTGTTTCTATTGATGGCACAAAACATAAGTAAGATTGGATCAAATCGGACCATGTAGTCATGGGGCTGCCATGCAAACCCAACCCCCCAAATTAGGTTCTTCTAAGAAAAACTTTTTGTTTATGCACCGATTTGAACCAAATTTCACACAAATGTATTTCTATTGAGACACAAAACTTATGTAAGAATGGATCAAATCGGACCGTGGGGTCATGGGGCGCCATACAAACCCAACCCTCATTTTGGCTCTTCTAAGAAACATTTTCACTTCAATTTTACAAAACCTTGAATTAATGTGCCTTTATCAAAGCAAATAAAAGGCCAAAGCAAATGGAATCGTACTACGGGGCCATGCTCCCGCATCCCCCAAAAACATTTTCTGAGTAAATATTTTTATTTGCCCACTTATTCCAACCAAACCCCACACAAATATATTGTTTTGTCGACGCAACCGAAATTTTGTCAAGATAGAAGGAAAATAATGGAGGGGGGATTAAATACAAGTCGTAGGTACGCCCGAAAAAACTTTTAGCCCAAGGGGAGCGACTGGTATCTAAATTAGCCTCGGTCTCGTATATACATAATTACAAAGGTAATTTTGTGTGGTTTGTTTCGTCCTCAGCAGATCTTGCGCTCAGACTCAAAGTTTTCTAGATATTGGGAATTTTCACCACTTTGCCACCCTCATCCCCCGTAACCCACGACGCAATTTAGTGTAACTTTTTACTGCGTATACTTGGCAGTGTATTCAACAATTTGGCATCAAAAATTTCTTTTTGTTTTGAATTTTTTGGTTTGGGCCTTTTTTGAGCCAATCGAACTATACTAATTTCAGTTATACTAAAATCTCATTATTTTTAATACTTGTTATAATACTAAAATAAAAAGCTTATCATAATCACGACAAATTTATGTAAGAAACAAAATTAAACCCAGTCGGCTTCAATTAATTACACAGTCATATACATATCTATCTTATATACATATATAAAAATGGAGCGAAAAAAATGTATAGTAATTCATCAATTGAGAACGGCTGGACCGATTTGGTTGAAATTTTTTTTTAGTTGTTTGCAATTACCAAGAGAAGGTTTTTACGGAAGAAAATTTTGGAAAAGTCGGGAAATTGGAAAATCGAAAAAATTCATCAATTGAGAACGGCTGGGCTGATTTATTCCATTTTTTTTTCAGTTGTTTGCAATTACCAGGAGAAGGTTTTTACTATCCAAGTCTGCCAAAATGCTGCTCTACGCACACCTACAGGATGCCTTCTGATGTCTGCCCAGGACCACCTACATCAGGAGACACATTTGATGCCAATACGTGACCACAATCGACTACTTACAAAACAATATTTAGTAGGTTGTTATCGAGAGGATCATCCTAATCGTAACTTCATGGACAAAATTCCCCCTCCACGCAACATCAAACGTGGCCCTCGTGACCTTGAGAGAGAAGTCCAGGGATACAAAAGGGATCCTTTCGATGAAGATTCATACCGGGCTGCCATTGCAATGATTCACACTGAGGAAGTGAGTAGGTCTATTGCGAGTTTAGGTACGAACAGAGTCCTCTCAGCGCTCCCACCACCTATTTCGCCTGAGGAGATTAGGCTCCCGAGAGCCACTAGAGTGACTTTAGCCCAACTTCGGTCAGGCTTCTGCTCACGCCTCAATTCGTATCTATCTCGGATAGACCCAAATATACTAAACGTATGCCCTAACTGCGCTGGCACGCCACACGATGTAGCCCATTTGTTTCAATGCCCAGCTGCACCCACAAATCTCACCCCCCTCTCACTATGGGAAAACCCCATTGCAGCTGCCACGTTTTTGTCCCTGGAGATTGCGGACGAAAACGATGACGAACTATAAAACGAGTCCATATAGATACACAGCGGGTCACACCTTTCTGTACCGCTAAAAGAAGAAGAAGAACTCGCTTGATGTGCCAGCAGCCCCGCCGCATAATTTACATCTGAAGGTGGGATCGATCACAAACATGTTACGGAATCTGAATCATCCGAAATTGTGCAACGGTTCCCGGTTGTCCGTCAAGAAACTGATGAACAATGTGATTCAAGCGACGATCATCAAGGGAAAATTAAAAGGAGAGGAAGAACTTATCCCACGAATTCCGATTATTCCAACTGATCTTCCATTCCAATTCAAGCGGATTCAGTTCCCCGTTCGATTGGCTTTTGCAATGACAATCAACAAATCGCAAGGCCAATCGTTGAAAGTGTGTGGGATTAATCTCGAATTTCCCTGTTTTTCGCACGGTCAGCTGTATGTTGCCTGTTCGCGTGTTGGCAAACCGTCTTCGTTGTTTGTTTTTTTTTTTCGCCAGAAAACAAAACGAAAAACATTGTTTATAATATCGCTCTCTACTGATTTTGATTCCATTCAAATAAATCACACTGAAAATTGAACTATCTGTGTATTTAGAGTTTATTTGAAGGCTGTTGAATTTGGGCGAGGCGAATATTTATAGGTATAGTTAGGAGTCGAAATCGCTCATAAATTTAAAGTTGTGTCAAATTGTGAGCGCAGCAAACAAACCGAGCGTAGCTAGCTCTCTCAGCTAGTATATTATAATAGATATCAACATTAATGCTTTACTCGATTTCGTTTAAAATTTAGGTATGTATTATTGGGTCGAGTACAGGACATAAAAACACAGCTCCACACAATGGTCTATATAGAACATCTTCTGTCAAATTTGTAATAAAGTTTTTCACCATTACACTCATTTCCTCCAACCGGCCTTGGGACCGGGTTCCGCGGAATTAAGACGATGTGCCTTTTCAAAAGACAACAAAAATGTAGCAAAAGATTTTGAAGATTTTTGTCGCGTTGGACCCTCAGTTTCAGTTTCCGAGTTATCCAAATAAATGTAATAAACAAACGAGATGAAGATGAGGGGAAAATTTTATTAGTTACACACGTACGCTCATCTACGTGAAGGGGGGCCAATCCAAATAGTCTACATAATCTCAGCCCCAAACCAATAAATTGATTCTTATGATACAACTCATTTTTCTCAAACGTTTGGATGTCTCATAATTAGAGGTATGGAAATTTCGTTTTTACGATATAGATGCGAATTTCGGCGAAAATCGGTTTCATGTTTGGTTTGTCCTTTTTTCCGTAAAAGGTTCATTTTCCTCCAAAAAAAATAATTATGGAAATCATTTCAGATTGATTTTTTCCTGTTAACTAGAATTGATTGGGTTCGCAGAATCAGGAGCACGATGGCTTACACAACACCGAGCCAGCGTTTTTATTGAAGCTATGAAAAATGAACTTTGTTTTCTGTAATGCGAGTTTGCTATGAAGATTTTTTGTTTGTTGTTCGCCTTAAAATTTAAAGAGAGCAATATTTGTGTGCATATACCTCACCAGTTGCTTATGGGAGTGCTGTCGACTAGTACTGCGAAACACGTTTACGGAGTATGAAGCAGTTGATAGTTCTATAGTGATTTTTTTATTAAATATTTGCGTAAATTAAAGACACCATGAATCTCCAGAATTTCCATTGTAAAACTGAGTTTAACAACAACAAAATGTAGAAATATTATTTTTATGCGAATTTTAGCGAAATTTTTAACATTGGAATTTAACCCTTTCGGGACTACTGGGATAATATGTCCCAGCAGATTTTAAAGAGCTGCAGTGATCATATTTTCGACGAGATCGCCTATCTAAATAGTCCCAAAACCAGATACAACGCTATTTTATCAGATAAATTCAGAAACGTAACGGTAAATGTTGGTGTTCGAGCGCCAGACGCAAAAGAATTTCACAAGGTCGGGATAATTTAGCCAGTGAGCTGTGAAAAAGTTGCTAAAACAGTGGATAATTGCGTTAGTAGTATACATTATACTTTTTTTCGTTAGAGTAACGTCCAGTGCAGTGATTAAATTTGTTTTGTGGTTGATCAAGCGAAGGAAAGGTAAATTATAAGTGATTTAGTGAAAGTGTGACATATAGTCCCAATACGTTTTTTACTTGAGATATAGTCCCAATACGTTTTTTACGTGGGATTAATTGTCCCAATATACTTTCTAGATGCCGAAAAGACCACTTACATTGGAGGATGTTGAACGCATATTATTGGACGAGACGAATTCAGAAATCGATTTTGAGGATTCTGGGAGCGAATATTTGCCGGAAACTGACAATGAAGCAGATTCTTATCTTGAGCCTGAACCAGAACTTGTCCCAGAGCCTGAGGAGGAACGTGATGCGCCGCCGCCAATCGATGAGGCCGAAAGTGATGGTGCAACTGGTATGTGGGTGAATGCTACCACCAACAACGTTCAGGAGTTCCAGCCGAAATACCAACTTCCAGATGAACAGGAATGCAATGTCCTTGTTGATTTGGCCGATGAATGTTCTCCTATATAAGTATTCAAGAAGATGTTCCCCTACAGATTGTGCATAAGAATCGCTGAATGCACAAACCAACGGCTCGCAGCACTGAATCGTCGTTCACAATCGAAACGGAACCTGACAGATCCGAATGAAATCCTCGTCTATCTAGGAGTTTCCATTATTATGCACTACAATCGCTTACCATCATTGAAGGATTACTGGAGTAAGAACCCTTCTATGGGTATTTCTGTTATTCAGAATTCCTTATGCCGGGATCGTTTATTGTTATTATCATTATATTGTTTTTAATAAAACCAGAACTTATTTTCTACCTAATTACAAATTCAACTCAATCCCTTTGAAGGTTGTCAGCAGAGTTCAGGATCTGGGTATAACTTTTGATTCCACTCTTAATTTTTTTCCGCATATTGAGATTATTACCGAAAAAGCCAGACGCATGTTGGGATTTATATTTAGAAACACCACGAACTTTTCTAATATTCATGCTCTTAAAACATTGTACTTTACATTAGTCAGAAGTAAATTGGAATATATATCTGTACTTTGGAATCCCCACTACGGAACTCACTTAGATGAACTAGAAAAGGTTCAAAGGAAATTTTTAAGGTTTATAGCGTTCAAAATGCATATTACTCGCGATAACATTGATTATGCTAGCTTATTATCGATTCTGAATACTCAATTTTTTGCATGCACGTAGAAAATACTATAATGCAATTTTCTTATATAATTTTCTTAATAACAATTTTGATGCTCCCGAACTTTTGCAAGAGATTTCATTTAGAATTCCTTCAATCCGTACCAGGTCGAATGATTTATTTCAACTTAAAGCATGTAGGACAAACTATCTTCAATTTGCTCCTATAGAGCGGATGAAATCGATCGGAAATGAATTATCACAACGCGTAGACTTTTTTAATGACAACATCTTCATGATAAAAAATACTTTACTTAATTGATAGTTTGTAAGTAAACTTTTTGAATTATTTGTTCATTATTCCTTTTCTTATTTTTTGATACATATATATTTTATATTTTAAGCTAAGTTAAGTATGTGAATTTTATGAATTAAGAGCTTATAGCCCGTTGAATAAATAAATAAATAAATCATCGAAGCTATATTTCAATGTCTGCGAGAAGCCAAAAGATGCTGCTAAGGACTATTATATCTCAGAAGTTGTAGAGTGCCTAAAGTATACATTTGCATCTGCTTCCAATCTATTGACGAGTGCATGGTGAAATTCAAAGGCCGATCTAGCATGAAGCAATATATGCCTATGAAACCTATCAAACGGGGAATTAAGGTATGGATGCGATGTGACGCGAAGACGGGATACACTTGTGACTTCAATGTTTATACAGGAAAAGAAGCAAACGCGATACAATCTGCCACTCTTGGGGAAAGAGTCGTTTTGAAGTTAGCATCCTCAATTCGTCAAAGTGATGTATGTTTGGCATTCGATCGATTCTTCACGTCAATAAATTTATTGAGCTCAATTAACTATCCCGCACTTGGAACTTTCATGGAGAACAGGAAGAACACGCCTAAATTTGTTGGAAAATTAGCCAGAGCCAATATCAAAATAACTCCACTAGTATCGTAGCTGCACGTTGGATGGTCTCCAAAGAAGTTCTCTTGGCCTCCAATTGCCATTCGCCATCTTCTGTAGAGGTTGAAAGAAAGCAAAAGGATAGTTCAAAAAAGAAAATTGATTGCCCTACATGTATCAGCGACTACAACAAATTTATGGGAGGAGTCGGATTGGCTGACCAGAAAACCACAGTTTACGATTGAACCGTAAGTCCCAGAAATGGTGGAAGAAAGTGCTATTCGAGCTGCTGATGGTCAGTGTAGTAAATGCGTGGATAATTTATACTGAA
Organism: Microchrysa polita; assembly: GCA_949715475.1. Lineage (NCBI taxonomy): Eukaryota > Metazoa > Arthropoda > Insecta > Diptera > Stratiomyidae > Microchrysa > Microchrysa polita. Next base: position 97,237,097 of record OX454415.1, read on the forward strand.
CACACAAAAAACAAATTGTCTTTGAAAGATTTTTTGGTTCCTCTTGCTGAGGCTTTGATTTTTGAAGGAAATAAAAAGCGAGAAATGATGCCACGCCGCCAAGGCAGGAGAACCCCTAAGCGGACAAAATAACAAAAACTTAACATTGGCGATCACTTGCCAATACAACAAGAGAAACGTTGCTGATGTGTCCGTTGCAACTCACTAAACATCGAAACGCGGACAAAAATGATTTGTTCTGGATGTAACAATGCCTTATGCTACAAGTGCTTTGCACTATTTCACAAGAATTAATATGTATTATGAACATACCAACATATTTCACGAAATAAAACGCTTTTTCTGAATTTTTGCATTTTTTACAGCATGTCAAAAAAAAAAACAGGTTTGGGATTATTTATCCCAAGGTAAATGTGTATTGGGATTATATGTCCCAGGATAAAAAAGGATTTCAGGATTTCTGAGTATGCAGAACATAATTTTTTAGCGCAACTTTTCAGAATAATATGTACATAAATTTTGCCAAAATTAGTCCCGGTTTTTGAAATAAAACTCCACCCCGAAAGGGTTAATTTATGCGTAATTCCTGTTTTTATTTGCGAAATTTCCGTACCTCCCCTCATAAAATTAAAAAATAATCTAACTAGATATCCCTTTTTTATGTATACATACATATGTATATCTCTGCAGGCATAATTTACATAAGTACGTATTTCATGAAACTTACAACGAATCCATAAAATCTATATACACTGCTCGTCATCAGATTAGCACACCCCTTCGCATAAATAGTTTCGGCTGATTTCCAACCAAACTAAAAGAGCTAAAATTTCAAAATTTTAACTGTTAATAGTCTATTCAATTCTGAGTTAATTAACACAAAAAGAATTGTGTTTACATTTTTTATTATTGATTTATAATTGTTTTTCGAAAAAGAACACACAAAATAGCCATTTAAAATTTGTCATCAGGATAGCACATGCAATTTCTTTTTTGTCTATCTTCCACAATTGAAGACGTAGGACCCCTAATTTTTTGTGGTTGTTTGAGTAAGATATTAACTTTAATATGAATAAAGGAAAATCATTATCCGCGGAAGAGGGATCAAAATTTAAGGCTTACAAGGAGTCAAGGTGGTCAAAAAGTGAAATTTCGACAAAAAATTAATAAAAGTCGATAAGTTGAATCCGAATTCGTGTGTAATAAGTAGCGTTAAGATAAAAATAACAGAGGCGATAAAAATTGAGTATTTGTCAATTCCTATGAGAGAGTAATTTTGAGAGAAGCATCCTGTCCTCATGACTCGGTCGCAAGGATTAGGGTAAATTTTGACATTAAGGTGAGCCTATTGTTCAAATAGTGATACAAAAATGCTCCCCATCTAAAGAAACTAAAACTAAAGGAAAATGCGCTTAAATTAAACTCGAGAGCACTTGACATGTAATAAAGAATGGCGCTATGTTGTCTTTTCGAATAAAAAGAAGTATCATCTCACAGTATCACTTGGCCCTCGAGACCATTACACAATCTGTCCGACAATGAATGCGATCCTAATGGTGTCCTTCCTAGCAAAGATCCTGGAAGTAGACATTATAACTGTGTTACTCTTCTAAAGTGAACTTTTTATCCGAAAAGATAACATACCGCCATTCTTTGTTCCATGTCAAGTGTTCTCATGATTAATTTTAACGTATTTTCCTTCGGGGAAAGTTAAGTTGGAGTTTATTCTGTCGTTTTAGTTTCTTGAAATGTGGAGTTTTGTTATCACTGTTTGAACAAAAGATAGGCTCGCCTTAATGTCAACATTTACCCTAATCCTTGTGACCGAGTCATGAGGGCTAGATGTTTCTCTCAAAATAACTCTCTCATAAGGATTGACATGTACTCAATTCTTATCGCCTCTATTATTTTTACCTTAACGCTACTTATTGCTCACGAATTCAGATTCAACTTATCAACTTTTATTAATTTTTTCTCGAAATTTCACTTTTTGACCGCCTTGACTCCTTGTATTCCTTAAATTTTGGTCCCTCTTCCGCAGATAATGATTTTTAATTATTCATATTAAAGTCAATATCTTACCCAAACAACCACAAAAAATGGGGGTCCTACGTCTTTAATTGTGGAAGATAGACAAAAAAGAATTTGCATGTGCTATCCTGATGACAAATTTTAAATGGCTATTTTGTGTTCTTTTTCGAAAAACAATTATAAATCAATATTAAAAAATCTAAACACAATTCTTTTTGTGTTATTTAACTCAGAATTGAATAGACTATTAACAGTTATAATTTTGAAATTTTAGCTCTTTTAGTTTGGTTGGAAATCAGCCGAAACTATTCATTCGAAGGGGTGTGCTAATCTGATGACAAGCACTGTATCGATTGTATAGTATCTAATCATTGCAATCTTCAATGAACATCATTTCAACATCAAAAACATTTCCATTCATATGCACATTCGTCGAATTTTATCTCGTGTACTAGCCCAGTCAAGAAATGTCTAATTGGTAGCAAACGTCTTGTTATTATGATTCTTACATACGTTTATTGCCTGTGCTATTTGTATTGTCTGGCTGGTCTAGCGGTTAGTGCGCGAACCTTCGGTGCACAGGGTCATGAGTTCGTATCTCACCGTGGATCATGGTGTTTTTCGAACTCACGAGCTTGTGACGGACTATGATCTCACTCAGATGTTAAACGAGTACCCATTTATGGGGATAAATAACACTGCTGAGCGTGATCCTGATCTCATTGCCTCAACAAAAAGCGGATAAGATAAGATCTTGGAAATAGGATGTCACTAACACATCCTGCGGCCTTAGTCCAATGCTGGATTGTCGCGCCTGTTATTTATTTGTATTGTCTCTCTCTCATAATAAAACGCCAACACATTAAACTATCGCTAGGTAAGCCGTGGTTGCTGAGAGATCGACGACGACTGATGGTGGCCAAGAGTATGGTCAGCGATTATTGTAGACGTATTCAATTTTGTTTGTAATCGTCCATATTTTTTTCAATTCCTATATCTTCTTCAGTTGTGGCATAACTGCGGACCCTTAGCTATGCAGGAGGAGTTTCATAGGAAAAGGACTTCGGCCAATTCCTATGTCTCTCTACGGGGCGTTACTTTCCCGCATTATCCGAGTAACCGCTGCGCCTGAGTGCTGCATTAACATCTGCAGCGTCTCAGGTTACTTAACGTGATAGGTGACAGAAAACATTTAAGTCAACCACTAAAGCAGCATCTTCGAGGCATGCCCATGATGGCCTTTACTCAACGATTAAACCCTATCATGGTTTAGCGATGTGCCGACAACTCATCCTAAGAAAAACTTCAAGTCAAGAAACCTGAAACAAAAGCCTCGGATTGGACGGATACAAAACAACGACGACCCCGCAAACGAACAACTGATTACTCTTTCGGATCCTGGAATGTACGCTCCCTGAATAGACCGGGGGCCTTAAGGGCCCTCCTGGATCAGGTAGAACAATACAAGCTGAGCATAGTTGCAATCCAGGAAACTAAATGGCTCAAAAGCGAGATTAACGACCTCAATTCGCACACTATTTTTACGAGTGGTAAAGAGGAGGGCAACAAGGAGTTTGGAGTAGCTTTCATCGTGAATAAGCAGCTCAAGGACCACGTTATCGGCTTCAAACCCATCAACGAGCGGCTATGTGCGATCCGCATTAAGACCCGTTTCGCTAATCTCTGGCTCATTAATGCGCATGCCCCTACAGAAGTAAAAGAAGACGCGATTAAGGACGAGTTCTACAACGACCTAGAAACACTCTTCGACTCACTTCCATCAAACGACGTCAAGCTGCTGCTAGGAGACTTTAACGCCAAAGTCGGAAATGAAAGCTGGCATAGGGGAACTACTGGAGGTCATAGCCTCCACGACGAAAACAACAACAACGGTCAGCGACTTATCGACTTCGCGAGCGGCAGAAACCTGGTAATAAGCTCTACATGCTTCCCTCATCGACGAATCCACAAGCAGACCTGGAAGTCTCCAGATGAATACACCGTGAACCAGATCGACCACGTGCTGATCAGCAAGAGATGGGCTTCTAATGTCCTAGATGTTCGATCCTATCGAGGAGCCAACTGCGACACCGATCACTATTTGGTGAAGACAACCTACAGGTGCAGAATCTCTTCGGTGCACCTAACGAGAATCAACCCTGCCAAGATCTTCGAGGTTGACAATTTGATTGATGATGCCACGGCGGCTGCGTATACAACAGCACTAGAGGAAAAACTGTCGCCCATGCTTGATGACATCAACAATTTAGGCATCCATGAGTTCTGGGAGGAGCTCAAAGACAGCATCAAGGGGGTCGCAGAAGAGGTCGTGGGCTATAAAGGCCGGCGCAGACGAGTAGACTGGTTCGACGACGAATGCAGGGCCTCGATTGAAGCGAAAAATGAAGCCTATCGCCAATACACACAACGCGCATCCCGAGCCAAGAAAGAAAGATATAACGAGCTTCGGCGAGTATCTAATAAGTTAATTAGACGTAAGAAACGCAAACATTTTGACGAGCAGTTACAGCAAATAAACCAAAGATTAGCCAGTAAGAACATTAGACAGGCGTACAAACTTATAAATAATGTTAAGAACGGATATCAACCCAGGACAAGCCTATGTAAGGACAAGGATGGTAACATCATCAGCGACATCGAAAGCGTCAACAAACGATGGGCCTCGCATTTTGAAGAGCTCCTCAATGCACCATCAACATCCCCCGCGGAGCCAGCTCTTGAGCAGTTAGCCGAAGCAGGCCCTCCCGTTCTACCCCCAACAGTAGAGGAGGTGAGTCTTGCCATACAGTCGCTTCAAAATAATAAAGCGCCCGGCGCTGACGAGATCCCAGCAGAACTGCTGAAGCATGGTGGAACGTGCCTGACTAACGCTATACATGTGCTACTGCTGAAAATATGGAACGACGAGGAAATCCCCGAAGACTGGCGCAAAAGCATAATCTGCCCAATCCACAAAAAGGGTGACAAGCTGAAGTGTGAGAATTACAGGGGCATATCATTAGTTTGTACGGCCTATAAGATATTATCTAAAATTCTTGAAAAGAGAATTAATCCGTACGCAGAACGAATCATTGGCGAGTATCAAGGCGGCTTCAGACCTGGTCGATCAACGACCGATCAGCTTTTCACAGTGAAGCTACTACTCCAAAAGTGCTGGGAATATAACATCGACGTATACCAAATCTTTGTCGACTTCAAGCAGGCATACGACAGTATCGATCGAAGTGTACTGTACAACATTATGCTGAATTTAGGTATACCGGCAAAGTTAGTGCGACTCACAAGGATGACGATGACTAATACCGTCTCGCAGGTCAGAATGCAGAATCGACTCACTGACCTATTTGAAACTCGTACTGGACTCAAGCAGGGCGACGGGCTGGCGCCGACGCTCTTCAACCTTGCTTTGGAGTATGTAATTCGAGCCATGAATATGGACAGCAGCGGAACGCTACTCATCAAGTCGACTCAATTAGTAGCGTACGCCGACGATATCAACATCATGTCTCGCAGGTTGGGTGATGCAGAAAGCCTTCTGCATAACCTCAATAACGCCGCAAAGGAAGTTGGACTACATATCAACGAAAGCAAAACAAAGGCCATGATGCAATCGAAAACAAGGACGCCAGCAAATTCAAGCATCACAGCGGGGGACCTTAATATCGAGTATGTAGACAACTTCAACTATCTGGGTTGTAACTTATCAAAGGACGCCAACGAAACCGACGAAATTAAGCGACGGATACAACTAGCCAATAAGACATATTTCTCGGTCCTCCCTATAATTAATTCGAAACTTGCGCACAGGAACACGAAGCTCCGCGTGTACAAAACGAT